>CP135552.1:4823078-4846149 GCA_032402905.1 Khaya senegalensis | reverse complement strand
ATTTATATTAAAAAATATAAGATATAAAGAATGTATATTAACATTTTTTTTTACACAAATTAATGTAATTTAAATAATTAAAATTATATTTTATTATGTGTATTGTCATAATTTAAATATATTAAATTTAATCTTAAGAAGAATTAAAATGTGAACAAATATAGTGTAACTAGTTCTATCTTTTTAAGATAATTTATTAATCAATAAAATATTGAGAATTAATCTTTTGATTATTTATAATCATAAGAAGCCTTTTGTACTTGAAAAATATTTTAACAATTTTTTTTAAAAAAATATTTTAATTTTTTACTTAAAATAATATATATATATTTTATTATTTATGTGACGTTATTAATTAGTTCATATCATATTATAAATGATATTTTCTTAATCACTCAACACTGAGTAATGTGTGCCAATAATTTTGAAGGGAAACCAAGCAAGCAGGGATTATTGATTATATAATTAATGTATCTCATTGTTGACTTAATTGTTTTATTATCTAAAATTACTATAATAATATCTGATAAAACATATTGAAAAGAAAATTATTATTATTTTTTTATAAAAAAAAAATAAATAAAAGCAAACACATGTGGGGAAGGGGGAGGGGGAGGGATTCTTATTCTTACGCGCAACTAACAACCTGAAAAATAAAATAAATTATGAAAGAAAAAAAATAATAATAAAAAATTCAAGTGCAGTCGAGCGTGGTTCGTACGCACATGACATGGAGTTCACCAACCGCGGTGAAAGTCTCATTCCGCATTTCAAAATATGAAAATGAATAAAAAGATTACGCGTTATGTATTATAATCAAAACAATATGAACGGAATTCCTCTATGCATCTATCTATATTTTTGTTTTCATGAAACTTCTGTTGTCCGAGTCTTTTCTTTTCTCTCAAAGCCCTTTTCTCTGTTTCTGGAATGGCGTAAACTATTTATTTTTAGCTTCCTGAAATTCTCCCATCTCTCTCTCTCTCTCTCTCTCTCTGGGATCTTTCAGAATACAAGTTTAGCCATTGGAGTTGGAACATTCTTTTAACTCTCTTTTTTAGAAGCACTGCTTCCGAAAATGGCGGCGATGTTTCCTCTCGGAATTGTACTCGCTGTCGTGCTTTTGCCTGTGTCGGTGGTGTTGTGTCATTTCCCGGCTACTTTGACGCTTGAAAGGGCTATTCCGCCGAGTCACAAAGTGGAGCTAGATCAGCTTAGAGCTCGTGACAGGATCAGGCATGGCAGACTGTTACAGACTTCAAGTGCGGTTGTTGATTTTCCAGTTCAAGGGACTTTTGATCCGTTTCTTGTTGGGTAAATCTGTTTATTATTTTTTTATTTTTTGCTTTCGAGAAATATGCAGTTTTTGGAAGTGTTGTTGTCAGTTTGCATTTTACTGGTCTTAATTTTATTTATTATGTTCTGTAATTGTAGTCCAAGTGGGTTCAATTTTTACGCTGTTAGTTTCTCAATTGTTTTTTTCTTTTCCTTTTTAATTTTCTGTTGCTTTGGCTTTTGTTTTGTGTCCTACATATAGATTTCCATTTTCAGTGGAATTGATGGTTATGCAACACTATTATTTAATAGAGAGATTATATTTGGTTCTTTTTTGGCTATTCTGATTTCTTTAAATTTTTATGGTTTATTTAGGCTTTATTATACAAAAGTGAAATTGGGTTCTCCACCAAGAGAATTCCATGTGCAGATTGATACTGGAAGTGATGTTTTGTGGGTCAGTTGCAGTTCCTGCAATGGTTGCCCAGGAACAAGTGGACTCCAAGTAAATTTGCATTTCCTTATATGTAAACTTTCTATTTATGATCAAATTCCTCAAAACTTCATAAATAATGGGGCAATTGGATTCTATTAATTTCTCAACTGGGTTGCTTGCTTCTCAAACAGATTCAGCTTGATTTCTTTGATCCTGGGAGCTCATCAACAGCTTCAATGATCTCTTGCTCGGACCAAAGATGCAGTTTAGGACTTGATTCGGCAGATTCCGGCTGTTCAGCTCAGAGCAATCAGTGCAGTTACACGTTCCAATATGGAGATGGCAGTGGGACTTCAGGCTATTATGTATCAGATTTGTTGCACTTAGACGCTATTCTTGAGGATTCTTTGACTACAAATTCTTCTGCTCAAATTCTCTTCGGGTAAGCTGCAAGAATCAGCCAAGTTTAACACAGTAGTTTCTTCTTCATTTGTATCTTATTTTTAGAATAAATTTAGGAATCAATCTTGATAGGCTTATTGTGGAACAGGTGTAGCACCCTGCAAACTGGGGACTTGACAAAGTCTGATAGAGCAGTTGATGGAATCTTTGGGTTTGGCCAACAAGCCATGTCTGTAATCTCTCAGCTTTCTTCGCAGGGTCTAACACCAAGAGTATTCTCCCACTGCTTAAAAGGAGATAGTAGCGGCGGGGGTATATTGGTTCTTGGTGAGATTGTGGAACCAAATATAGTTTATTCTCCTCTCGTCCCATCCCAGTATGTTATTTTCATTACTGGAAACTATTACTTTCATTTCCTGTTTATTTCATCATTGAATAGAATTTTGATGACAGTTGAGAAAAGAGATAGTTATTGGTTTTGGTTTAATTCATTTCCACCAGATTATCGCTTGTTTCTTTTTCGCCTTTATCATTTGTGTGTGCAGTTCTGCACTTCTTTCTGTTATAGGTTCAAATCATCTGTTCTACCACTAAGGCTTTTCATAGTTTTCATTTTAATTGAAAGAAATGAGGACTGACAGGCCTTATACAGTTAGAACTAGTAGTGCTCTTTGTATTTTTTTCTAACAACTTTATAGTAATAGTTTCAACAGCATCTTGCTGGCTTAGAAAAATTCAATGTACATTTTTGTACAGCACAAACTCTGAAAATTGTGTGTTTAGATTTATATGATTGGGACTAGTAAGTAGTAGCTTGTGAAAATTTGAAGTTTTATGTTGGTTTGAAATGAATCTTTAATCAAAATTGCAAAATTTTAGACTAATCTGGAGGGCTGGGAGAAAATGACTTGTGAAAGGAAAAGGTAGCTAAATTGATATATTATGTCTCTTCAATCACTTCTAATGGAGTTATTATTAAGCTTAGGCCTTCCCTTGACTTCTTTAGTGTTTTGGGGCAATCTATATTGCGTGGAAATGTGACTTGCTTCTTTCTTTAATTTTTATGCATTGATTTCAAGCATGCTTTTGTTATGTGAAAAAGTTGGTAGCACTTTATATTTGTTATCTGATGCCTGGAGGCAGTTATGTGTTAATAGGCAAATGTATTTTTATCTGTTTCTATGTTTCTATTTTCAGATCTTGTGACCATATGAGTTTATTAGTTTTGATTAACAAATTTTAGGCCTCTTTGACATGCCCTGTCATTAGTTCCTGAAAACCTCTATGTGTCTATGTTGATAGAGAATTATTATGCCAATGAAATGAAATAAGCATATTGTTTATTTCATTTACAAGAGATGGTGAACAAATCTTATTATACTAAATAATAATATTGTTTCAGTGATTTAAAAAAAAAAAGGAAAGAAATGATGGTCCTACTTGTGTTGAACATTTGGAGTTCTTCATGTCAATTAATACCCGAATTGTCAAACAACTTTATAAGTCTCATTTTGATTCCAATATGTTAACTGGCATGATCTTCTCACTTTTCAATGAATCAATGAGGATTTGAAAAGTAAAATGATTGACTGGTGGAAGTTTGACTACCCAATCGTATGTCCACAATTTCAGGCCTCATTATAATCTGAATCTTCAGAGCATTTCTGTCAATAACCAGATTGTGCCTATTGACCCCACAGCGTTTGCAACATCAAGCAACAAAGGAACTATAGTTGATACTGGGACAACTTTGGCATACCTTACTGAAGCTGCTTATGATCCTCTAGTCAATGCTGTAGGTTTCAGCAAGCAAAGTTTCGATTTTCTAATTGAAAAGCTTGAACCTTGATATGGATATTCTTAAGCAATTATCAAATGCGCATATTTTTTCTCTGTTTTTTTTTTTGGCAAATTAGAAGGGAGTTCTGTTTGACTATGAAAAGTGGGGAAAAAAAACTTTAGCAAAGATTGAAATATACTTATTCTCTTGCTGTGCAGATAACAAGTTCTATTCCACAATCTGTGCACCCAGTTCTGTTTAAGGGAAGTTGGTGTTTTATAATCACCTCCAGGTTCACTTTCTTGATTAATTGTCTCGTTTCTTTTCATTCACTGCTCATTCTTCTAAGATAAGCATAACTCTTAGGTACATGGTTTTTTTTTTTTTCTGGTGTTCAGTATTCAGGACATATTTCCTCAAGTTAGCTTCAACTTTGCTGGTGGTGCTTCCCTGATTTTAAACCCGCAAGACTACCTTGTACAGCAGAATTCTGTTGTGAGTTGCTAACTTACTATAAACATAAATGCATGATATACATTATACAATACACTGCATACATAAATATATATCTGCATATGGATGCATACCTGTTCTTTACCGAATGTGTTGTATTTGGTGTGTTTTGGCCATGCGATTTTTATTTCTTTATTTTGGCTTTGCATATTCCACTTTGCCTGTGATAATGGTGCAATGTGATGGAAAATTCCAGCAGCAACCGCTGAATTATTTCTCCAACAGCTTTCTTTAGACAACTAATTGTCTGACTTAGTTCTTGTTTGATCCAAATTTGATTCCAATGCTCACTTCTCCTGGTTTTCATTATTCTCATGTTGCTTTATCTATGTGTTTACTTTAATCCACTGTCCATGTCAACAAAGAAAGTTTTTGGGGTCTTCCATTTTGTGTTTGATTTCTCAATTTTCTTTTATCTTATTTTTCTCCCAGTTTAAATATCTGAATGTCTATTTTGAAGGATTAGAATTTCTACAAAAACTGTTCCTCAAACAGATCAATATATGGTAGATTCTTCGTAACTGCTAGTGCTGCAGTCCCATATGTGTCCTTTGCAACTGCTTGTGCTGCAGTCCCATATGTTCTATGACCATTTCATGCTATTCTGCCAGCAAATACGGATTTATTTTATTGATGTTACTGTTCCTATCTTTTTGCTAATAAGTGGATCTCTGTTGTCAAAGTGGTATATATACAAATATTATGATGTTGTTTGGGGTCACATTATGAAGAATTTTAGTTCAGTATTTTGAATCCTCAACTGAGATGGGTATTCCTTTACAGGGTGGTGCTGCTACTTGGTGCATTGGCTTTCAAAAAATTCACGGTCAAACAATCTTGGGAGGTATTCATGCCAAAGAGAAAATATGTCCACTTTTGTATTTATAGTTTAATTATGTGTCAACTCTCTCTCTCTCTTTTTCTATTTATCTATTTATACTTGTAATCCCTTCAAATTTTTTGTTTAACCTGTAGGTATAATGTCAGTTTATTGTCAAAAACTTGTAGCTGATTGTTTCCTGTCTTGATTTTATATATCTTAATTAGCACGCTGGACCCATGATGGATACTTATAACTTAGTTTTGATATTAAAAAGAGAAAATGAGAAAATTTAATAAAGATTTCATAGAAAGGAGGGCTATTTGTATCATCTTCATGACATTTTTCTCTTATTTTCCTAGATCCAAGAGCAGTCTCCGTGTCTAATTTTCCATTGATATGTTAATCAAATCTTTGCCTACTGTCTTGTGAGATTTCCCAGTTAAGTTCTTTCAGTTTTGTTCTGGAATAAAAAATCTTAAAAAGAAAAAAAATATCCTTTGGGATTATGCTTCTGATATTGAGTCCTCTGTTGCTCAGTATTTATCAATCGTTTTAGTTAATTAGTTAATTTGTTTTCTTGTTTGCTGTTGTCAGGATCTTATACAAAGAAGCATTCCTTCTTTATTCATCTTTATAAATCTATGGCTTTCTAGAAAATTGAAGGAATTAGTAAAATATTGATACCCCCACCTGATTTTTAACATGTTTTCCAAACTGCATGACCAGGAAATTCCAATATTATGATTGCTAGCTAGAGTCTGGCTAACAATTTGACCCATTTTTTTTTTTTAATGTTCAATCCTTTTATGTTCTCTTATCTTGCTTATTTTCGAAGCTTGACCAACTCTTATTATTAATATTATTATTATTTATTTTTGCAGATCTAGTTCTGAAAGACAAAATCGTTGTTTACGATCTGGCCGGTCAGCGAATTGGATGGTCTAACTATGATTGTAAGTTTCTTTTATCTCTTGAATCTGGCACAAATTTGATACGAAAAATTGTGTTCCTTCTTTTTCACCATAATATCAGCATAAACTAATAATGAGGCATCTGTTAGGTAACTTCAGCTGAATCTTTATTTATGTGTTAAGGAAACAAATAGATTTGCATGTTACTCTCTTAGTTCACGTGTGTAATGAAGCAAAATCTAACCTCTTGTATTTAAATTCATGTACTTAGGTTCAATGTCAGTGAATGTATCTACAACTTTAAATACTGGTAGGAGTGAATTTGTAAATGCTGGGCAGCTAGACAACGGCTCACCAAGAAATGTTCCTCAGAAGTTGATAACAAAGAGCATGATAGCTTTGCTTGTGCATATATTTATGCTTGGCAGTGGGAGTTTTCTGCTGGCCCTGTAGCAGCAAGCAATTGGGAAGTTAGGTTATTATTTTTGCGGATCATTGCTTTCGGCTGTAGTTTTCTTCAGAATATATCTTCATTAGTCATGTAGAGCGAACAAGATTGCTTGATTGATTGGCCAGGCTGTGGGTGGCACTGGCAGTATTGTAAATTACGTTTAGACATACCGGGATCATTGGTTTAACAGCAGAATTAAATATATATTTTTCATTTTATACAAAATCATCTTATGCTTTGCTTTTGTTTGTTACTTCTTCAAGCTCATTTTATCGAATAAACGAAGTGAGGTGAATAATATGTGGATGCCAATAATTAATATGTTGATGATTATGATTTCGAGTATAATTTTTGATTTCAGGGTGGTCCATTCTGATTGTCTGTGACTTGGTGAATTTTATATTATTGAATCCTATATTAATTACACTTGGATGCAATCAATCTTCTTCTTAGTTATATTTTTATATAATTAATGATTAGAATTTGATGATATGCTGCTGTGTCGTTACATGATACTTACACGGCTATGATACAACTAGTAAGTTAAAAAGTTTATTTATTTACTCCCTAAATTTTCTCCACATATTTATATTTTTATAATTTAACATAATTAAAGTAAATAATTTATACGTGATAGTTTATCTCTAACATATGCTCATTCCGTGGTATCTCAAATATAATATAAAAACTCTCCTCTTTGATGTTAAAAAAACAACAAAGTGATGTTGTTTAAAATAGGTTTTAACTAAAAGAAATTATAATTATATAAATATTTAGTGGCCAGCAATTAATTTATCATTGTTAAGACAGTAATAATTTGTAACTAAAATATTATATTAAAATAATAATGAGAAGCAATCTGTTAAAAGAGAAAAAGAAAATTAAAAAACAAAAAATATGCAAGAATAGAATTTAAAATTGAGTACTTTATTATTCACAAGCACAAGCAACAATATTGTTCATGTTAAGACATATTCGTAACTTATTTGAATTGTATTCTATTTAAAATGAAAAGAACAAAAAAAAAAAAAAAACAATTCAACTTGGTAGATAAATATTGTTAGGAGTATAAAAAAAAAGAGATTTCACTGAAATTCTATTTTAGTATTTATAAAAGTACGTAAAATAATAACCCATCTTTAAAGTTGATTAAGTATTTATGTAAAATTATAATAAATATATTTTTTTTAAGTCAATTAAGTATTGGTGCAAAATTACAATAATTTTTTTTTTTAAAAAAAAAGTATTTAAATAATATTTTAGTATAGAGAGAGTTTTAGGTGTAACAGTTCTATCATGTTAATATTGTTAACGTAATAAAATTATTCAATTAATAAGTAAGAAAAATATATTTATTGATTGTAAATTAAAAAAATCAATAAAAATTTTATATATTTTTCTCATTATATTAATTAAATAGTGAGAATTTTTTTTTTATTTTTTTTATTTAAACTAATAAATATATTTCTCTTATTTTATTAATTAAATACTCTTAACACGTTAATATTATTAATATGATAAAATTATCTTAAAACTCTCTCTTTAACATGGATGGTATTAAAAAGGACTATTCCAGTAAAAATGCCAATCAAAAACCAACTCTGATATGATCCAACTAATGTGAAATTCAAATTACAATTAATTCTAACATTATTATTGGCTCGCTTTACAAACTAAAATCGAATTCAATACCAACACTTGTTCTTTTAAGAAAATATTGAATCATAAGTAAACACAAATTCTTTTATGACAGGATGGTTTTCCTTTAAAAGAGACACTACAAAAGATGAGTGTGTGTGTATACATATAAACGACAGTATATTGCGTATATTTTAACTTTTGTTTGGTTGGGTTGGGTTGGGTTGGGGTTGCGTTGGTTGGAGAATGGCAGAAACACCAGAGAGATTGTTCTCGCTGTACGTGGGAGACCTGGACCCGACTGTTACCGGAGAACATCTGAACCAGATGTTCTCCGGATTCGAAGGATTTTTTTCCTCGGTACTATGCACACATAGTTTTAATCAGCGATCGCTTTGCTACGGTTACGTCAAATTTCATACCCTTCACACTGGTATGTTATTATCAACATGCATGCATGCATGCGTAACTCTCTCTCTCTCTCTCTCTCTTTCCTGATTATCTTTCTTTCTGTTTCTAGAAGAGCATTAATAATGCAAGAGTTCAGGTTTTGTTTGTTAATTAAGTATTTTGATCTTTGTTTCTGAATTTATGTATGATGGGATCTTTTATTTACTTTTGTCAGGTTATTATTATTATTATTATTATTATTATTATTATTATTATTATTTACTTTTTAAAGATTCTTTGCATATCTGTAAGTATCTTTTTACTAAACGCTCGACACCATGTTTGTTATATATACATATATTGATGGCTAAAAATATGAGTGGAATTTTAGAAAGCATATTTGGGTACAATTTTTCTAATTGCTAGAGGATAAATATATTCATGGGCTTGCATGCGTACAGACGCTCGCGAGAATCTCTAAAATTGCAAACTTACTTTCCAACTATTGCTATTGAAGTGGGAATTGAATTTTTTATTTTCATTGGTAGGATCTTAATTTTAACTCTTTTGTTTTTTTCTCTCACTGTTCCAGCAAATAGGGCTTTAGAGGCGCTGAATCATACAGTGGTGAATGGTAAAGCAATTAGAGTTATGTGGTCGCAGCCGAATTCTGAAGCCAGACTGAGTGGAATTGGGAATCTGTTTGTTAGGGTAATTATCAATAATTAATAACATTCATGTTCCTCTCTCTATTATCGTTTTATGTATAATTATTTAACTAGTATTTGAACGGCAGAACTTGGCTGTTTCAATTGATAATTTGAAGCTTCATGAAATATTTTCCAAATTCGGAAGCATTCTATCCTGCAAAGTGGCAGTAGCTGAAGATGGAAAAAGCAAGGGATATGGCTTTGTCCAATTTACAACCGCAGAATCTGCAGTCAATGCAATTCAGAAACTTAATGGTTGTATCATTGAAGGAAAGGAACTGTAAGTATTAATTTGTGCATATCCTAATTACTATTGAAATCTACATTGTTTTCCTTTTAACGAATATTATTCGATATTGTATATAGCTATGTTGCTCAGTTCATCAGAAGAGCTGATAGGTTTGAAGCTGATATTAATTCGGCATCCCACAATTTGTATATAAAGAATTTCGACGAGGACTGGACCGAGGAGCTTCTGGAAGAGAAATTCTCCAAGTTTGGAAAAATAACAAGCCTCCTCATCGCAAAAGATGCTAATGGGATCTCTAAGGGTTTTGGTTTTGTGAATTTTGAAAATTCAGATGATGCCAAACGAGCTAAGGAGACTATGCATGGATTAAAACTTGGTAATAAATTAGCCTTCCCTTGACAAAATAAACCGATTTCCATTCATTCCTGACTGACATGCACATACATACATACATATATAAATATATATATTACAGGTTCAAAGGTTTTATACGTAGCAAGGGCACAGAAGAAGGCTGAGCGCAAGGCGGTTTTACGTTCTCAATTTGACAGAATGCGAAGAGAGCGTGCCCTATTATACAAGGTTTCATTTATTATTATTATTTCTCTCTTTAATTCCTACAAATTGTTTGCTAAATCAAGAAGATGTGTGTATTTCTGAATGTGTAGG
This sequence comes from Khaya senegalensis, assembly GCA_032402905.1. Classification (NCBI taxonomy): domain Eukaryota; kingdom Viridiplantae; phylum Streptophyta; class Magnoliopsida; order Sapindales; family Meliaceae; genus Khaya; species Khaya senegalensis. The sequence continues at coordinate 4,835,901 of CP135552.1, read as the reverse complement.
GTAAAAATTTATATGTGAAGAACATCAATGATGATGTGGATGATATGCAATTGAAGGAATATTTCTCCCAATGTGGGAGGATTACGTCTGCCAAAGTCATGCAAACAGATAAAGGAATCCGCAGAGGATTCGGTTTCGTGTGCTTTTCCAGGCCTGAAGAAGCCAACAGAGCCATAAATACTTTGAATGGTAATGACCCATCTTTCATTATTATTGCTTTTGACTGACTGGATTAATTGTGCAATGTTGACATCTCGTTCAGGCATTTTGTTTCATGGAAAGCCATTATACGTGGCCATCGCACAAACTAGAGAAGAAAGACACGCGTATCTACAAATGCTCTACGTAAATGCAAAGCAGGCTGCAGGATTTCCTGGCACAAATTTTGCTGCATATCCGACTCTCTATCACCGCCCACTACAAATGAATCAAGTCCCAGACTTCAGACTCTCCGGCAGTAATCGTCTTAATGGATTTGCCCCATTGATTGCTCACACTCGACCTCCTCTATTTCCAATGGTAATTAATCAAAAAATTTAGGTCACTCATGATTTATTTTTTATTTGATTGAGTCTAAACTATTTTAATTAATTCTTGTCATACAGCTTCCTGATTCCGTTAGCCAATATAACGGGCATGTTCATTTTCCGATATCGAATTTACGGGGTTGTTATCCTATATCAAATTTACGGGGCTGTTATCAGCAGCAGCAGGTTTGTACCGAATGAATTGTATTTCCGTTCACCTTTCGCAATGAAATTCTGTTCATTTGTACGATTATTTTTATTATTTAGAGGGCTTGGCAAGCCGCCATCAACATGACAAATGGGCATGACATTGCAAGATCTGCTTTGAACTTGGCATCCACCAGCCTATCTCGCGAAGATTTGAGCACCATGCTTGCTGCTGCTTCACAACATGAGAGGAGAGATATCCTCGCCCAGAAACAGTACCCTCTGGTGAAGAAGCTTCAGAAAAATATTCCTAATCTCATGATCAGTTTTCTCTTGCTTTGCTCTTATCTTACTTTAAGTTTTTGTTTTTGTTTGTTTTGACAGTATGAGCTTTTTCCAAATAACGCTGAGATGTTATTGGATTCTCCAGAATCTTTGGGTGGAAGAAGCCTTGAAAATGCTTCAACTCTCAGAAACTGAAGCAGCCAGTAATTTAGAAGCCAACGGCCAGTGCTCGGGTGTTTGAAGTGAGAAAAAAGGTAGCACCAGCATATATAGCATTAATTTAAAGAATGAAATGGCTTGTTTGCTTGCTTAAATATTACTGTGTACCTACGATTATTATCAGCCTTTTTCGGATGCTTTAAGTTTCTTTAAATTTGAGTTTAGAAATATAAAAGAGCAGAATATGCAGTGAATATTTGCAAGCTGCCAAATGTGCATAGTAATCAGGAGCACTGGCATAACAAAAATCCATTAATATTGCACAGAAGATAAATAACTCGCAGGTTCGAGTGCGCATAGCAAACCTGAAAATGCAACCAGTTAAAATTATAAAATAGCATAAACAAGATATATTCAACAATGCAGTACATAATCCAGTTATAGAGAAGGAAAACATATTATGTGTGGCATCAATTATTTGTTAATAGTTGCAGGGCATTTGCACTGAAACTATTCTCATCATACAACACATGGTAGTGAGTTGGGCGACTGGTTCCCTGAATAAACAGAGTTGTAGTTAGTACATTGACAAAAAAAGTAAATGTAACAGAACTGGAGTAAGTTTGGCCTGATAAGGTTGGTTTGAGAGGACAAAGTCATGTTTACCTCAATTCCTGCACGGCTCTTAAAGTAAAAGTCAAATTCCGTGGGGTAACAAGTGTGGGTATCAACAACAGTTCCTAACACAAGGACATCACAAAAACATTCATTGAACAAAAAGTTAAGCAAGAGTGGTTCCCAGCCATTGGAAAAAGAAAAAAAATCAAATGGTAAAATAGAAGTGAAAGATTAATCTTAGAAAGCAAAATTGAAACCTGGAAGAATGTTGCCACTCCTATCTGTTTGATCACATTTTTTGTGATCAGCAGGAGAAAACGAGTATGATGCCTTTTCTAGCACCACGACAAATGTATATCCCTCCTCAAGTGAGGCAAAAGCTTGAAAAGAAGAAAGTTTAGCATGTTGCCACAAAGTCATCATAATAACATAAAACGAAGCTGAAAATGGAAAGTCTATTATAACTCTAAACAACCAGTAAATTTTTTCTACTTTTGAATTCCTAACACACTTCATCCATTTAACGTTACCTATTGATGTCATAAAGAACCACAAGACACTACATCACACAACTGAACTTCACTAAGCTCAATTCAGAACTAACATCAATAGAGGATTTCCTAGGATAACATTATCATGTCATGCTTATGCTGCTCCACAAATGCTCATGTTTATGTGACAATCAGATATAATCTGACCCCAACAATTTCTATTTGGCACAAGCAGGTTAGACACCTTAATGCAAAACGCAAATTAAGATTACCTGTCAAATGTCATTCATGGAGCAAAACCTGGCTGAACTAGCTTTCACAGACACTATCTCTGGCATGAAAATGAAACAATATCAGAAATGTTCTAGAGAACATCCAAGTCATGGTTGGAAACTATAATTACCGATAGAAATAATCAAAAGTGAGTTTTATAACGAGTAGATATCAAAGGGAAATTAACAGTTCCCTGAAAAAGTCCAACAGAAGCATAAATTCCTATGACTAAGGTACCTGAAACCTATTCATTTCTAATTCTAACCTGATCATTCCTGCATGAACTAAACCCCTCTGAGGATCTTGAACAGATTTATGGTGATCTTGGATGATTTCTTCACAGTGAGGTTGAGCCGACACAATTCCTCTGTACTTGGTTACCTCCAGCCAATCCATAGAGGCCACATCCTGTCGTAGTCAAATCAACCTATAAAAGCAATGAATCCCTAGAAGGTGAATATAGAAGATAGAGTGTATGCACTGCTGCTATAGAAGGACAAGAGTCCTCCCTGGTTGTGGACCGGTGACATCTGCAACAAATATTATCGTAGGTCTATCAGTCACAAGAGAAATTCTTCCTTGAAAAGGGCCAATAGCACAGTGTTTCGACCACCAACCTGAATAATTTAGAAATAACAAATTCAATCCTCAGTATTGAAGGAAACTTTTAACCAGGAATTTTGACTCTTCCATTTTAAAAAATTCTTGAACATTTAAATTTAATTTTGAAAAGAAGCTATTTTCAAAACTCAAGTGAATCAAGAGTCAAACCAATCGCAAAATTATCTCCTACATGTTTTCCTAGCAAAACCTTTTTTTTTCCGCACCCTCTTAACTCATTTTTCTTTCCTATGCAAGCATGAAAATTGTACATTCTGCTGATACTAAAAACCAAACCATCAAAAAACGAACGGCCAGTATAATGGGGTAAACCAAACCTTCACATTGATTTTAAGGGCCACATTTTCAAAATACTGCTTACTGAGTTTTAATGCCTGCCCAGGCTGACAGCATTGTGAAACAATCCCAAGTTTAGTTTCACAAACTCGCTTAATTCTCCAATTAGTGGAAGAAACCGATGCTGATACAAATAATTAATCGTGGATTTTGTTACTCACCATATGTCCCACTAAAATCAGGTAAAACAAATGAATGTTATTTGAAACAGATAACAAACACAAATTGATTTCTCTCCTATCCCGTGGCGTAATGCATTGGGTCATCAAGTTTAGTCAAGTATAAACCTAAAGCTTTTATGTGTGTGTTATTTTGTTATACTTTTGAATCAATTTTCTACTTGTATGGGTTTCAATAATATCTTGATTGTTCTTATAGCCGATGATACGAGATTGTTGCTTTTTACTTGTAAGCAATGGATTTAATTTGTGCGTTTGATTTAGATTGTTCGTCTATTACATCTACGGTTTCTTATTTATCTCAATTTTTTTTTTTAATACAATCGTTCCTCTGGTTTATTTACAATATTAGTAATAATTTAATTACTTAATATTCGTATTACGTGTCTAATTCATTTTTTCCTTAAATGAACAAAATTAGTGTTAGCCTTACTGTCACATAAATTGTAATTTTCATGATAACAAAATACGAAAGTTCTGTCAATTCACGAGGATGAAGTATTATGTAGCAATTGATGCCACCAATCAAGTTACAAGCATAGTGCAATATTAATGAAATCATTTGTGTAAGAAAACCAGAACATAAATATCCAATACATATATATATAATTTATTTTTTTAAATTCATACGATAAAATTCTAATATTTTATATGTGTGTGCGCGCACGTGCAATATTTAAAAATACATACTTATATATTCAATTTTTATTTGAAAATGCATATTTATATATCCAACTATTTTTTTTTTATAATTTACTTTATTAAAGATAACGTTTGATAATATCAAAACATATTACTTTTAATGTTAAAAATTACGATAATTTCAAGTTTAATGATTACATATACTATTATTACAATAAAAATTGCTTATGATACTCATATAATGTTTTATATAACGTTTTTATAACTAGTCAATCTGGTACATTAGTTCACTAATTCATACCTATACGTTGACTGGATATTTCATATTATTATACACAATTTATTGGTATAAGTTACTATACATATTAATCTTTGTACATTGTTATTACTTTATTCATAATAATACTTGACTAAAAATATTTAAAAATATTATTTAACTAATTGAACCCATTATTTAAAAAGTATTATTACATTTATTAAATACATAAATATATAATAATAAAATAATATAAAATATGATAATATCATAATACATAAAATAAATATGCTAAATATCTAAAAAATACAATTAAAACTTAGATATATATTAACAATTTATTACATGCTTGTATCTATATACTTATATTAATTTGTTTAAACTAAAAATTTGTTTTAATATTCATACTTTTAAGTGGATGTATTTAAAAGATCAAATCAAAAGTTCTTCGTTGATTTGAAATGGACCTATTTACAATCCTTCAAAACTTGAGTTTTGGATCTAATCACAAATTTTCAAAACTAAACAAGAACCAATTTGTAATATTTTTAAAATTTTCAAAAATATAATGTATTGCTAAAAAAGGCCGAATTAGTCAACCTATTACTCAAACCATCCAGTTGGTTGGCTTGATTTAGATTTTGTTTCAACTAAATTGGTTGATTGTTTGTTCTAATCGGTTCACCAATTCTTTAAACTCACTAACTAGTTCTTTGAGTTTATGTTAGAGTTTTTCGAATATCATAAATCGATTGATCATTTACTAGAACCAATCAATCATTTATACCTAATTTTTAAATTTTACGAGTCATATCGATTAGTTTGTGAAACTTCACTATAAATACAAATTTTATAGATATTAATATTAGATTTTAAATATTCTCTTAAGCATCTAATGCATTTACAAACATACTTTTAGTTTCAAAATTATCATTGAGTTTACAAATTGTTACAAACATGTATTATACATCTTATTTATTTATATACATTCTCTTATTAAAGAGATTATTTAAAGTGTGATATTCTTTTGTAATCTTTTCTTTAAATATAAAAAAGAGTTAGGGAGATTTATTGCACTCTTTTAAAAGTGAGACTGAGTAATTTGGGAATGAAATCACTAGTAAGGTTTAAAGAGGTATTGAAAATTCTCTTTATGATAAATGGAGTCTTGGAATTTTAAGGCTTATTTTTTACTTGGGTATGATGAGTTTGAGTTGTTGGAAGTGAATCACTTATAAAGTTTGAAGGAGTATCAAAAATATTCTTGATTGTAAATTTAGTTTTAAGGTTTGAAGACTAATTAATAGTGAAATTTTTAAGTGAAGCTTGAAGAAATAGACATAGGCAAAAATTGTGTTGAACGGCTCTAAATTTTATGCTTTATTTTTCTTTCCTTCACTCTCATTTACATTATTGTTATAGGATATTATTTGATTATCTTGTGTTGTCAAAAATTTTTTAAAGCCTAATTTACCTCATTCTTGGATTGCATATTAGTATTTTAATTGGTATCAGAGTAATGTTTTCTTGTTTAAGACTTAATTATTGAAGAAAATATTTTATCAACCATAGGACATTTGGAGGAACCCTCCACAACTAGACCCTCATTCTGTGATAGAATACTTATTGGAAAGTTAGAATGAAAATATTCCTACAAACAATTGATTACTTTGGTAAATTATTAGTAAAGGTCCCAAAATTCCAATAAAAATTAATGATAAAAGTTAGCAGGTACTTATGCCTGGTTGTAAATGGAATGAAGTTGTTATAAAAATATATCTCCATGAACATCAATACTATGTATGTTTATTAAGCTAATTTTTCTTAGTTTTAGTGGAAGAGGTTACTTTAAAAATTAACTTTATTAATAAAAAAGGTATTCTTAATATTAATTTTATCTCAAACAATCAAATAAGTGATTATTTGACAATCCAAATTCTGAGCTAAATAGAACCTAATCCTACCATTAATTAAATAGAGTCCAAAGTGACTTTAGCATAACGGATGCAAGTTAAAACAAATCAATTAGAAAATTGACAATTTTTAGTTCAATACAATATTTTGCATGCTCTTAAAGTAAAATTTTGAGATTAAATTAGAGTTTTACATGGATCTGCTTGCACCTTACAATATGTAATGCACATCCTTTTATATCCTATACTCATTTAAATTTTAAAAATTAGTTTTTATCCTAAATATTTTTGTAAATGTCAAAAATAAAAATGTATCTTGATTTATTTCCATGCACCTCCATATGACACTTTTTTTCTTTACTTAGAAATAAAATTCTTAAAATTGATTAAATTTTTTTTAAAAAAATAAATAAGAATCTTAATAGATGCATAGTAATAGTATTGCAAATAAACTCATCCTAAAATTTCTTATTTATTTATTTATTATTATTAGAGCTATTAATAAGTCTATTTAAAATTGAGATATTGTGATTTTAAAATTATAATAACTATAAAGTATAATTATAATTCAAAAAATTCTTACAACTTAATACATGCAAAAGTATGAGAAAGACCTTTTTTTTTTTTTTTTTTGGAGAAAATTATCATACATATTTTTCCTATGATTTGACCATTTATATTGAGTAAATAGTATCTTTTATTTAATAAGCACTTTTACCTTGTTAATTAACCGTTGAAAAAAGCTTAACCAAATCGTGGACCCTTTGATATTGCTGTTAATTTTTATTTAAATATTAAAAATACAAGTAAAAATATATTTAATAAATACTAAATTTTAATAAAATTTACTCACTTAATTTACTAATATTTACGGCTTCCGTTAAGCCGTCACAATTAGTACGTGAAAGTACAATCAAATACAAATCAGTGGCTGTGGTTCCATCTCCATGTAAAAATTGATCACGCTCTGTTGTCTATACTTTGTAGCCCACTTGATACGTTACATATGGCCCACTCGTTTGAATGCAAAATAAACCACGCGCGTCTCAGCACGTGAGCTACTCACCACATGTGGCGTAATTAGCTGATTCCTTTAGTTTTCCGGCATACAGACGGACACACATACTCTCAACTCCTCAGAAACCCTAATGGCTTATTTATTTCCTCTACTAGCAACCAGATAACAAAAACTTCCATCAGCTGATTCGTTTCCAGAACATTCAATCCAGAAATTCTCGTTGTTTTTGGAAATTGGAATAACATATCAAACCCAGCCCAAAATTCTGAAGAAACCGATAAAAATTTTATCTTTTTTTGGTTCTTCAACTAAGACTTTCATTTGGGTTTCTTGAAGTCAACCAAGAAATCCATCAATTCCATCCAACCTCATTTATCTACTCACTAAATTTGCCAATTTGTTTTTAAGAAATCTTTTGGTTGTTTTTGCTTCATTAATGGCGGAGGATAAGGATGGAAATCGAAGTGAAGTGAGTGATTATACGTCAGAGGATGAGGGAACGGAGGACTACAGGAGAGGAGGATACCATGCTGTGCGCATTGGTGATACCTTCAAGAACGGTCGCTATGTCGTGCAAAGCAAGCTCGGCTGGGGCCATTTTTCTACCGTGTGGCTCGCTTGGGATACTCAAACATCAGTACGTTCATTTTTTCTTTTCTATATATTTTTTTTCTTTATTAACTGGAACAAAAGAAAAGAAAAGAAAACAGAAGGCATTTTGATCTATTATTTGTCTTTTTTCCTTTTAAGGAATTAGAAGCCAGTCAGGGGCTTGCGAAGTCAGTTAATTTCTGTTTGGTTGATGAGAAAGTTTAGGAAAGAGCAAGAAAGGAATAAGAATATAAGGGATTTGGTGAGTTAAAAGTAAGACTCTTCGTAGGTTGCTTAGAATGTGGGGAAAAAGAAAAATCAATTAGCAAGGTTGTGCGTGAAGAGTTTAATTGCATTTGTTTCCGAGACTAAAGCGCCAGAGAGACTATTCAGAGTGAGTGAAACGTAAGACGTATTGTTTTAACTTGTTGTCTTCATTTTCTTAAAGAAATTTGTTGTTTGATTGTTGAGAAAAAATTGAAAAAAGGAGGGTGAAAAGTAAAATTTTCCTTTCTTGTGCAATGATTGTATCTTCAAACTAGATAAAAAGTGATTTTACAGCAATCCAGCTTGTGCATTAGCATTAGTCAGATGGACTTCTCAGGCTTAAGTGATGATGGTTCCAAAAAAGAAACATTTATTGTATCAAATGAAGTAGTTATATTCTTGTCATTTATCATTCTTGTTACTTAAGATGCTTCTCAATGAATACATGAAAATTGCTACTAAAGTAATTTTGTTTGATTTGCATTTGTTAAATTAGCTTCTGAGGTGCCCTTCCTATTAGTTTACATGGTTCAATGCATTAACACCCAGAGAAATTCTTTTTTTTTTTTTTTTTTAAGCATTATGTAGCTTTGAAAGTCCAGAAGAGTGCCCAGCACTACACTGAAGCAGCCATGGATGAGATAAAGATCCTCAAACAGATTTCTGACGGAGACCCAGATGATAAAAAATGTGTTGTGAAGCTTTTGGATCACTTTAAGCATTCAGGGCCAAATGGGCAGCATGTGTGTATGGTTTTTGAGTACTTGGGAGATAACCTTTTGACACTTATTAAATACACTGATTATCGAGGTGTTCCATTACCCATGGTCAGAGAAATCTGTTTTCATATTTTGGTGGGATTGGATTATTTGCATCGCGAGCTTTCGGTAATTCACACTGATTTGAAGCCAGAAAATGTATTGCTTTTGTCGATGATTGATCCATCTAAAGATCCCCGCAAATCAGGTGCTCCCCTCATTCTTCCCACAAACAAGGATAAAATTGTGATAGAGCCCAGTGCTTCAAGAGAGATTAAAAGTTTGTATGGGGATCTGACAAAGAATCAAAAAAGGAAGATCAAAAAGAAGGCTAAGAAGGCAGCTCAGGGTTGTGCAGGGAATGAATTGTTTGAGGAAAATGATGCAGATTCCAAACCACCTAGTCCTGATCATTTCAGTGTTGATGCAAAATCAAAGGAAGATTCTGTTGAAGAACAGCCGAATGGTTCTGTGACTAAGAGTGATGAAACAAAGGATGCTAGACAAGGAATTAGTAAAGGTTGTAGAAGACCAAGCCGCTCCACAAGGAAAAGTCTTTTGGCAGCAGTTGATCTGAAGTGCAAATTGGTTGATTTTGGAAATGCTTGTTGGACATACAAACAATTTACAAATGATATTCAGACGAGGCAGTATAGGTGTCCTGAGGTCCTTCTTGGATCTAAATACTCAACACCTGCAGATCTATGGTCCTTAGCTTGCATATCCTTTGAGCTGGCCACGGGCGATGTTCTTTTTGATCCTCACAGCGGTGACAATTATGACAGGGATGAGGTATATCTACGATGTTTTTTGTTCTGTCTATATACATTGTGACTTTTCACATATGGGATTTGATGTTTTTAATTTAATATTGCTGGTTCTTGTGAATTTATTTAGACCTTGGCGATTGTTGGATTATTTTATCCCTTTGTACCTACAAATACTTGAGTAAGTAGTGAAAAGGAGGCAAGGTGTGTGAAGTAATTCAGCTAAGCCAAATCCAATGTCCTGTGGTCAAAACAGGATTGTTTGTGGGAATCGTTATTTAAATCTTTTCTTAGCCACTGATTCTGTCTTGGTTTTGCATATGGAAAATTAACTAGGGTAACTGAAAACAGTTTCAGTTGGAAAAATTTACATCATGAGATGTCTGTTTCTGGAATTATCAAGAAATTTTGGGAAAGGAGTTGTAGGAAAGTATTTTCTGATTTCAATGAATCTTTCAAGTAACACTAGAAGACTAGGAAAAATGCAAATTCCTGTGTAGGGAATATGTCTAAGAAACTGTCGAAGTGTAATTCAGTTTGCTACTGAATCCTCGCCCCTTTTGGGCATTGGATTTCTTGGTGTCTTTGATCATTTAGGGGTAGTTTAAAACTGTTGTTCTTATGCTGTGATTTCAAAGCACAACATCTAAGGCGTTTGGTTAACTTCCACTTTTACTTGATTACTAATACTTATCACCCATGCATTCACATATATTTAGCAGCAAGTGATTTTGTTTAACAGTAGCTGTGACTTCAAAGTCACAGAAAAGCAGCACCAAACGGAGTCTTAATCTGTTTGTTCTTGCTTAATTTTTCTTTTTTCTGTTTTTGAGTTAAATCTAAAGTTAAATCTACAATTGCAGCTACTAATCCTTGTCTCATGTAATCTTTCATGACATTGCATATAATGAATGATGCTTCATTAGTAGACAGCTAATGTTATAAACTATTGGCTATTTGTTTCTTTTTTCCACTTCATCTCTGGTTTTTGCTTGCAGGATCACTTGGCATTGATGATGGAGCTTCTTGGGATGATGCCACGCAAGGTAACATTATACATGTGCTTCTCGCAACATGGCAAATACTTGCTCTTATACCGTTATTTCCTGGAGCAATTTCCAACAAATTTGACAACACTACAAAAGTATTATGTATTTCTCTTCTCATTAAGTCTCTTTACATATACGTTTCTCAGATTGCATTGGGTGGCCGCTTTTCCCGTGATTTCTTCAATAGACATGGGGATCTGAGGCACATTCGTCGTTTGCGTTTTTGGCCTCTTAATAAGGTGCTTATGGAGAAGTATGACTTCAGTCAGCAAGATGCAAATGACATGGCCGACTTCCTTATTCCGATACTTGATTTTGTTCCTGAAAAGAGACCAACGGCAGCCCAATGTCTCAATCATCCGTGGATCAGTACAGGTCCTCGGCTACTTGAGCCATCTATGGCTGATATTCGGCCGCAGAACACTGAAGGGAGTATAGCTGAAAACAAGAGGGATCAGGATGAGATGGAGGCCATGGAGGTGCGAGTGGGGAATATAGCCATTAATGGGGTTTCAAATCCATCCAGAGACCCGGAAGCTAGTACTCTAAAACCTCTGAAATAGACATGACATGTTCAGGTAGCAGCGTTTCCCACTAGTTTTTTCTGCTACTCCGAAAATGTGGCTTACATTTTTTTGTGAGGCATGCCGGCTTTTCACCTTCAATGTAGATTCATATCATGCGCTGGAATTGAAATTCACAAAAAGAAAATATTTGCATACAAGCTATGGTATCTTCTTCTTCCTCTTTTTTCTTTTTTTTTTTTTCTTTTCTGGCTGGCCGGAAGAGAACCGTTCCAGTTTGGTGCGGTAACATGTAAATGAATGAAGCTTTATATATATATATAATTTAAAATTGTTTCTTCAGGGGGTGGGGTGTATTGAATTTGTAGGGTAGGATTTTGTTCTGGTTTTCTGGGGGTCACAAATTGTTATATCTCATAAAGATATGGCCACCTATAAATGCGTTTTTCTTTGATATGAAACCGGCGCTCAATTTGTAGGGTTGACTGTGAGTCTGCGGTTGCGAAGTGTTTTACAAAAACGTTTTAAATGTTTCAATTTCTAAAGTGACTACTTTTGTGATCAGAATCCTGTTTCTCTCTCAAAGGGCGGACTCGTAAAGTTATTGTTGTTCGCTTGGGCTTGCCCTGCTACTGCAGTTAATTGAACTTGCTGTAGTAGTTTTTAACACAATATGGCAAGTTAACATAAATTGAGCACAAAATTTGCGAGTTTTGGTGTACATAAAATGATACTATTATTATTAGATAAATGGCACAATATGATATAATTATTTAATCTTTTTGGCATTTAAATTTAACTGTTAAGGGAGGGGAATGAACGGAGTAAGCAAGAATAAATGAGAAAGGAAAAGATAACGAGTCACCAATTTCTCATAGATATCGTCTCAACACAGATTTCTGAGCGCCAAGAAATCACGTCCTGTAATATAGCTGAATTTTTTGAAATGATATGTTATGTCATTCCAGTTGAATATTTATTCCAGACGAGAATGATTCAGCATACAACGCTTTTAAGAGTAGACAGGATTGATCTCGGTCCAGTCCTTGTGGTACATACAGAACAGAGGTGTTGAAAGTAGATGATTTGATGCAACAGCTGCCACTGCCGCAGTCTTGTTAGAGCAATTAAAGAGCTGCTTCATACACACGCATGGCTTACCAATAACAACCGTATCCAATTTATGACTTGAAACACCATTTCAGGATGCCTTTGTATGTCTTAATTAGTTCCAAGCTAAGAATTCACAATTAATTATCCCCTGTTAATTGAAAGAGAGAATATTAGCTTCCACTAATTATTATAATGCTAGCACGTTAGAGTCTGAAGGTTTTAAAGTTTGATGATCCTTATTCAAGTGAAATTGCCATTAACAGATGGATGGTCATTAGAATTTTAACAG
>CP135552.1:4783433-4822954 GCA_032402905.1 Khaya senegalensis | reverse complement strand
TATAGAGCTTTTGTCTATGCAATACATTTCACTTTCCATCAACAAAATATAACTAATGAAACAAAAAATTGTTAGCGAAAACAATTTTTTGTTTCATTAGTTATATTTTGTTGATGGAAAGTGAAATGTATTGCATAGACAAAACAATTTTTCTGTCTATTTTATCATATTTGATATGATTTGTGACAAATTACATGCCTCAACGAGGCAAAGCGATCATCCCATTTTGATCCAAAAGTTTTGATACATAATAATAAAGGAAAATGTGAGAAATTTATCATCACCTAACTTCTTGTAAGAAAGAAAGGGAACCACATTACAGAATTTATGGTCCAAATTCATGGATGATTTGAGTGCAAAGATATGGGAATTATGTTAGTTTAGTCAGCCAGTCCTCAATTGATTATAAAATAACAATAATATAAAGATTTGACTGCAATGCGTGCCATATATGTGTCTTAAAATTAAATACTAAATCCACAACTAAAAGTACCAACGTTAATGCATACTATTATGGTACGCCATTACATGCATTTTACACCTGAGTTGCTAGAAATAGAAAGAAAAAGGAAAATCTGAAGTCTATCCATCAGATTGACAGGAGATTGCAAACCATTCAGTAGCTTGGCCCATTCCTACAGTGGCAGAGGTAGATCAATCCTACTCCAGCACCAGACACTGGGTAGAGAAGTTTCTAGTTTTCTTTCTCAAATGCTATGATGCTTTCTACTAGATTTCATCTTCAATTGAAAAACTCAAAGTTAACAAGTAATATGATGATGCCCTGGGGTAGGAAAAGTCCAGAGCTTTGTATTTTACAAGCATTAAGACAAACTTTCAATTGCTTGCTTAATGCCATTTGAAAGCACATCCAAAACAAATCGATAAACTCGAAATATCATGCAGACCTTAAATTTACAGCAATAGAATCTTCCATTTCTTTTGCAGAATCAAGAAGCCTTTCTGACTGTCCATGACAAGATTCACATCTGTAAAAGATATAAAGTAGTGTGGTTAGCTGATATAATATTGACAACATGATGTCACCAACAAAAATAACACCTTTCACACTTGTCATATCACCAGGACAAGCAAACTTAAAATACCAGCAAGCTTCACTTATTCTTTAAAGTTGAACAAAATTTGAGAGTAAGGAATACTTGTTAAAAATGTAAACTTTTGAATGTAGAAAAGAAAGGGCTCACCTAATTGGTGACTTTTTAATGTCTTAGGATGAAAAGCTTTAGAAAAAACAGGCAGCATTCCAGCAAAGTTTCATTGGGTAGTAATATTGACATAGCTCCTATCTAAAGTGGATAAATAATTAACTTTCACAAGAACCTAAAACCTAATTTACATGTTTGGATTTCTTCTAATGGATGCTGGATTCCGTATTATTTTTCTTTCCTTGACCAGTTTCAGAATTAAGTGATTAGGATAAAATGACCAAAATTTTAATACCCAAAAGGGATTGCTTATTGTTCCACTTTTTATCCTGGAAGAAAAATTAAGTTGATTACTGAATGACAAAAGTGAGGACATAACATACAGGAAAAGCCCATGATCTGCCATAAGTCATTTGTCTCAGAAATTATTCAGATTCTATTTCCAATATCTAAAATTTTGCCAGGAATCTTTCAGAAGTGATTTTTTTTTGTCTATTTCTTTTCAATTAAGCTTTCTTTCCATACTTCTGTTATTGAAAAAAAAAATTTCTCAAAATCCAAGTGCCAATTGCATTAAACATCAGCTAAGAATTAAATTTTAGACAATCTGCCTGTTTCAGTTTAGCAATTTACATGGTATAATATAGGACATTGCTTCCTTACACTTGTTTCTAGGACACAATAAATTGTAAGTTCTAGCATTCAATGAATGCTTCATCTTAATGTTTAACACTCCGGATTGTTGTTTCTGAATAGAAACTTCAGACTGCTTGTCAGCAACATTAATGGCATCATTGTTCTTGACTAAAAAAATATCCAATTTTCATTATTCTTTTCACACATCACCTGCATTACATTTAACTAAAAATTCTTGTAATTTTAGCGGCAAATTTGTTCGATGCTATCCATTTGTCAACTCAACAGTAACAATTAGCGCACCCGTTAATCCACAGCTATAAAAAGAGAATTTGGAATTGAGAAATAAACTCTAGAAGGGCTGGCACCTAGCAGTTTATGCTATTAATAGTTATTTCTCTACAACCATCACTGCTGATAATAGTCCAGAAATGTTATTCTTTCTTCTCTCTTGTGGATTACATAAGTCCTGAATGAGATATTTCATTATCAGTTTTACCATAAGTAGAATAGAAATTCTGAACCTCTAGTCTCCAAAATTCTAAATCCTGAATTCCCAAGTAAATTTTTTCCAGTAAATGATATGTCCCCATTTCAAAAACTTCCATCAACTTTGTTTCCATGTACACATGAATGATACAGGGAAGCAAGATAGATGGTAACTTCATGAAAGTGGGAGTTAAGTTTTAGCAATTTAGTAAGCTTTATGAATGGCCATAATTAACTTCTTGCTGCAAACTTGTAGTTGAGGATGCTAAAACAATGCAAGCAGCTCATCTCTTGGATTTCTTACTATATTGGCAAAGTCAGAAACAAGGTATATTCAAATTGCAAGTTATGCACAATGCAAATATGCTTTGCGTGCAGTAGAATGAGACCAAGCAGTAACCTTTGAAGATAGTTTTCCAAGAGCATCTCAATTTCTTCTTCCCCTTCTGAAAATGGAAAAGTAGAATGAATTAGCATACCATATTAATGAATTGTATGTGCATTTGGACATGGAAATTGCGAATAAAAGGAACAAAAAAACCTTTGCAGAGCATACCCTCAGCGATCTGCTTGTCCAGAGGAGCAGAGCATTCCATATCATCACTTCCTTTTGTTAAAGAGCAGTTTCTACCCATAATACAAATACGGCGTATTTCATGCGGGTCCTCCAAAAGATCAAGAAGCATTTGCCGAAGAGCCCCTGCCCTCGAGCTCAGTTCAACCTAACATGAAAACTATATCTAAAGACCATATGTTTTCATAATGCAACTTAAATTACTTGTACAGTTAAGTCTATTGAGTATACCAAGGCTTGCTTGCTCATACGAAGTTTTTCCAATACTTCAGCGGTCAATTGATTGGGCAAAACCTCAAGCAGAGCTTGTACCTGAAGCAAAGCACATAGCAATAACTACAACCAATAGAAATATAACGTTGTTATATCAGAGATTAGAATGCACTAAAAAACCATAAAATCATGAGTAAGAGACTTAAACCAGAATAAATGATCATTTAATAAACATTTACTGATATAGAATGGGGGCTATTTTTGTTTAACTACAGAATAACTGCAAAAAGAAGTGACAGTAGAATAAACCAATCAGATTGATGGAACTACACCATACTTATCCAAGATCATATTTGAGTTGAAACAAAAAGAACCATTAGAATGTATTGATCTTCAGTGGGATATATTCACCTTTATCCAACCGATCATCGAGATCGAGAACTTTTCTAATGTTGAAGATTTGTAACTATTAGTTGGATAGAAGAAAGTTTCGCTGAATGTAGTTTTAATGAATAAGACTCGCAGCAACCATAAAATTCAAGGTTTTAAATTAAAAAGAGAAGCATTCAGGTCATTAATTTTTAACATATCTAATACTAATTCAGTAGTTCAACTTTGAATTTTTTTCCTCCCCTTCATGCCTTTCTAGATCTATATAGCATCCCTGAAAATATAAAAGTGAGGTGGATTTTGAACCAAAATCTGCAGCTGAAGCATGCGTTTCAACTTTTATGTATGTAAAAGTATTCATTTATACAGTGCCCTTAGTTAATTTATACCAAAAACATGCAGAGAAAAGAAAAAGAGAGGTTTATCTTCAAAATAGCTAAGGATTGTTGCACCTCCAAAATCGTTTGATGATTAGAAGCCTTCTCCTTAAAAAAAAAAAATGATACATAACTGGATCCACATGTTTTCTCTCAATGGTGCATTCACAATTCTCGAGCAATTATAGGAAGAAATATTCCGAAAATTTCCAAAACTCCAATGGATCCTTTAGCATACTATTTTGAGGCAGATATTGTGCATCCAAAGGCACAATAGACTGAACAATGTCTTGAAAATTTGCCCCTTCAGTACAGAAACTACTAACTTTTATAACAAATCTTGATAAACCCAAAAGCAAAATCATAAAATGAAAAAACAAAAATACTCACTGTTCTCCCATACTCACACGAGGTTCTACATGCATTAGTCTCTGCTCCAAACGTTGTACTCGTGAAAGTAATGCTGCTTCAACAACCTGAAGTATCAAGCAGGGAATAACAAAGAAAACTCAGGATAGATGAAAATCAATGGTGTAACACAAGTGTATACTAGAAACAGAAATGAAGTGCAATATGAAACAAAAGTCAATTGCCAGGACAACAGATTTATGAAGTATGTGTTTGGTCATGATTCTTTGGCAGAGGTATGCAAACAAACCCAGTGCTAACTTTAAGTTTGTCATGGAAGGTGACAGCAGACGTTTTATCAAATGTACCTAAAAGAGTAAAACGTAGGAGTTCATGATTGGCAATGTAAAAGACCATACTGTAAAAGTTGATCCTTCCGAAACTTGATATTATCATGTCTAATAACTGTATCCCTCTCTCGAAAAGCAAAAATGTTAAAGAATCACAGGATGCATCTTATTAGGCTTAGATCTAAACAATTACCATTTTAGTTAAATTGGAGCAAACACTTCCTTTTCATTCAAAATTATAGATTCACTTAAGAAACTATGCACATAAACTTCATAATTCAGAATGAAAAAGCAGGGATTTAGAGTGAAAAAACTTACCTCAATCATAAATGGCATACATGGCCCACCATTCATGTTTCTGGGATTCAATCGAGACAGCAGTGTGTCTATAAAAGCTTTTCCTCCTTTACTAAAAATGATAAATCAGCACCAAGTCAGTAACATAAGTTCACTCATAGATTGTAAGAACTGAAATAGTGCAATCAAACAATGAGATGTTTGCATTACTCAAGAAGATGAAGATTACCGGTTATAGTCAAATATGAGAACACGCTCTTGCATTGCTATTGCTCGCAATGAGCCCAAATTTAGAAGAATGGCATGCTCACGGACCTAAGAAATGAACCACATAATAAAATTGTAAACCGACACGAAACCTCACAACCAGAAAGTGTATTTTAAACAGAAAGGTACAATTAATCAAAAATGCAAAAAGCCAAGTTACTGTATCCAAAGTTGAAGCTGTAGCTAACAATTTGTGTTAGTTGGGGCACTTGAAAGGGGCAACAGAAAGTATTAGTGATCTTTTAAAAAGGCACACCATGTCTATATCCAAGTACTAAACATGAAAAGAAAGGAAAAAAATGAAGTAACATATCAAGAACTTTCACATATAACACAGACAAGTTGATGTAATACCAGCAAGGATGGCATGGAATTTGTCATAAACAATGATGGATCAACACTACGGATATCTCTTGGACGAAGACCTAATAATGGGAAAACATGTCAGAGAGGTAAAATAAAATGTACCCACGTGAACACACAAAAACCCAAACCCATTATTCTTGCAGGTTATGTTATTTTCAAATAAATGTATCACATATGCGATACTTACATTAATATTTGTTTTAATGATTCAACTAACAAACCAAGCATAAAGAAAAGCAAGAAACCTTTCTCAGAATAGTTTTCTCACCACTTGACTTCAACAACTGACGTCTGTTTATCTTTCGACTACACACCATTCCATTTGACTTTGCTTCCACTACCTTTAATGAGCAAAAGGCCAAAAAAAGGAAAAAATTAGCGTTATATAAATTTTAAAAAAATGTTATATAAATTTAAAAAAATAAAAAGAAATTCAATGTTGGTCATTTTTTAATAAGAGAAATCCTTCCATTTGCAGCTCAAACCAAAAGAACAACTACCTGAACAAAAACAAATACTTTTCATTACTTTTGTTCAACTATGAGGATCATCTTTAGGCAAGCCACTCCATATCTCATTTTTATTTTGTGTTGAGATACAAAAGTAAGCTGGTCAAATATTTAAATTAACAACCGCATCCTAATTTCTCTCACACCTTACTTTTATCATGAACAATAATATCATCATTTTCTCCTATTTTATGGCCCTTGGAAAAACTTTTGTGCTTTAAAATTAAAACAATTTCTGCAAATCATTTTTTCCAAGCAGCACTTACCTCGTGTTTCTCTATAACAAAAAAAAAAAAAATTCAAGATCTTTCCTACTTCTAAAATACTTTCTAATAGATCACACGTCAAGTCCATGTCAAAAAAACATTCCAAGCACTTTTTATCCTTAAATAAATATTTCCTCCACTTAAGCTGAACACAATAATAGTTCATCCAAAGTTCTTCTTTGGGCACTGACAAAAGCCAAAAGCACAAACTAATCAATTTGTATTTTTTTTTAATTTAATAAATGCCTTCCACATTAAATTTAAAAAAAAAAAAAATTCACTTGGAGTGATATCCGGAGAAGCATGTGATAGGTACTATTCTGAAAATTGATTCTTGGGGTAAAAACACTTGAACGCTTTCTGAAGAATCAGTTGATTTCAGAAAGTTCTTCCAAGTGATCTGCATGAAGAATTTTTATATTCTGCAGACACAAAAGCGGTATAGCACTCCAAAGACAGCATTATAATAACTTCAAATTACAAACCAAAAAGAAAATTAAGGTAGAGAAACAAACCTCATAAACCGTCTCTCGAATTCCAAGAGACAAAGAATCACTGGACGAGGTAACAATCCTCTGCGGCTGTTGCACCTTCGTATCCTCCCTCACTACATCGACGTCATCAGCATCAACCGTCTCCGGTTCGGTCAACCGATCCTCCTCCGTCGACTTCGTCAAACACTTCACTTTGGACGATACCTTCACCGGGATGGGGAACAGAGGAACATTTCTTAGCTTGTGCGAAGAGATCCGAGAACAAGGCCATGGCGAACCGAAGACAAGGTAATGAACTGACTTAGACGGAGAACGAACACAGAATTGAAGGACATTAGGCGATGGAACTAAGGCCATGTTTGCTTGCCAGCTTTGCTCACGGAATGGAAGTGTACGGTGTACCTGTATCAGTTGTTTCAGCGGTAAAAACTACAGCAACTTTTTTAAGCTTCGGACATCGCTAACAATTGAAAATTACATTTATTTTAACTTCATTTTATCAGTAAGAAGAGAGATTGGTTGAACAAGTAGTTGACAGTTAACATTTGTGGCTTGTATGCAATTTGGGTTGGGCAGCGTCATTTTCAGCCCCGCACGATATTTTCTTTCTGTAGGGAAGCTTTCGAACCCAGTCCTACCACTTGGTACTTCCAGCGATACGACACGTGGCTAATGCTTCGTGGTTGATTTTATTCTGATTCTTAGTACCGGGGAGCTGAATTTCTGAACTGGTTCTTAGCGGATACCAAACTAGTTGGCTCAGTGAATGGAATCTTATTCTACAGCAGTGTTTTCCAAAGAGAATCTTATTGATGAAAAAGACATTTATGTTATATCATAAAAACTTATTTATACAATAGAAAAATCGGAAAGTACGAAGGTGTAAATTCTAGATCACCATACAAGTGGGAAAAGATACCATCAACTAAATTGAATTTTCTCGGCTTCTTGAGTGTCACAAAAGCCTAGTGTAGACCCGCAACAAGTCCAAGTCATTAAAAAGGCTGCTAGGTTGTTACTTGAGTTGTTGCACTTGAGACCCATTACACAACTAATCTTAGCATCCCCTCTTAAACTCAAGTTCCTGCTAAAAACTTCAGAGTTTGTCGTTTGGAAGAACAAATTTTTCATAAAATAAACGTTTAGTTAGTTATGATATCTTCTGCAGTATGATCTTCACTGGGATTGTCTTGAATTTTTGAAATCCACTGATGCAAGACAAAACAAGGATCAATCTCGGTGCGTTTTGTTTTTGTGTGGAAGATTAAATTAACAATAATTCCAGTAACACTCGTACTATTATTCTAGATGACAGTAATAATGTTGAGTTCTTTCAAGTGGAAGTGATCCAAGAGATTCCAGCACAATTATGAGCCAAGGGTCTCTGTCCCAATTCTACACACGATATTGCCACCATATTTTGTCCCTTGGAACACACTAAGTTACCATCAAAATATACATAACATCCATTCATTAACCTTCTAACATCCAAGCCACAACGTACATCAGTGAAACCAACTTTGTATTTCATGATTCACAAAATTCAACTTCAAAGTCAATGGTCTCTTTTAAAAAAATTGTTTTAATAAATAATTACTAATCTTAATTAATTTAACTAATTAATTAAGGTAAAAAAATTACTTATAAACTAAGTAAATAAAAGAGGCAATTAATTTTAATGTAGTTCAAAATTTTTATTTTTACATTTATGAAATCACGTCTAGAAAAAAAAATTTATTAAAAAATTTAACAATTACAAATAATAAAAAAATTTAAATAAAATTAAAAACTCTCTCTTTATATTATCGCTATTAAGTTGTATCTCTTTTTATAACTCTATTTAGCAAAATCCCCACATTTTATCACATCAAAATATTTTTTATAAGTTTAACAAGATCCTTTTCTTTGATGCCGTTAAATTCTCTTCAATTGACACAAATTTTTTTCTTGAAAAATATCTTATTTGTCTTCTAAAAAAATAATATCTAAAATATCTTAACTAGATTTAAGAATTTAATTTCTAAATTTATCAAAATAGAAATTATAGATACATAATTTTCTTCAATTTGATTTTACTTTAAATCATAAAAGAAAATATAAACAACTTAAAAAAATTAAAGACAATAAAAATTTTACAAGACTCTCTCAACTTGACGTGAAGTGGCTACACAACTAAAAAATATTATAAATCTATGGTAAACCGTAAACCTTATTAATGATAATTTTTGTTTTCTAAACCTAAATGAATAGATTTTTCTATATAAGAAGAAGTCTCTCCTAGTTATAACACTTGTTTTCTAGTAATTCTACTTTTCTTTAAGTTGCAAAATTGCCATCATAAAATTTTTAATTAATTTTGAAGTCTATAATTTTGTTTATTGTAAACTTAATTTCTTTACACATGAAGACTAAAATTTGGATGTCTAAAAAACTACATAGTTTGTTATATTTAGATTGTTTTTACCAAGGTCTTTAATGTACTTTGTTTGTGATGAGTTTTCAACTTCTACATAAAAGTTGTTTTCGTAATCATAATATTATCTATATAAACAAAAAGTTAGTGAACTCAATACCATTCTTTTAACATATTAGAGTTTTGTTTAATTTTTCAAATCAAACTTTTGGTACTTTTCATAGGACAAGATTGTCTTTTTAAGTTTATACAAATAACCTAACTTGAAAATATCCTATATAACTTTAGGTTGAACCTAGTAAATTATTTTAGAAAGTTCTTTGTTAAGGAAAGCATGATTGACATCAAATTGCGTCTAATCCTACTTATTGATTACTAATAAACTTAACACTACTCTTTTGATAAAATCTTTGAGGATGGAGCCACATTTTTCATTGAAATCAATTTCAAGAATTTTATGAATCTCTTTGGCAACACAATCTAGTCTTAAGTCTTAAAACAATTCCATTTAAGATCTCCTTTACCATATAGATCCGATTATTTCTTACAAGCTTAATATCAGGATTATTGAATATAAAAGTCTAAATCTCATCTTTCAACAAAATATTTTACTCATCTAGCAAGGCTTGTCCCCATTTAAACCCATTTAAGTTGTTGTGACTGTTAGTACATTGATAATTGTATTACTTAGGTCTTTATTAGGTTTGAACATTCCAACCTTGCCTTTGGTTATCATGATATGCATTGAGATGACTTTAGGTTGGTTTTGTGGGATGTAGGGTCTTGTGGTGACAATAATTAGGGGCGGCAATTGGATAAATGAATTGTTTTTGTGTCATGTCAAATAAAACATAGTAAAATTTAATGCTAACACAAACTATCATGCCCTGAACCATAAATCCGAGCTTGTAACAATCACCGCACACCCATGAGAATTACTTTTTACTAGTAATTCACACGAATGTGTAAAACCTACAATATCATATATGCATAAAACCACCTAATATATATAATATTTACAACCAAAATATTTTGAATAACTTAATAGTATTTACAAAAATTTTGGATTCCTTCTACAATATTTTTATACATAATCACAGAGAATACTATATACATAATGATTATCTAACAAAATGCTCGTCACCAGTTAGTTGTCCAGTATAAAAATCACGACTTTTTCAAAACTATTAAATTTAAAAATATTTTTTTAAAAAATAAAAAATAAAATTAAGTAATCACTCAATAAATAAATGAACGATAATAAACTAAAATTTCAACATTAGAGTAAGAGTATTATATTAAAAAATATATATTTCATAAAATTCAATCAATTATTTATATTTAAACAATTTATAAAAAGTATTCTCACATTTATTTCTATAGATGTTTCAATCAAATCTGAACTTGTCGAAAATTATCCCTCCAAATATCTACTAGTAACCCTTTAGTTAGCATCTCGAAACCTGTTAATGAGAATTTTCACACACACACACACACACACACACACACACACACAAAAATAATAAAATTATTAAACTAACTCATTAACATTAACCTAAATAGGGAGTGCGATGTTAAACACTTTGTTATTCAATACTCATTCTTTTACCTCCTTTTAGGTGATAAAGAAAAAATAACCATTTCTATATTTTGTCTCTAATAAAAAAGAAAAGCATATATATCAACGCATTATATTCATATCTGTGTACAATTGCACTTGCAATTCGGCACTTACACCAAAATCAATCATAAAAATCATTAACATGTTTTCACATTATACTCGCCAAATCACAAGATTATAAACTGATTTTCACATCATACTCATCAAAACACGCATTCACAAATATTGTATTCAATCTTCAATTACCTTTTTATATAAATCCACTCTTATTCTATTATTTTAAAATTATACTTATAAAATAATTTATAAATCTAATTTTATAAAATAATCAAATATTTAAATTTATTTTATCAAAAAAAATTAAAAACACATCAATATTTATAAAATATTTAAAATATTATAAAAAATATATTTTTAAAAAATTCATCTACTTATAATTCACAGAAAGATAACTATTTTCAAAATCAATTCCTTTATTGAGTGGAATCTTCTCTGATGTTCCCAAGTCCTAAATAATATTTTATTTATATACATGATATTAATATATCAAAAATATGAAAACGTTACTCGGATATAATGCATATAATACATATGACATTAGTTGATATGATCGAGGTGTTATTATTAATCTATAAATTTATTCATTACACTGATACACACACACACAAACACACACACACACACACATTACAACAATTTATACTATACTTATTATTATTATTATTATTATTATTATTATTTTCATTTCTTACCAAATTTATTTTTTATCAATTAAATTTTAAACCCTTATATATAATATATCAACTTTTTTTAATCACACAATAATAACCAAATATGCACATTTTATAAATTAAAAACATACAAATTTATATATTACATCTTGTCCTAAAATAATTTCAATCTCAAAATTTTAATCACACACAAGCATAATTTTCTAAAATTCATAACTTATACTATTTAATACCAATTTGCATCACACTTTTTCCTACACCTTAAATATTCATTAATCTTATTCTCATGCATTAAAATTATTTATTACAATATACAATCGTTAGAAACAATTTAACTAAATTCAATTCACACATATTTCTTACACCTATATATTTCAAATTTCAATTCTTCCTATAACAACCTTTAAATTTGCACTCATTCAAAATATCAAAATGCATCATATACACACCTTAACATAGTTCACTTTTTAACATATAGTCACATAAAATCAATTTTATCATAAATCAAACTAAAAACATATACATACAAATACTAGATTTTTGATTTCCTAAGGTTCAAAATAAAAAAAAAAAATTTAACATGCTTCTAAACATAAATAAGAGTTAAGAAATTCAATAAAAGCCTTTTGAGTTTAAAACCCTCATTTCCTAATTTTTTTTAAAATTTTTTCACTAAAAAAACTAATTGAAAATAAAAGGTTTTCTAATTGTTTATGGCTTGATCTAGATTTGGTTCTAGTTATAGGTTTTTTCTATAAATTTTTGTAAGTATTATGGTGGTTTATCAATTGTGGGAGATGAGAGAAATGAAAGAGGAAAATGATAGAATTTGATGGAAGCTTGAAGCAACTTGGAGAAAGAACGAAAATGGTGCAAGATTTGGCCAAATGGAGATTTAAAGGAAAAATTCTTAATTTCAACTTTTGGACATATATGTAAATCTTGAATTTGTTTTATAATTATTTTATTGATAAAATTACTAATTTGTCCTTAATTTAATGAAAAAAAAATCTTAAAATAACCTTTTTAGTTTATTGAAATTTCAATTATGCTATTTCTTAAGGTTTTAATGATTTTTAAATTATATAGAAAATAAAATCAAGAAATTAAATAAATAACAAATAAAAATATTCATAACATTACGTGTTTTGATTTAACATCAATTAGATGAATATATACTCAGTATAATACTTTTATATACATTGTATACCGTAAATATATCATACATAAAAATATAATGCACCTACGCAGTTTTAAAAAATTTTATAAAGATTTTACACAAACATGTTCCATTTATTATTTATGTTAAAATTATTTAATACAAACATATTCTTTTTAATAAATGGGTGATGCAACATGACACGAATACTCGTTTATTAAATGGATAATTGTGTTATTTACACAACACGAATCGCCAGCTCATTTATTAATTTGGTTAATCATGTTGTTAACACAACATGATTTGCCAACTAGTTTATTCAATACGACTCATTTAATTCATTTACCCAATTAACATGATATCTTGTTTAACAAATTCATGTAAATTTCACTTGTTTAACCTATTTAACTAATTAAACTAATTATTAAAATAATTAATATTAGTATGTTATATAATTAACAAATTCATAATTATTCACCAAAATAATACATAATTCACATCAATAAAATGTAACATAATAACACATATAAAATTTTACATTAAAATTCAAATATATCAAAAATTCCATCAACAATTTAACAAAATATCATAACAATTATCTGAATAGCTAATTCAATAATTCATTTTTAAATCTAGTCTTTCAAATAAAATATTAAGAAGAAAGGTAACCAATGTCCAAATGCCAGCAAAATAAGTTAAAAATAATAAGTATGTTGAAATAAAAATCTAAATAAATAATTAATCAATAACATTTTATCAAATTTGTTAATCGTTAGTCAAAGTAACATCTTTTGCAAATGGAATTATATGAATAGATAAATTGATTATATTTTCATTGAGTTCCTCTAATTGAACATTCGTACATGTGCCATCAATTAAAAAAATAAAAATATTAAAATATAAAATAATTAAAATTTCAATTATATAAAAATACGGGGTAGTTAAAAAAGTACAAAAATTTAATCACATTAATTCTAATGTAAAAATATGTCATCATAGTCCTAATAAACTTTTCGACTGAGATAACAAATCTTCATCAATCTAAATATTTGGATCAAACAAATTTTAGAATAAAATAATAAACATTAATAAAGTTCTATATATAATAAATATTAACAAAGTTTTAAAAATATTATCTTTCTTTAAAAATCTAATTTCTTGTGCAAATTAACTCTTCCATTGTGTTCAACTAAGTGTACTTTGAAATTGACTAAGAACTTCACTAACACTAAAAGTCAATTCAAGTACAACTATTACTACAAGAATTGTTAAAATATCACAAGCCATGAAAGATTAGGAAAATGAAATCAATTTCCTTTCCAAAACACTAAAATATTTAAGCCAATAAACCTATCAATATGTGATTCATCTAAATAGAGCTCCAACTATTTTTTGGGCATAATCATTATTCATACTCTCAAAATTATCAAACTCTTACAATATTAAAAAGAATAATACATTAGAAATAACATAATTATAAAAATAATTAAGGTACAACAAAAAATAAAATAAAATTTACCTTAGTGCATGTATTCAAGTTTCCATTATCTTTAATATTCTGCTTTTCACTTAAATAAATAACACTAACATGAATGGAAGACGATGTGCAGATAAAGTACTCAAATTGGCCATATATTTAGTAAATAAAGAAAATAATTTATCCCGAACATTGTCCAATTTTGTTAAATTATTACCATAAATATTTTTGTATGCTCACACAACAAACGATATCTTGTAACAAGAATTTAAGATAATTGCTATGGCCAATATTGTGCAAAAATTTTACTAATACTTCAAAATTTTGGTTAATATCTTTTCTCTCATATCTTTTAAGTAAACATCTTCACTCTTAAGTATTCTTTTGGTAACGTCCCTAATTTTCTAAAAATTTTAGTACTCCTCTTACAAAATGGGCATTTTTCAAAAGATTAAAACTTATAAATAAAATTTTAAGCACCTCCAAAATAGTTTTCAATTGCACCTACTTTCTCTCAATATCAAAATATCACCAATGTTTGAAACTAAAATATCCATCTACTAATTTAAAACTATATAAGTTATAATTCAATATACACAGATACAAAATACAATAAAATTATGTAGCTAAACAATCTCTAATAAGCTTCAACTACTATATCTTTAACCTTACTTGGAACTTGAAAAGTAGAGATGAGTTAATGCCCGATAGATATTTATATACAGTGAGAGTTTTCAGAGATAAACAAAATATAGTTAAATTTTTAAATTCTAATAACATCTTAATGACTACTATATAAGAGATTTCAAAAATTACTTCCAAATAGGATAAAACAAAATTATTATCAATTTATCATAAACAAACTTTACTTAATGGCAAACATACTTTTGGAGTATTATTTTTAAATATCGTTGCATATATTTTACATTTACAAACTTTCACTATAGGAAAAAAATCGCATCATTGTATCCAAAGTCACTAGTGCTTAACTAGTAACGACTATAACAATCTAACATTTAATAAATTACTCAAAATAAAAATAATGACATTTTAAATTTTCTAATAAAATTACAAAAAATTAATGTTATTAACTTCAAATAAACACTCTAAATGTTTTTACTAAAACGCAACACATGTTATTGAAATGTTGTAGAATTTATAGAATTCAAACTCTTATATATATTTTATTTAAGTTTAATTTAACAAATAATTAATAAAATCAACATGCATACATTTAGAAAATTTAAATACATGTGAATAAATTTTAAAGAAAATAAACACCCCACATTTTAGTTTTAAAATTAAATTATATTAATTATATATAAATACCTATCTTACAATTTAAATAGTCAGCTGCTTTATACTTCTAGTGAATTATTTTTGTCCTTAGAATCACCTTATAAATAAAATTATCAAGAATATTTACTAACTTGATAGAAAAAAAAAAATTGATCATCTACTATTAAATAATTATACAACTAATAACTAAGAAGCCAGACATAATTATTAAAAAATAAAAAAAATCTACATAAGGAAAACAAATTTTTCCAAAAAAAAATATTTATATAAAAATAGAAATCAATAAATATAACACTATTATAATAATAACAAATAATACACACACACACACATAGAAAGATAATATCGATAAGATCCAAACTATTTTAAATTCCCAAAATGATCTAAATTCTTAATAAATTATAAATATGACCTAATTTATTTCCACATAACTTCATTGACCCATTTCTGATCAAAAGTAATAAATAGCTCCTAACTAATTATGGATTTTGAAAATTAAAAACTAATATAACAAACAAACTCCTACAAAATACTAAACAAAAAAATTATTTTCATACCAATTACTAAAGGCAAAACACATATATACAAAATGAAAACTTTAATATACATGCATACATACATACATGTGTGTGTATTTGTGTGTGTATATGCGCGCGCGCACTATGATGGACAATTTATCACAATTCATAACTTTACTATTTTTTTTTCAATTATTCAAATGATAACATAATTAAGAATAATATCAATTTTAATAAGTTATTTGTATCATTATTAACAAATAATTATATGTATATATATCTATAAATTACAAAAAATATTTAATATAAAACAAAATAAAATAAAAACAACTTACAAATTTTATTAGAAATAGCAAATGAAAATCCATTTGCCTTATAGTCACTTTTCTCATTTACATAATGAAATGAACCCATACATTACTTAGTTTGCTTTTAAAAGTCTTGTAAACTATCACATGACATATATACAGTTGCATGGATATATACTACTCTACTACAGACACATGAGGATTGCATGCTAACACTATACATTATAATTGCCATGTGTTGGCAGAAAATGCTAGCAATTAAAGCTTTAAAAGAAAAGAAATATTAATGTTTTAGTTTTTTTTTTTTTTTTCGTACTTAGCATTACACTTTTAAAGTCACATAAGCCACAAATACCTTATAAACCACAAATTTTAAAGTGGAAGAATTTGACGCAAAAAATGGCAAGTAATCTAATAAAAAACACTAGAAAATGACTGCTTACTTGTGACCTTTTCGTATATTTTATACTTTCACAGACTTTATGCAATTTATTTTCTATTGCTTTCAACTCATCTTACATTATTAAATTGATGATATAAGCATAACAACAAATGTAAAAGAAATGTTCACTACACACAAGTGCTTTTCCAATTCTTAATTAGATTTGAATATATTCACACAAGAATCAT
Source organism: Khaya senegalensis (assembly GCA_032402905.1). Classification (NCBI taxonomy): domain Eukaryota; kingdom Viridiplantae; phylum Streptophyta; class Magnoliopsida; order Sapindales; family Meliaceae; genus Khaya; species Khaya senegalensis. The sequence continues at coordinate 4,806,056 of CP135552.1, read as the reverse complement.
TGATAGAAATATTATCTCATGTTATTTAGAATATCTTTTTCTTAATATCTTATTTAAAAAACAATGATAATAATTTTTTAGCCAAACAAACATGTGCATAAATAAAATCTGAGTTATAGTCTATAAGCCTTTGATGGATATCACATGGAGAAAACCACTTGGAATAATTAATCAAAGGATTGTTCATATTAATAAAATATCATCTTGTTTGTTTTAGAAAATGCACCTAACAAACTTTAAAAATTAAATAAAAATGGACAAATTAAAATTTTATTTATAAATAATAAATTAATTAATAGTATATTTATCTTTTAATAAATCAACATATGGTCAAATCAATGTATTAAGGAATGTACAAGATTTGTCAAAAAGTGACATTACCATAAATATCGGAGGAGTCATATAATAAAATCCTATTAAATTATAACACCAAAAACTTTTCCAAATTAACTCAAATAAAAATCTTCAATTAATCAATTGGATATAATTCCCCTCAAGCTTAATAATCACCATTTATACCTAAACCCCCTGAACAAGGTAACCTTTTAACTATTGACCTTATTTCTAAAATTTAACATTTACAAACAAAGCTGATTGCATATGCTTTTTAAAGTTCACATATAGATCCACAAATACCATTATTTGTTGGAGAACATTGAAGTTGACTGATAATTATAATAAGAAAACTTTTGATTTTATAACTAAGATAAGCATCATACAAAGAAGAGAAAAAATATAAAAAATTATATTATGTCAAAACAATTTTCACATGAACAAGATGGTCAATTGACAAGATTGATGATGATGTTAGTGTTGTTCTAGAGTCTAACCAAGATGATGGTGTAAAAAGCAGTGATGTTCTAGAATTTATCCCAGATGATGGTGTAGAAAGTATGGATGATGTTGATGATTTATCATTATTTAAAGATAACCATGGTTTGTCAAAGCATGATAGTTATTATAATGATATTAAAGTTAGTTATAATGAAGAAAGGAATATTGTGACACTCAGATATAAATAAACCATAATTTTTTATTATCTCTTGTATTTGGAAATGTTTTATGGAGTTATTGGAAGAAGACCGAGTGAAAATCGATTAAATAAGTTATTTTGTCGGGTAAGGGCAAAATAGTCTTTTCACTCAAAATTGAGGTAAAAATGAGTTTTGATCGCATAAAAAGTCTTAGAATTTTATAAATATTATGTTGGTATATTTAATTTCAATTCGAGACGCGGTTGGTATATTTTTGGGAAGTCGAAAATAAAAAAGGGTAAAATCGTCATTTAATAAAGTTTTAATTGATCAAGCTAGATGTCAAGAATATAAATTAGTATGATAGAGTGTGTTAGAAGGAAAGATAGATTTTATAACCATAATAATGCCAAAATTTCTATTTTGGACAAAAAGGGACAATTTTACTAAAAAGGGCAAAATGGTCATTACGTCAAGGGTCGGAAGGACTCTGCCAGATTTTGATCACCCAGAACTCTTGTAAATATTGTAAATAAGATATGAAAAAAGTGAAATTGAATTAGGATGTGAATTTCTCTATAAAGGATGAAAAAGGACCAAAGTGACCAATTTTCTTTATTAAGGGTAAAATGGTCTTTTCACAAGGAATTAGAAGAAAAAGCGGTAATTAAAATTGATGGACTAAAGTGAAAGAATATAAAAATGGTTTAGGTAGTCTCATAATTTTCTTGGAAGTTAAATGCAAGTTTTGAAATATTTTTGGGTAATAGTATAATTTTTAAAAATATGGATTTGGAGAAGTTTGGTTGACTTTTCAAAATTGAAACAAAATTCACTTTTTCTTCTTCCTTGCCGTGAGGTGCTTCTCTCTTTCTCTTTCAATTTTTTGGACAAAAATTAAGCAAAATCTTTTAATCCACCCGATTAAACGCGTTACCGTAGAAGCAAAAATTGTTCTACGCGTCGAAAGTTTAATCTGACGGTAAAAGTTCTTGATTTCACTAAGTTTCAATTTATGAATTTGTTGAAAAGTGGTTTTTAAAAGTAGTTTATGATTTTTAATGGTGATTTAGGTGGTTTTGCGGTATTGGGAGGTTTAATCAAGCAATTAGCATATTTTAAAGGTAAGGAAATATAATTTTCTTTTATGGAATTTGTGATTGGTGGTTGATTTGTGTAGGAATGGATTTAGAGATAGTGTTTAGATAAAGTTGGGTATAGAATAATGTATAAAATGGAAGAAAATTTGAAAGAGGGGTAAAATGGTAAATTTAGAGTACTGTTTATCGAGCCTGTAAATGATATATTTTAACATGTTATGGTATGTTTGAATGTGTATATATATGTTAGGGAGCAAATGAAATTAGTAGGAATTGATTTAGGTAGACAAAATGAGGAAAAAAATTTTGAAGGAAGGGTAAAATGGTAACTTTGGTTATTATTGTGGAGATTTAAAAATATTTTGATGTGTTATGTATGTATAATACTTTATATGATTATTGGAATGCATAAATGAATTATTATTATGGTCGTGTGATCGGAGCATAGTTAATAGAATTTAGAATAGATTGTAATATTTAGGACATTGCACGTTGGTTGTCATAATAATTATAGTAGCTATAATTATTATGTAAATTTTCTTTATTACTAAATGATGCATTGATGTGGTTATCCATTAATATTGGATAGTATACGATATATTTATCGTGATAGTAGAAATTATAATTGTGATGAATAAATCCAAGTGAATTTGGTAGACTGGGTATTTGCGAGTGTATGTGATTATAGAAGTGTTATGAATTGTTAGTTAAGTATCACTATCCGCAAGTGCATTATACATTCATTATGTGAACGAATTTCATATGCGCATAAAATCGAGATGTGAACGTTATTTATCATTTCTGTGTGTATAGGTGCGCATATGTGGTTAGGTCAAGTGGTATTAATTGTGTGACTACATTAGTTATGGATCCGAATATTCAGATACCCTTCACACCCGCTGGCTTGGTTATAACCAGATTATATGATCGATCATATATAAAATATATGTTAAGCCCGATAGACGAATGGTGTGAATAGATGAGGGTTGGGCAAATTTACTTTGTGGCCACGATCCATAACTGTGTTAGCACGACCGGTCATATATTTGTCGATAATTTGTTAAAAATATCATGTGTTTTTGATTTCAAAATGCATGTAAATTTATTTATATTCTATATAACAACTATGAGCATTATGTGGATAGTGATACAGAGTATATGGTCGGAGTGTATTTATCTCGTTAGATTATGTTAAGGCGATATGAGTTTAATAACCTCTACGTCATCAGTATCGTATAGTATATATGGTAGGGAAACAAATTCTGTACTAGAATACTATGTTTCCTTACTGAGCTGTTTCGCTCACCCTTTGTGGATTGTGGTTTTTACAGGTAATGTGACGCCGCGGGATATTGATGCAAACTCTTCGAGGCGTTAACAGGACTAGTATCTTGATGATGGGGGTATTTTTTGGTGTTAATGCATAATTATGCATATGTATCTATATGTATATGTGTATATATATATATATATATATATACGTTGGTACAATAAACTTGTATTTTTGGGTTACATACTATGGATTATGTATGTAACCAGGATATTATACATATCCAACTTTCGCACACACACACACATATATATATATATATATATCTTTATGTTAAAAAAAAAAAATTCAGATTATATCTTATGTGGTTGATTTTAAATAGAGGGGTGTTACAAATATTGTTATGAGAACAATTAATAATTTGATAAGTTGGTTATCAAACATCCAAAAAGGTTTATAAGTGAATAGGCTAAAGAATGAAAATATCAAAATGAAAATAGTGTATCTAAGAAAAATTTACAATAAAACTCTTGCGTACATTTTGGTTGACAAAGTTAGTTTCATGATTAAATTTGTCATCAATGATGATTACAGTTGTAGAGTTATTTAGAATCCCAAGGTAAGCAGGCAATAAGTTGTAAAGAAGTTATATACAACCATAAAAAGTTTAAGATTGGTGCAAAAAACATGACTAATTACATTAATACAACAAAAACAAAACTTTACAAGGCCAAAAAATTAGTATTAAAGTTAGTATCATTTGGTTTATTTACGATTTTTATTTGAGGCTACAAGATTATGAAAACATGTTTTTGCTCAAAAATAAAGGTGCAATAGCCAAAATCCATCATAAACCAAAAGGATAAGCTATTATTTTCAAGAGAACTTTTGTTACTTTAATGTACAAAAGAAAAAAGTTTACGTGAAGTTGTAAGAGATTCATTACTATTAATGGATGTCATATTAAAATACTTTTTTTATTGTGGTTTACTCTTTTTTATAATTTCTGACAATTAATGATAGTGTTGGTATATACCCTAAATTCAATAGTATTTTTTGAATATTTAACATATTTATTTCTTTTGTATTACAACACTGTCAATTTATATAGTGTGCATATGTGTGTGTGTGTGTGTGTGTGTATCATTTGTTTTCTTAGTATTATATATTTGTGTGTTTAATAAATGTAATAATGTCCTTAAAATAATATATTTAATTAGTTGAATACTATTTTTAAATATTCGTAGTTAAGCATTATTATGAATAAGGTAATAATAATGCATAAAAACTAGTATGCATAATGATTAATGATAACATACGTATATTATGATATGAGATATTGAGTCAACATATGAATTTGTTAGTGAACTAATGTACTAGACTGACCTACTACGAGAATGCTACATAAATCATTATATAAGTGTTATAAGCAATTCTATAATAGTGTATGTGAATTTTGAACTTGAGATCACCATAATTGTTAACATTGAGAATGATATATTTTTGATAGTTTTAAATTTTATTTGTAACAAAATAAACTGTACAAAAATAGTTAAATATGTATGGTTTATGTAGAAAGATATATGTGATTAAGATAGAGTTTGTCCCTCCTATATAATAGAAGTGATATTTTTAGTTCTTTAATGCATGGCCATACTCAAAATAAATCGATATGTGATATGAATTTTATTTGACAGAATAAGTCTACTCAAGATATCAAAGAAATGTAAAGTTAAACTATATAAAGGTGACACATTCTATACCTAATATTCAATTGAGATATTTAGAATAAATGAATTGAATTATACAGTAATATTAGTCACGAATAAGATGATATCGAACTATTGATATTCTTTTTACTTGAATAGTCGTGATATATTGTTAGGCACTGTTCATTATTTATAATACCATAATTAGATTTTAGTATTACTACAAACATTATAAAAACCTATTAGATTGCACATTAAGATCGAAAATAATAGTGACGTTAATTCATAAAAATGAATATATATATATATATATATATTTGGAGAATCATAGATGTGTATAAGATTTGTTGAGTTATTAGGTATTAAATTTGATTAAATCCATAATATAAAGATTAAATTAAATTTTATTAATAAATATTTTACTAAATAGATTAGGTTTTAAAAAAAAAAATCTAACTTAATGGTTTAATTTTAAACCAAAACTCTAAAATAATATTATAAATATATGATATTTACGTTTTATAGTATGTGCTTAAAATTTATTTTGCGTATTTACTTTTGAGAAAAGAAAAAATTATACAAAAATAATCGACACTCAAGAATACAAGAGCTAATACTCCAAATTTATTCTTGATCATATGGATACTATAAAAACGCATAAACATTCAATATGTATTTGTAATTTGACAAATTGTCTAATATAAAGGTATGTACAAATCTATTATATTATATTATATTATATATCTATATAATACTAGAATTTATCTCGTAGATCTTAGAAAATAAAGAAATTTTTTATATTTTTAACTGCGTGTATGCACTAGCTTACTTACAGATGATTTCTAAAGTTATTGTAGGAGAAAATAGACATATGTAATGACATAATTATGCCTTTTGTGTTTGATAGACATAAAAGAGCAATGGTAGCACTTCATATGTTTTATGATACCATCAATCAAATATTGTCATTACTATATCTATGCAAAATTTAAAATAATATATAAAGAGGTGGTTAAAAATTAGTTGGAAAGGCTAGATGAATTTAGTTAAAATAGTTTGCTTTGTTGATAGCTGGATGAGTAGTTGGAAATACATTGCAATAATAAACTTCTATTATCAAGATTAGTTGTAGTCTTTCATTATATATATATATATATATATATAGTTGTAATTAGTATCTCAAGAATGGTGTTTGAGGAGAATTTCAATTAGCTAAAATATAAAAGAATGAGAGAAGAGTTCTTGACGTTTTAGCTTGTGAAAGCATTGCTTGAGTGATTATTTTTGATCTCTAAACACTTTTGTATTCTTTGACTAATGAAATCAAAGAATTATTAGCTGATTCTTGGTCATGAATGTAGATCTTTTGTGCCTGAAACACATAAATGGTTCTATTCTTATGGTGTTTGATGATTTTTTTTTTTTATAATCTCTTGAGTTCTTTACGTAGAACTCATATTAAATCTTTGGAACCACTTAGAGGCGTTACATATTTATTCATGACACGTTATGATATTTTGGACATGTAAGAGTATTTCACCAAGTATATGCATGCTTAGTTGATTTGAAATTGAGATATAGGATATTTAGTATTTCTTTATGTGCTTAGGTGCTAAATTACATGATTTAGATTATGCCTTATGTTTTATAAGTATTAAAACTTTAAGAATATCATAATTTGATTTTATAAAGATAATCTTATAATTTAGTAAATAAATTAATTATTGAGGTAAAATAAAAATATAAATTTTGTTAACACTATTTTTGATTTTTCACTTTTAAATAAAGATAAACTTTAAAATAGGCCCAATTTATTTAATTTAAACTCAGGCCTATTTTTCACCAAACTCTACATATTTCTACTTAATTCTCCATTCTCCTACCAAATTTATCATTTCTTCTCTTCCTCCCATCTCCTATCCTTGACCACCACTCTCTCGCTTACAAAAACCAAAATTTCATCTTAGACAAAGGTGTAGCAAGATCCTTAAACCAGAAAAATTTTAGAAAGGCAATTATATGCACCAAAGATTGCCTTAATCTTCATTTAGGTCTCATTTAAGGAGAAATTCAAGGAAAATTCCAAGGAAACATATTCTTGCTTTGGAAAATTTTAGTGAGTTTTTTGAACTTTTTCTTAAGTTTAGAATCATGTTAGAAGTATGTAGGAAGCATGAATTGAATAGTGATGCTAAGAAACCTAGAGTGGCCGAAATTTATATATATATATATATATATATGTGTGTGTGTGTGTGTGTGTGTGTGTGCTTGTGTATTATTTTTAAATATGATAGAAATGATAAATTGATAATCATATTTGTATTTAATTAATGTTAAAGATATGTAGATGATATATGTTTATGTCAAATAAAAAATTTATTCATATAATGTGATGAATAATGTGAAATGATGATGGTGATGTACAAGAAATATTATAGGAATATTGAAATGATCAAATTTTCGAAAAAAAACGGAGATAAATTTTGGTGTAGAAAATATTGATGTTATGAATTTATTTAGTATATTTAATTATAATAATATCTTTAGGTTGAATATTATATGTTTAGTAATGGTTGAAAGAAAATTAATGCATTATGTAGATATAAACTTGTCATATGATAATTTCATAGTTTTTGGGTGAATTTTTGTATTGTGCTGGTGCAATTTTGGGTATAAAAAATTTATATTAGAAATATAATATAATGATTAATATAAAATATTTTATTTAGGTAAGAATTGATACTTATTGATTTTGTAAAAATAGTAAAAGTTTTAGTGGGTAAATGTAGGTAAAATTAGATTATTCTTTTTTATGTAACCTTTAGTGGTTAAATTTGGTAAGATAAGCTCTATGGATTGACATAATGATGCTACCATTTTGTGATATAAATGTAATATAGTTTGACATGTTAAATAAAACTATAATTAAATACCTCAATAAACGTCAACTAGGAGCATATACACTGCATGTATTGTATTAAGGTCGCATACTTAAAATAAATGCAATATATTTATACCTTATATGTAAATAAATTTTATATAGGTTATAATACAATAGCATGAGATCCTGCTTAGCAGAAAGATTAAATTTTATAAACGTTGATCCTCTTACAAAATATGAATAAATTGATGAATTTATAATATTTTTTAAATAAATAATTTTTTTAAATATTTTATGAATATGAATTTAAAAATACTGAAATAAGAGTGGATTTAAAAGAAAATATGATTTGACAATAATAAAGTTACCTATAGATGTATGTATTGATAAATATGATATGAAAATATATTTATGATTTTATAATTTGAAACTTTGGTGTAAATATTCAATTGTAAGTGCATTTATATACAAATATGGATATATATTTACTTTGATACATATACTTTTCTCCCTTACTAATGATAGAGTATATCAGTGATTATTTTTTTTTTTATCACTTACAAGAAGATAAAAAGAACGAGCGTTAGATATAATTAATATCTAACATTGCACTTTTCTATCCAGGTTAACACTAACGAGTGAACTTAATAACTTGATTTTATATGATTATGTAAAACAACTCGTTAGCGGGTATTAATATATTCACTAGAGAGATACACTGGGAGATGTCTCAAGAGATAGTTTGTAAATGAGCCAAGATTTTATTAAAACATCTACATATTTTAAATATGAAAGTATTTTCTATGACATGTTTGAATAAAAATGAATAATTGAAATTTTATAAATTATTATATTTCTAAATATGATACTTTTATTTCTATTTTTTGATTTTCATTTATTATCATCATCTATTCACTAAATTCAATACTCACTTTTTTTTTTTTCTTAAAATATTTTCAGATTTGACAAGCTTATTAAAAGGTCATCAGTACTAAGTATAAAGTTGTGGCTTGCATTTTCATTAGAGACTTTTCTAGATATATAATGTCTTCCATTATTATGTATGTATATATTTTTTAGAAGCGATCCAGAAAAATTTTTGTGAAGATATTTGGATTATAAAAAATTTTATTGTAAATACTATATATTTTATATTTTTGGTATGTATCTATTTTGTGGTTTTGTTATATAAGACATTAAAAGTTTTACACGTTCGTGTGAAATATTAATGATAGATATGCTTTATAGGTGTGCAACGGTTATTATGTATCTGAATTGATGAATCAGGGGTAATACTTTATGCTGGAAAGGAGCTTTGAATTAAGGTCTTTGATTTGGTTCTATAGCTTGTGCATATCTAGTTAAATTTGCAATGTTGAATTATTGGTCATAAGGTAATTGTGAATCATTCCTGGTTTATTTCTTGAGTCAAATTTCAAAACTAATGTTATTTGTGATCCAACAATATATGTTCATGAAAGCTTAAAATTATCATTTTTAAAGCTATTAACAAAATAAATTTTAAAAAGGCTATAAAGTCCATCAAACAAATTGTACCTACTATGTATGGATGGTTTTAAACAACGCCCCGAGCACATGGTATTGCCATGAGTTTGATTATTTTCTTTAAGTGTAATCATGCAACAAATAACATAATAGTCTTATAATTCTTTTTTTAAATAGTGCATTAGACTCTAAATCATGAAAAAATAATAAGAAAATGAGAGAAGTGTATAAAATGACCCATTATCCTCTTAGAGTAAAAAAAAGATTCAAAAGATCTTAAAAGTTATAAGAAATGTTGTGGTTTTTAATCTAAGCTGAGCAAAAACAAACTGAACCGATGGTATATTGGTTTAATTGTAGTTGAAAAAAATTAAACTAACGATTGTTGGTTCGGTTTTTGATTTATTTTTGGCCCAAATCAAACTAATCAAAACATTTTTTTTTTGTTTGAGTTCAAACCTGAGCCAAACAATTGGTTCAATTTGAGCAAAATTAAAACCAATAACTTTGGATCAGTATGAAATCTGGCTCAAACTAAACCATACTAACCCCTTGTTAAATCAAACAAGAATGAGTTTAAGGTGATGACATTGTGCAATGAGACAGTGATTAAACATTGTCTGTTAATAGGAACATGATAAGAAGCATATTGAACTTACTTACTCTAACATAATCCAGCCATTGCCAAAAAAGACAAATTACTTAAAGGTTAACATGTCAAATTTGTTGCCTCCAGTGAAATTTAACATAATTGGTAATCCAAGGTTAATAAGAAGATAGAAAATTGAAGGTCCAAACGAAAGAATAAGATATACTATGTATGCAATTAATGCAAACAAACAAATGAGTTACAACAAAAGAAGTTGCATTAGGGACAGTAATCTAGTTAAATAATTTGGATATCTCATAATATTAGATTGAAAATTTATTCCATATCTAAAATTTATTAGATATTGGATAGGTCTTAATTTTAAAATTAGATATTCAACATTGATTTCGTTTAATTATAGTTTTGAGTATATTTGATATCTTATCAAAAATACTATTTAAAAAATTATTATTTTTAAAATCATAAATTTACAAATTAAGTACTTAAAAAATAGTAGTTTTATTTCAATTAATTTTAAAAAATATTATTTAAAAATACTATTTTTAAATATTTAATTTGAAAGAAAATATTTTTTAATTACTACGGTTGGTTTCAAAAGCTTTTCCATCAATTTAAAAAACGAATAGCAAACATATGAATTTTTTAGGATATCATTAGAATAAAAATATTGAATATTTTGACCTAATATAGTTACAGATGTCCCAAAATTTTTGGATATCATATTAACTGTCATTTCTAGGTGGCCTACCAAAAATGGGAAGTGTGAATTAGTTGCTGTAAGTTATTGTGGTTCATCATGAAGACTTCCACTGAAAGTAGCTCATATGGAAGTATTATTTTGCAAGAACCTGCGGAGGGCTCAACTCATGCACTTCCACAAGTATAATTGTTGAAATATTAAGCATATTATTTAATCAATAAACAATTTTAATTATTTTGTATCATTCATTCATGTTCTCAGTAACATGGGTCGAAAATCAACGTATTGTAACTCATCAGCAAGGCATAACTTGGATGCACAATTTTATTAACAATAATACAATAATTTTTTTTTATATCTTTCTTACTAAAAAAAAAAATATTTATTTTATATCCAAATTAAAAGTATATAAAAAAAATTTATAAATTATACATCAATCATCATCATTCAATCCAAAAAAAAAATTTAATTTACACATATCCAATAATCTACATTCAATCCACATCAAATATATATATATATATATATAATTAAATTTAAAAAATTTAAAATAATCAACATTGAATCCACATAAAACAAATTCTAAATTATACATCTCCAATAATTACTATTTAGCCCACAAAATAATTTAAATTAGACATCTCTCTCAACTTTCTACAGCACCTATAAAAATATATATATAACAAAAATGTATTTAGTTTGTATTATTTACTAATATTATAAAATTAGAACAAATAAAAATTTAACATTCAACTAATATAAATCAAATTTTTACAATCTAAATAGAAAAATTAAATACACAACAAAAGCATACCAATTTTTTTTTATAAAATTATAATTTTTTTATTAAATTTTTTGGTTACTTTTATATCTGATAATTTAAAATTGTATTATAAAAATTTGGGTTATTTATTTCATTAAAATATATTAAATTAATTTTCATACGTTCAAGACAATAATGATAATACAAATTAATTTTTTAATATCTTTCCAACTATATCAAATTACTAAAAAAAAAAAAAAAAAAAAAAAACTTCTTTACTTTAGCATTACATATATATATATTTAATGTAAAAATATATATTGAGCCAAATATTACTAGATGGTTTCCTCTTTTTCAATCTAAAAATAACAAATTTTTTTTACATATTTGACTGGTCCAAAAATGACAATTTTTTTAACTTAAAAATAACAAATATTACATATTGGATCAAATTTATTTAATTAATTATAATTTTTTTGACCGAAAACAATTAACGAGGCCAAATTTCTTTTCGAAAGTGGGAATGAAATTGCGCGTCATTCCCCGACCTATTTATTAGGCAAATGAGAGGCAACAATTTTGCTCATCCTTATTTATGGCTGTATCATGCACTTGCATTATGATCGTTGATTAATATAATGCAAATATGTATATATATATATATATATATATATATATTTTGGCTGATGTATTTATCATTTTACTTCGATGATTATGTGTTGTTTATCTTACTTTCATACTTTACATGTAGCTTTTTAAATGTTCCTTAGTTGTAAAACGAAAAAAACTTGGCAAAATTATGATAAAAGAATATTTTTATATTTTCTCTTTAAATTTTGATAAAATAATATTTTAAAAAATAAATTTTATTATAATTTTTAAAATACAAATAAACCAAAATTTCTACATTTTCTCCTCTTTTTGATTTTTCTTTGTCCAAACAACCAAAAGAAAAAAAAAACTATCAATCACAAATATTCAATCAATAATAAATTTTTTTTAGATGAATTATATCCTGAATATTAAGGAAATTACTTCATTTAAGAAACAAGAAAAATCAGCCCACTACATGACTTGAGAAATATATGTTTCATTAGCGACATTTTGCAAAATTAATATCGTCAGATATTTCTTACAATTAACAAAAATAATAAATATATATATTTATTTTAACAATATCTGTGCTATCATTTAATATTTTTTAGGTTGTGATACACCTCCCTCATCACTTGTTGGCTTCCAAAAGGAAAAAAGTTCTCGACAGTTCGGCTTTTGTTTACGGAAAAGGTTGAAGTTTGTTACGATTTTTTAAATTTCAAAAAATTGCATTGATAATTGTTCTCCAACTACACACAGTTGTCTGTAAAACAACTTTATTATTGTTCCTCGTTAATTGATATATATATATACACACACACGGGGATGGTTGCAAAAGTTGAATTCATATTTTCTATTGCTTTTGCAATGCAGTATGAGCGTTTACCTTTATTATTCATATTCCTACCTTTACTCATCCTTCTTCCCAGCCATCTAAACTTGGCATAGGATATAAAAATGTTTGTCTTTTCTTTTTATTATTATTATTTAAAATTGTCTTTTACTCATCTTTATGAAGTCATTTTTGTGCAATTAATTTTCTCATTTATTTATTTATCTAAAATGTAATAAAATGAATTTTGTCTTTTTTTGGTTTTGACGGACTTACTCCTTGGGCTTCGGGGCTTCCTATCAGTATGACTCTTAGACTGCCCGTGCCACCTGGTTCTGTGTTGGACCTCATTTTCTGCTACTCCTGCTTGGACCTGCCCAGCACAAACATTGCCTGTGCTTGGGCCGCCATTTCAAAGGCCCTGTCGTGTCATTTGCTACCTCTCGGGTGCAAACAAAATTCGCAGGGGAGAGCCGCAGGGAATTGGAGAGCGGGAAGCTAAGAAAAATCGAGAAAATAGAGGCATGTTCCGGTACATTTGAAGAATAGATAGGAAGCCCATAAATTTGAAAGTGAAAAACATAAAAAAGGAAGCACAGGGAAATTTTTCAGAGGGAAAGCCAGTTCTATTCTTCAGTCCGTGTTCTTAATTTCTATTCATAGCCGTAGCTTATGGCGATCGACGAGAGAAAAGAAGAAGAAGAAGAAGAAGAAACGGTAGGAGAAGAGCATGACGGACCTGCGCATCATCCCTCTGCACCGCCCGATGAGGTTTCGATCCGATTTCACTTAATTCTTTGTTATTTCTCCAAACAATTGTTCACAATCTTATAGTATTTTAATGTATATTAACGTACTGGAGATCTTGAAATCTACGGTTCAGCTTGTCGTTTAAATATGGGTTATGAATTATGATATTCATACGTCCTAGGGATGTTTATTAGTCCAATTCGAATTTTAAGAATCGTAAATGAACTGTTTATACTGGGCGAAAAGAAAGAAAATTTTTGTTGGTTATATTGAGTCATTGTTTTTCCGGTGTTAATTGGAAATATACTTGGAAGTGTATGTATTTATGCGCAAAAGAAACTTATGGTGGTGGTGGTGTTCACGATGTCATATGCTCTTGCAATAATTTTCATGTTTAATTGTGCAGTTATTTGAAATTTCAACAACAGTTGATCCAAGTTACATAATCGCGTTGATACGTAAACTTGTTCCAACTAATGCGAGCAATGTCCCAAGTGACAGATCAAAAACTGATCTTATGGAAGAAGCTGAAATTTCTCTGTCCAAAGACAGAGTTGAAGGTTCCCTGGACCATAATTCTGAGGCCATGGACATTGTAAATGGTTTGGATAAATCTTCTTATGAAGGAGGTGAAGATTCCTGTTGTAAACTCGAACAGCCTGGTGTATCAGCTGGAGAAGAAGTTTGGGAAGAGTACGGTTGCATTCTGTGGGATCTAGCTGCATGTAGAGCTCATGCCGAACTCATGGTACTTGAGTTTGCCTCATTATAGCTTTCTTATGGCTGATTATGATCTTAATTGCAGGTCAAGTAACAATGACTGTCCTTTCATGCTTTTGATTATTAGAAAACGATTGATGATCTGTGTTATTACTTTTATTATCATTTTATTTTTTAATAAGTGATTGATGATCTGCATTAACTTTTCTGATGCCTGTTAATTCATCATATTGTTGTGTGCCTCACATCCTCTCTGCTGTTCCATCGTGTGTACATCCAAAAACCACAAATTCTTTCATCCATCAGGAAGAATAGCATGTGCAAGAGTGACCAAATTTACTTTGGATCAAGCTGGCTTCTAAGATGTAGTTGTGATTAATTCTAGCCATAAGATGTCACTTGTATTCTATCATTACCATAACTTGCATCTTTAATTTCTTTTTTCGGGCTTTGTAGGTGCAAAACTTAATCCTTGAAGTTCTTTCAGCAAATCTTATGGTTTCCCGATCTGTGCGTGTTACGGTATGCCATATATTCTCCTTATGTCTTGAAATCCTTTTGTGTGATACGTCAAGTGATTTTTTCATTTTTGAAGTTGCTCTAAGTAATTGCTTGTTGTTTAATTTGTTATTTTTTTTTTTCCTTTTTGATCCAGGAGATTATCCTTGGAATTATTGGAAACCTAGCTTGCCATGAAGTTCTCATGAAGCAGATAGTTTCTACACATAGACTGACTGAAATGATTGTGGATCAGTTGTTTTTAGATGATACTCAATGCCTAATTGAAGCTTGCCGGTAATATATAAGATTTTAACTACTGATTCCCAGCCTTTAGATACATGAGCTTTTTGTCTTGCCTTTTTTATGTCCTAATGTTATTAATTACATATTTTAATGCCTTATACATATGTCATTTTGTACTTTATTTTCTTTTTATTTCCTCTTGTCCCCTAGGAAAGCACTATGGCTCTCCTATCATATATTACATTCTTATTTGTTTAGTTTTGTAGTGGTTGTGCCTTTATCATGATCCTCGTTTGTAACATGATATTGTCACAGCATGTCACATTGGTTGCAGTTGCATGTATTATACCCTATTTGTCAATGTTGCATACTTCTCACAAATGTTATTTTGACACAGGCTGTTAACGTTGTGTCTTCAAGGCAGCGAATATGGTATTTGGGTGGAGGCATTGCATTTTGAATATATCTTAGAACGTGTTTTATGGATTACAGAAAATACTTTAAACCTACAACTTATGGAAAAGGTAGCAGAAAAGCCTTCATGCTGTATTTTCTTGTTATATGATAGTCTGGTGAACTTTCAATTGGTCCATGTGTAGAGACTGGGTAATTTGATTTTTGTCAATGTTGCTTCACATGATTTTCCAATTTGTTCTCTACTTGCATAAGACTGGGCCCTAATACTGATAAATACCCTTTAAATTGAGAATCTCCAATTTTAGGAAAAGATTTCTAAATAGAATGTTTTACTTTTTTGGAAGTAGCTAAATTACTATAAGAAGACTTCCAAATAGAACTTTTTGACTTTGATATGGTTGAGAAAATAGAACTTGTTGACAGTGCAGAAAATTAACTGCCATCTGAATTCCAAAGCTGAAATTTAGAAAGAGAAAATTGTCTGACAGTTGCTTCAAAATTTAGCTCAATTAAATTTAATTTTGTGGTTAGTAGTTAATAGGGCATTAACTCCTATTTGCTTCTTTTAGTATCAATATAGAGGGCTAAAAGTAGTTAAAATGTAGAGTAATTATATGCTTTATCAATGAATCTGTGCCAATTTGGAAAATGTCCCTCAACATATATTACTTCAGAGTCTTGTATTGTATTTATTTTGCCCAATGGAATTGAAGTTGCACTTTTGTTTTAGTTCACAAATAAAGTTGACTTTTCTTTTTGTGAACAGACTGTTGGGTTGTTATTAGCCATCTTAGAAGGTCGACATGAAGTTGCGCTTGTTCTTCACCCACCTTTGATGAAGCTGGGTTTACCAAATCTTTTGATTGATCTTTTGGCCTTTGAAATGAACAAGTTAATGAGTGAAAGAATACCTGAAAGGTGCGAGCTTACTTCATTTGTAATTAAAGAGCTGGTATAAACAAATACGAGCTTCATAGATTCAATGTTACTACATATTCCTGGATACTATAATGTGCTTGTTTTAATCTCAATTTAGTTTTGCAAAATGATTCCATTACCTACCATATGTTTCTTTTATTGTTAAGGATGTTGGAATAAAGCTTCCTTTTCACTTTTAATTTTCATTTGAGAAAAAAATGATTTTTATGGAATTTTGTTGGTTTTAATTTTTTCATTTGATCTTCAAATGTCTCTACTGTAAAAGGGAACTGATGTTACTGAATGTTTATTTTATGCTGACTATACATGCCTAACTTGTATATAAAGTTGTAGCACAAACATCCGACAATTTTAGATCCAAAGAACAAAATTCATTATTAAGTTCTCAATGAGCTTTAGTAGTATATCAAGTCCTTGTCTAAATTTCTTAATTCCATGCCTATGCTTAATTATTAAACTCTAATGCAGTTAAGTTGGGCATTGTTACTGAACATTTTGCATGTGAAATTTCAGCTGGAACTATTCTTTATGTAGAAAATGAACTAGTGCTTGTTGGATTGTTTTAGTGCAATTTAGCCTGGCCACCACTTAACCCTAACCAATATCAGATAACATTTTCTTGAATCCTTGCACACAGTTGTTTTGTGGTTTTGGATTTCTGAATATTGAAAATGGTTGATATTCAAATGGATTAGGTTCAGTAATCCAGTAGCTGGTATGAGTATAGTTTGATAGAGGTTTCATCTAGTTAAATAGTTGGCTTTTTCCCCTCATGTTATATGATAAAGAACAAAGATGCTGTCTCTTTTAATCATGGAAATATTACTGTCTTGTATGAATTTTATGATTGATTGATTGTGCTTCCTTATGTGCTTTTGTGTTGCCTTTGCCCCTCTTTGCTTCAGTGCCAGTGACATTTAAATATCTTGTTTTAATAGTTTAGTTTGTGTTTAAGAAAATAATAATTACTTCTACAGTGTTTTACATGTATGCTCTATTTACATGTATTTTCAGGTATCCTGTTCTTGATGTTGTTCTTCATGCTATTGAAGCCCTTTCTGTTTTAGAGGGTCATTCTCAAGAAATCAGCTCAAATAAGCAACTTCTTCAACTAGTTTGTAACCTTGTCAAACTCCCTGATAAAGTTGAGGTACATTGCAGCTTGCTGAGAAATGTGAAATCACACGATACATAGTGCATATGTTATGCTTTTTCATTTCTCTGTTTATGATTGATGATAGAGGATAATGTATTAGAGTTACTTAAGTTCATAATTAGGGGTATGATTATGTTTACCAAGATGGAGTTTGCAGGATATAACTGATGATTGAACTTCATAATAAAAGAGATGGCTGAAATTGTTATGAAGAGCAAGATTCAAGATGTAATTTTTAAATGTGGTTTATTAATTGATGAAAGTTGTAAACTGATAGCATTTATGGTACACTTGTGATTCTGCTTCTTTTTCTTCTGCATTGACGAGTAAGTTTGGATGTAATCAACCAACTATGAGCATTTATGGTAACATTTTTCTGCAGGTTGCCGATTCTTGCGTTACTGCTGGAGTTGTAATTGCTAATATTTTGGCTGATATAGATGGTGTAGGTTCAGATATATCACACGGTAAGTTGTTTACGGCTTTTATTATTGAAGTTGTACAATGATCTTTTGTTTATCAAATTTCTATTTCAAGTGGTAGTGAGCTTTTGCACCTGTCCAGATTTGCCTTTCTTACAGGGTCTGCTTGAGATAATTCCTTTCACTTCAGATGATCCAGCTGCACGGAATGCATTCTGGAGCGTTGTAGCAAGGTTATTGGTAAAAGTTAAGGAAGATGAAATGAGCCTATCAAGCTTGCATCAGTATGTATCAATTCTAGTGAGTACATCGGATATGATTGAAGATGATCTTCTTGATCGCCAGTTAGATGACTCTAGCGGAGAAGACAAACACACTGCTCCTCATGGCACAAACACAAGTGCTAGAATGACAGCTGTATCCTTTCTTTTAAGTTAGTTTAGCTCATGATATAGCACCAAATAGGAACAAACGAAGGGGGAGAAAATTAGAGAGAAATGGGAGAAGATCCAAAAGAAGCAAGGGGGGAAACACTATAATCTTTATCCAATAATCTCAAATTCTTCAGAGTTTACCTAAGAATTGAAACAAAGGCCTTATTTATAGTGTGTCCACAATGTAAACAAAAGAGAAAAGAATTCTTTTTCCAACAAGGAAATAGAATTTCTATCCTAACAAGACAATGAACTATCAGAAAGAAAACTACTTCTAGTGAGAAATAGAATTCTTACCTAAGAATAACAAAACCAATTAAAATAATTAGCTCAAACATGACTCTAACAAGAAACTAAACACTAATTAAAACAAATGAGAAATAATAATAATGCCAAATTATGCCTAAATGTTCTACATTAATCTCCCCTTGGCGAAAAAATAAACTAATCCTTGTTTTTAGATGATATTAGGAAAATAAAACTTGTGGTGGAGAAACAAATCTTGTAACTCAAACTTTTAACCCTTCTCATTGATCTTCCTTGAAACTCTAAAGTAGCCATAATTTATCTTCTTTCTTGAAAACGTGAAATAGTCGTACTTCATTTTTCTTGCATTTGTTAGTGAATCTTCTAAAAGATGTGGACTTCCTAAAGCAATCAATCATCAAATGCCTTTTTCCAAATTTAGCTCAATGGCTGCTCCAAGTAATTTTGCCTCCTCAGATTATTTTGAACAATCTTCTTGCTTTCAATGTGAATGGGTAGAACCATACCAATCATCTTATCTGCCATGTGTTTCTTCAATTTGAACTTCATTAACAATTGCAAACACATTGCTAGACATAAAGCTAGAATCAGGAATACATTCAACCTTTTCCTTGTAAACTTCAATCTTATTCCTAATCTTCTTGTTAGTCATAGGAGTAAACATTTCATTCTGAATATCGCTAGGAGACACTTCATCCTTAATCTCCTTAGAAGACACATCAGCTTAATCTCACTAAGAGACACTTTAGGAACAATTTCTTCTTCCATTGATGAAACACAAACCTTAACTGTAGGACAAGATTGTTCTTTGTTCTCCTTCTGTTGAAAGAACTTGACTCCTGGCAAGTTGGGATGTTAAAACTTCTTGTCCAATGGAATAAATATCCTGGCAAGTTGGGATGTTAAAACTTCTTGTCCAATCGAATAAATATCATTGCTTGTTCCTTCTACCTCTTGATTTGCAATTCAACTCAGAATTATGTTGGCAACATCCCAGTAGTCACAATTATGGGGTGATAAATACCTTAATGGAATTTTCTCTCTATTGTTGCAATGCAATCCTCCCAGAAGTCTTGAAATCAAATTGTCGTGGTCTACAGAGAAGCTCACAGGAAGCAATCCTCCTATAAGTCTTGAAATCAAGTTGTCATTGTCTACACAGAAACTGACATGACAATAATAACTTTGAAATTGATATTCATAAACTCAAACGGAATTTGTAAATTGTCGATTGTTCTTAAATTTACGAAGTATCATCTAGGTGTAATCTTGAGGGATGAAATAGGCTTTTATTTTCTTTTGCAAGTCATATTATGAGAGATTGTGTCTTTTCCTTCGAGAATTCATATTCTTTGCTCAGTACTCCACCAATTGAATGCACAACCAGTCCATTTATAAACATCCTCCGGATCAGAAACAATCTCATTGAAAGAGAGGGAAACATCACAAATACCTTGCCATGCCATGATTTTTTTTTTTTCACCGAAGGGACAAAAGGTTATAGGACATAGCTAGGGTTTGTTTCACTGGTGTAATATGACCAGGAAACTGACTGTCTCAAGGTTTTATAATTGCAAACAGATCTGGTAACAATTACATTCTGGCCCCTGTACTTTGCGAATAGTTGCAGAAGGCTCCTTACCTCAAAAATATGGGATATAAGTCTGATCAAAGTTTAACAATGGAGGATTCTAGTAGATTGGTGAATTGGGAGAGGTTTGGTGATAGTAGTGACAACCCAGTTGCCAAATTGTGTCAACAGTGGAGGGTGGTGATTTAGGGTTTTGGGTGGTGTTTTGTGAAGAAAAAAAGGTGTTGGTTCCTTTGGAAAAATTGTAGATCAGAAAAACCTGAGTTCAATGGTCATGTTGGTGTCCATGGAGATGTGGTTGGAAAGTTGCCAGCATTTGGCAGGAATGTAGCTGGAAACTTGTTGTAAAAAGTGTGTTGAGGGAGATTGTGGGTGTCTTGTGGAACAAATAAAGCGAAGCTGGGTTCTGATACCGAATTGATGTAGCACTAAATAATAGCCAAATAGGAACAAAATGAGGGTGAGAAATTTAGAGAGAAATGGGAGATAATCCCAAAGAAATAGGAGGGAAAACACTATAATCTTTATTCAATAATCTCAAATTCTTTAAAGTCTATCATAGAATCGAAACTAAGGCCTTATTTGTACTAGGCATAACGTAAATAAAAGAAAAAAGAATTCTTTTTCTTGTAAGGACAAAATTCCTAACCTAACAAAAACAATGGAAACTATATAGGAAAGAAATCTACTTCTAATAAGAAATAGAATTCTTAACTAAGAATGACAAAAGCAACTAAAGTAATTAAGTCAAACACAACTGTAACAAGAAATTTAAGACTAATATAAATAAAATGAGAAAAATAATAATAATGCCAAACTGAGCCTAGATGTTCTACTTCAGCTTGACAGCGGCTATGCTATAAATTTGGTTATTAGAAGTTGAAAACTTGACATGCCTTGCTATTCTTTTTTTTTAGAGGATAGTAAACATATCTAGCAATTGGTTACTTCCATATGTTTTGCTTTCTACGAACCATTTCTTGCTATGTTTTTGTGCCCCTTTACCTTTTCAACAGATCAGAAGGATAATCTGTATATTGACTAAGTGGATTGCTTCAAATGATGGTGTTGAAGAGAATAATGTGATGGGAGATCATCTTGCAGTTGATTTAAATGTTGGTAGATTATTGCATTGCTGCAACAAATATATTGAGTAAGATCATTTTTGGAATTGTTACATTGTTACTTGTAGCAGTGCTTAAAAAATTGTCTTTCGATGTTGTATTCATTCAACAACACTTGGTTTTGCCTATTCGTGAATATCTTCCTTTAAATGCCCTTGTTTTTTGGAATATGGTTATGTGGTCTGTGCTGTAACAAGCTAATAGAAGATTTATTCATGGAAACAAGGGAAAGTTTTCTTATGGTTATAACTACCTAAACTAAGTTAATTTGCTAGCAAAGTGTATACCGGTTTCCTTTTCTTTTTCTTTTTCTTTTTCTTGAAATCTTGAGCCTTTTTAATGTGTTGACAGTAAAATAGAAATGCCCTTTGGAGAGATGGTGGATCAAATGCCTATTGATTGTTAAACTTGGGAGCGTGGGTTTACTACATAAGAGTATGTTACTTATTTAGAGTAGCTTCGGTTTCTGTTTGTTTAGGACTTGGCAATAATTGATATGCATTAATCTTTTGCCTTTGAGGAGCACAGGCTGATTACAGAAAGAAATAAGATCCTGAATTGTACCGGTAGCTCTTCTCCTTCATGTCTAACTTTTGTTATTCTCTTAGTAGCTCCTGTCTGATTCTCTTCTCTCTTCATGTCTAAATTCTGTTGTTAAATTTCTCCCTTTATTACAGGTTCGGTGCCAGATCACATTCCAAAGATTGATGCTCCCTGCAATTGTTCCAGCAAAACTCTTCTCCTTAATTGTTATGCACCAACGTTGAGTATATAGTTGCAAATTTCTCAAGCATTTCGTATTTCAAAATCACTGCAGAGAATGTTCTAGTAGAGAAGATTTGCTGGTGGAAATGTTTTACTCTTGATCAAGGGAAGTAATACTTGCTTTGAGGGCTTATTTGTGTCTCTTGCACCATTGACGGCTACATGAGTGATGCAATGACAGGGGACCAGCTTTTTCAAATTTGCCTGTACCCAAGTGCGAAATCATAAACATTTTGATGATCTTTGTGGAAGCTGAAGGCATCCTAGGAAGAAAAATATATATATATTTTTCGCTTATCCCATCATGTTTTCCAGGGATTATTGCAGGAAGAAAAGGAGTGAGCCAAGGCTG
>CP135552.1:4743066-4763593 GCA_032402905.1 Khaya senegalensis | reverse complement strand
AAAATAGTGCAAACTTTCCAAAAATATTATCTTGATAGGTTTTCCACTTAAGAGTGAATATAATCTAAAATACCCTTAGTATTTTGAATCATTTGCCTAATTTCTCTTTTGCTTGCTTTTAAAGAATACAATCCTCACAAAAATTCAATTAACACATCTTTTCACCTTTTGGTAAGCTTTGTTTCTCTTTTCACACGCATGTATCAATTACATGTGCCATGACCATATCATCTTTGAATCTACATTTCAATATGAAACTATAGCTACTTATCTAACAATTGTATATCATCATGATAGTGCAAATTATTGCTTATTATACTTTGCATACTCACAAGAGAACAAAAAGTAATCTTTAGAATCATATCTTTAATTGACACATGACATTCTTTGGCTATTATGGCATCAAAAAAGAGAAATATTTCTTCAAATCTATTACATACTGAACATCTATGAAAACTCTAGTAGATTCATATTGATTCCTTAACAAGACTAAACCTATCCTAGTTATTTTACATGAATTATGATTATCCATAACAGTAACTTTATTATTGTTTCGTCACAAAATTCAAAAGTGATATGAGGTGTGATAATTCCTTAATGACTTACGAAACTTAATGATAATAGAAGTTTTGTCTACCAAATTTATTACAATCCTTAAAGTAAAACCTTAGAAATTATGGAACACTTTAAATTAGATCCTCACATATGTTAATATCCTTCTTTAACTTTGCAATAATGATAAATTATAATAAATAATAACACCACACACACACATACACACACACACATATGTCCAACACACAAATTAACAATCCATGCTTATGTAAAATTATGTGAATAAAAAATAAAAAAAATTTATGCAAATAAGTTAAAAAGACTTACAATTTTTTTTTTTTTTTTTTTGCTTTTCTAAGTGCTTTTTTCTTCTTTCAAAATTATGCAGTTGGCTTTTACTATAAAATTAAGATAAGTCTAAACATTATAGTCAAAATATATAAATAAAAATCTTACTAAGATAGGTCAAAACATACAGATAAAAATTAAAATTCCACAAATAAAGTTTTCTAAGCCTTAAAATCCTTTTAAAACATTTTTTTAAACTTATACTTAGAATATATTCACTCAATTAACACTTAATAGGGTTTTTCTTATCATATATCACATACACCTATCCTCAGAGAAAAGCCACACTTATCATATATACTAATCTCAAAGAAAATACCATACACATTTACATAAATGCCCACTAAGCACGTAACAAACTATTGTACCCACGACAATACAAAAACATAACCATCCGTATTCCTTAGTGTTTCATAATTTTTCCCTTAACAAAGTACTCTAAAATTAAAGTGATTATGCTGACATATAGGGCTACTAACTATTAGACTTTTAAGGTTTTGTAACATCTTCAAGGTTAAAAATAATCTTTATTTTTGACTTAGTAAAATATGTAAAATAATTTTTGGCTATAAATACATGCAATTAAAAAATTCATAACAAAAATATCCTTAACTTATAAATTCATAAAATTTTTAATAATCATGCTAAACATGTATCTGATGTAGCATATTAAATTTCATAATTTTTAAAAAATAACATAGACATGTCAAATAATTTTGTAATTCATGTAAGTTGTTAAAACTAGAAATTTTCAATGTATTAGACTACATTTTGAAAAATCACTAAAAATCATCTACATTTTTGCCTTGCACAAAATAAATTTCAAAACTCTCTTTTAGATGTCTACTATAACATACCCAAAAATTAACATTAAAATAAATATGTATAAATTTCTCTATTTTTTTTACTAAATATGTTAGCATAGACTTTTGATATACTTTTGCAATATCTTATCCTAATCATGCTTTTCTAATAATATAATAAATCAATAATAACAATTACCTCTATGATCTTGAATTCCTCCTTAGAAGTATTCTTTAACCTCTTCAAAATATTCTCTCTTAAAAACATAAAAATAAACTCATAGAAACCTCATGTATTGATAGCCTAAGTTTCCTCTTTGCTCAAGGTGTTCTACTGCTTATAAGATCCTTATTAATGAATCCTTGTCAAACTTTTAAATAAAAAGTCCTTATTGACTAATAATTCTTATTGTAATTTAATAAGATTTGAGCCTTATTCTATATCATTAAACTAAACCCCACAACATAGGCTTATAATAAAAGCCACTTAATTAAATCCAAAAATATATACATGATAATTTTTTCTATAAATTTTATATTTAATACTAAAAATAAATTTAGAATAATAATCTTAAATCAATCCCTAATATTTATATATTCAAATTCATTAAATAATTATAACTTATATTTAGGGTGTTACAATTATTTAACTCTTCGAAATTGAAGAATTACTCCTTGTGAGGACACATATGATAAGTGCAACCCGAATAAAAATTTTATTCTCTAAATCAAGTTGTTGACGGGAAATAAACCAGTGCAAAATTTTAATTTTCATCATGTGCAACTAAACATGAAGCAGCCTTACCTTTATCTTTCTTTCTTTCTTTCTTTCTTTCTTTCTTTCTGCTGTTTGAAACTACAAAAATTCTTTGTTTCAGTGTCCTTTTTTACGACAAAAGGCACGTTCATTTTTACCAAGTCTTCTTTTCAAAGGCAATCTTTATCTTTTCTCCATTTTATGCCTCTAACTACTTCTCCCTTACTATAAGTGCTTCTGCTAACTTATCTTTATTCTCTTTTTGATCTTTTTTCTGAATTTCATAGTTGAATAATGCTGCATACACTTCTTTAAAGGTTTTTTTATTACTTTAAATAAGTTTAGTACACAGATGTTCTTACTATCAGGAAGAAATTCAGTCAACAATATAGCCTTTTGTTCATTTTTAAAGGTTTCATCTAAATTTGACAAATAGGTTATCAAATAATTAAAGTTATCAATATGATTACTGATACTCATGCCTTATTTTAACTAATGCCAATAAATTCTCTTCATGAAATATAACCGATTCTTATTATTTATTTTTAATATATTTGCTTTTCAATGCCTTCCATAATTCACTAAGCATATGTCTATTTTATGAAATAATACTTCCATTCTCTTCAAAAACATGAGTGAGTCATAACACAAATTTTACAACCAACCAATCCTCTCTCACATTGATATACTTTGGTTTTATTTCTTTCAAGATTGTATCAAAATCTTGTTGACACATGCCATCTATTACCTCACTCTACCAGAAGTTGAAATTATTCCAACTATCAAATTTTTTCATGTCAATTTTTATATTTGTTACTAATATTGTCTTTGCGAGTTTGGTATTAATATATTTAATTAATCTAGTTAAACTGAGCAAAATTTGGGCAAAGAAAATAAGGCAGCAGCAACTGCTAGAAGCAAGCCAATAACCCAAGCAAAGTGTAGCAACTCTAACAGCAAGGGGCGGCAACAAGCTGTAGCACAATAACAACCTAGCAACAACAACCCTTTATTGGCAAGCAGGTAGCCAAAAACTGAGCTGGAAAAAAGCAGAGCATTTGTCCCACCAAAAAAGCCATCTTATTAGTAAGAGATGCATATATTAGCAGAATAACAAGTGGTAGGGGCGACAAAATTGAACCAGAATTTAAGCATATCAGTTGCCTAATAGCAACAGCGTAAGTTGCTTCACAATGGAGAAGCAGTCCAACATCATTAGCCTCGCGGTTGAAATCAATGTATAAGTAGCATAAGCTACAACATAGCAGAGCATCATCCCAACACTAGTACCAACAAATATGTAGCAACAAACAAATATGCAACATTCCTACGATGACAAAGATTTGGGTTGCGGACCTTGATGCTAATCTAATAGATTAGACTCTGCATTTGATTATGATTATGTGCAGTGCTAGGAGTCATTGCACCAATTCGAGTCAAAGTTGGTTGAGGATAGGAATCCTACCAATAGCGGTCGATCCAATCATTTCAACCTATGTCCAGAAGCCTATCTATGGTACTAGGAGAAGTTAGTATCAAACAAAGGTCCTTTCTGAAGCCAATCGATTATTGAATTTCTTCCTTCAATTCCTTCCAACTGATAAAAATTTTCTCCAAATGACTACAGCTGGTGTGCATACTGGGTTTGGTTCATAAAGAGCAAAATCAGCTTTCTTTGAAGCAAACAGTAAAAGTTTTGTTAATAAAAGATTGTTCCTAATGGAAAGGATGTATTGAGATTCAGTATTAATATCTAAAAGTTGATGTGAGGTTTATTAATTCCAATCAAACTAAATGATTAACCAAAGTTCGTTGAGTTATCTTTTTTAATATATCAATATGAGATTATTTAAAACAAAAAGACTATAAGATTTTAATTTTTTTATCTATCAAATTAATAAAAAAAAATTAAAACTCTAAAGATTTAATTTAATTTAATTTCTCTAATTTTTCTTTCTTTTGACAATTTTATTAAGAATTAGAGCTTTACAATAGTGGAAGTTAGTGAATACATTCAATTCTTTTATTTTCATTATATTATTTCATATTAGGAAAAAGTGTATGGTGATGATTGAAATTGTACTGATAGTTAAAATATTTAAAATTTGTAAATTGTTATTACTATTTTATTAAGTGTGTAATTATTTTAAATATTATTTTATTTTGTATTTATTTTAAATTTACAAACAATATTTATTTTTAAAATATAAATAACGATAATTTTATTTGAAATTAAATAAAAAAAATATACACGTTAAATTTAATTAAAAATAATTGATATAAATTAAGAAAAAAAGAAGACAAAAGCGTCGAACATAGGAACAGAACTTTAATTTTTAAACTAAAGGGTGGATCGGGCCACATACGGTAACCAAAAAAAGAAAAAAAAAAAACACTCTTTGACCTGTTTTCGACCTGTTGTCATCGGTGCTGTTGTTTCTTATTGTTGTTGCTGGCGGGATGGCAATTATGGGCTATTCTGGCTGGGCTAACCCGGCCAATTGTTGGCAAGTGTTGCTAGGCTGCTGATACTACAGTTCAGTGCAGCTTCTACAACTCCTGTTTTAGGCTTCTTTTTATTTTTTCGGGCTCTGGTTGTGTTTGAAGCATTTTAGTTTTGCGGGTGTTTTGGTTGCTGCTGGCAATGGAGACCTAGATTTTTTTTTTTTTCTTCGACTTTCAGAACTCATTTGCTGACTGCCACCGCCGGTTGGTCTGCTAGGTTTCAATTCTGTGTGCTTGAGATTTCTATCTTGCAATAAAAAATTAGTAAAATCTTATGGGCAAAGGGGAACGGAGGTGGCCAAAGATTTTCTTTATTATTTTATAACAAAACTGAGAAATTGGCAACAGAGATGTCTGCCTCTTCATTTTAGTGTTAATATTTCCACTTGGTCAGGTTATTCTTACTTGACAATCCCCCTTTTATTAACCATGCCTGCCTTGTTCCATAACTCATGGTAGTTAATGTCCGTTAGTTGTCATGGAAGTCCAATTCTTGTGACTTTACTGTTAGTTCTCCTCTCTCCATCATTAGGTCCTCCGACCTAATCACAGTCGTAGATTTATTTTCTCGGACATTCTTAAAATATCAGAGTAAATTTGATCACCTCCAATATCAGCACCGGATGCTCCGGCAGCAACTTGTAAAATATCTCCAATTAAAGCAACATTACCCATAATGTCAACATGTGCTCCGCTTTCTAGACCTCTCCCATCAAGGAAGTTGGCTGGTGGTTTGTGCTGGTATTCTCGAATGTATGTAGCAATGCCGGATGGATTGAACCTGGTTCTTCCTCTCCACCCTTTAGCACACATAAAGCCGGCACTTAGAACTGGCACGCTCTCATCTCCATCGACAAAGTACACTCCACCTTTCAAGCAGCTCTTCTCATCATTGGCAGAGGTATCTATCTGGAATGGAATGCTATTGCACTTATCATTGAGTGAGAGCTTGTAAACATATGCTCTTTCGGTTGGAAGACCTACACCATATAAGCAGTATATCTCCATGCCCGGAGCATCAGGCAACCTGATACACATTCAATTTTATATCATTAGTTAACTCTCTAGACGCAAATACAACATTGAGAAAGGAATACATAGAGACAGACAGTGACGAATAAAAAGGATCAAAAGTTTATAAAGTAATTTTCCATATTGCTATATATTTTCTATTTGAAGATATGGACGAATGACAAGTTTTGAGCCTTATGATAAGTAAAGTAATTTTCCATCAAAATTGGTAAAATAAAAAGGCTTCAAAGTTTTTTTTTTTTAATTTTTTATTTTATACTTACTTGGTTTCAAGTGGATTGGACCAATACTTATAATGGACAAATTTGGGATCATCAAGACTGTCAGCTATGCCATGAGAGAAATGAGTCTCAGCTCGTCGCATTGTTTTTGGAGCCACAAACCGTAGTAGATCAAGTAGAGTTCTTGCTGTGTAAACTTTCTTTTCTGCCACTTTCCTGATCCCTTCTCTATTAATCTCATCATATTCAGTCCAAATCTCTCCACACGATGAGTTCGTATTTTTTGAGGAACTTGTGCGCAAAAACTCCTGCTTATAAATGATAAATCATTTTGCCATTTAACAAACACAGGGAAGAACATGGAGCTGAAATGTTGACTAAAATAGCTTATAAAACAAGGTATGTTTATAACATTGCATTACAATTTTCTATTACATTATATTCTAATCAATAAACTTCCTAGACGATAGGTCCCTCCAGAAGCAAGTTATCAAAAGTCCACTGCTTACAGAAAAATTGAAGCCAATATCCTCAACAGGCCACAAGGGGATATTTTAACGATTATAAAAACTGAATGGTTTCTTAAACATACTAAGGGTTTGAACATTTTGTTTTGTTTGACACAGTACATGTACAAGAACAACTAGGTTGCAAATGACAAAATTAAACACAACAGACAGATTACTGTCATTGATACCAAAAATCTGAAGAACATAAGTGATTCTTTCTTCCATTTTAAGATAATAACATGTCTGTATGACTTTTGCACGGGAAACTTGAACGTACAACTAAGCCAAAAGGACGGAAATACAGGTTAAACACTAAGCAGGAGACTAACTGAGTTTCAATTTGATTGGCCATGGCAAAAACAGAAATAAAGTGAAAATAGAGTACCTTTGAATCAAGACTAGAAAATTGTGAAGAAGGCAACTGGGATTCCACCTTGCCAAAAGAGATTATCCTTCCATTCTTCACTGTCTCTTTAGTTTGGAAGCTACTCTTTATATCACTGTGGTTGGCATTGTTTTCGAATGGAGAAGGTTGAAAGTTTCCATTTTTTACTAGTTGGCAACCATGGCCTTCCTCTGGGTACCAGTCCAAGTTACCCCAGATGGTCTCTCCTCCTTTAGGCAACAATGACACAATTGAGTCCCATGTTCGAGACACTCGCATAACATGTTGTAGTGTTTGAAACCCAAGAATCTCAGAATCAAAAATACCAGGTACCATAGCTCTACAAGCCCGTATAAAGGAGTCAAAATCATCATGCATTTTAAGTTCATACAACCTTCTAATTAGCTCTTTTAACACACTATTTATTGTGACCTTTAATACAAGATCATTGCATTTCACTGTGATGTAAAAATTTTCTTTCTTTTTCCTTAAAGCCTTCAACTGTTTTATCATTTTTCACTTCATCATCTAAACAGGAAATGCTATTGTTAACTTCAAATAAATTTTCAAGGATTAAAATTGAAAAAACTAACCTGACATAAGCCACATCTTTGCCTTCAGCTGAGAACAGATTACCAACTGCCTTTGGAACGCCCAGAAATGTCGGGCCAATGTTCATGACTGCTTTGATGTGCTTGGCACACCAACCTGTACCACCACCGCCTCCCATCGGAGGAGGTGTTTCTACCCATTTAAGGAAGTGTAGAAAATAGATAACCCCCATGGAATGGGGCACAACCACTACTTTCTTATACCCGCTGGTTATATGCATGAGCTCAATTTTACTCTTCAACATACTAAGAGCTTCATCCCGAATCTGCTTGTTCCAATTAGAGTATATATATTAGTGGAAACTTGTTTCAAATATATTACATGTATGTATCTATGCTTTCTAGCTATCAAATTTGCATGCACAACTAGAAAATAAATATTCTCTGGAAAAATGGGAAAACAATACAAGAGTTATGAAGAAGAACATATGTGAACATCCTGCTCATGCTAAAGAGAAGCAAACTATTTCCAGTAACCAGGTTTTCTGCATATTCTTCATAATGTGTTTCCTCTCAATATTTTGGTGAAAAAAGGAAAGTGATATTTGCTACTCTTACTCAACAATAAGGCTGAAATTTCTGTCAATTATTTTGACACTATTACTACATGAACATGATCAGTAATGCTGCAACAACATTCTACTTCAACAAAGAAGCATTAAAGAAACAGAGGAAGAACTCTAATACCTCTGTATTTTGGAAGGACAGCCGCCAATCATAAGCAGCCATATGCAAATTCTTTTCCTCATATCCAATCTTGGCCAAATTTTCAATCAAAACGGCCCAAACAAAATACCCAGGAGCAAAATAGTCAGCTGCAACCAGTCCTGGAACTGCACGAACTCGAATCCCTGGGGGATCAAGACCGGTCTCATTGTGCAATGATAAATGCTCCAACCAACACAAAGGCCTATAAATACTCACACAATTCTCATAAATGACTAAAATGAAACAAAATTAACTCCAATAAGGTAAGAAAAATGCAATTCAGAAACATGGAACCCACATAATTTCACTAATTCAAACCAAATCCGAACCATGACATTAACAAAAATAAATTTTACTTATTAAACAAGGAAAAAGCTTAATATGCAAAATTAACAAATGAGTTGACTTATCCAATCCAATTCAAAAACTTAAGATCCAAAAAAAATGCAGTTTAACTATGCAATGGAAAAGGCCGAATCAAAGATAAAAACACGAAAGTTTACAGAACAACATTCGGTTATGCCATTCAAAGCTTTAAATGCCAAAATATTCACAACATAATGATATGTACAATTCCAATCCAAATTGAAGAACATAAAACAGGACAGATATGCAAATCAGTCATGCTGATTGCAGTAACCTTTTAAAGATTTCAGTGAAGCTACCACCCCATAACCGTTTGCGAAACAAGCCTTCAGAACAAGGCTTGCCCTCCCAGAGCTCAAGTCCACCAGTCACAATGCCGGGCACCAAAACAACAGGGTGGAGAGCAGTCAAGCCATCACGCTTAAGCCTCATACCCGGCGATTCAGGAACCTGAAAACCAGGCAATGTTGCTGGAAAACAATTATACAAAAATAATAGAAGCCACCAAGTAGTGCACAGATAGCCAATTATCCAACAACAAGTATCTATGGACCTCCATTCTCTAGGCTGTTTCTTTGCGTGTTTTTTCTTCTTATTATTGGCTTCTAATAAATTCTTAGTGGACAAAATAACATTAACATCCTCTACTTTGTTGTCAAGCTTTTGATCAAATTTTGGGGATTCAAAAGATTGAAGTTTAACGGGCTCCACATAGCATAGCTTTCGAAACTTGGGAATCGAAACCATATCTTGATGGAATGAAATAAAAGTTAACCACAATGTTCAAGAACACGAACAACCCATTAGGAGAAGGAAATTAAGTGAGAGAAAAAGAGACAGACAGAGAGGAAAGCAAGAAGAAATTAACTGAAACGTTGGCTTAAAAAGAGCAAGAATATCATAAACCGAATAACGGAGAGAGTGAAACAATTAAATTGGTGTGAAACAAAGCCAATTTAATTAGCTTAAAATGGGAGAGGGGCAAGAACAACCTACGTTTCGAGGGAAAATGAGGAATTGAGATGAAGGGAAGCCGAGCGAAGATGGCGAATTATAGTGGAGAAGAGAAGAGATTGAGTTATGGGCAGAGATGATGATAGCCGTTGCACGAAGAAAAAGTTCAACCACGTGGAGAAGAAGACGAAGAGGTGTGTCTGTGTGAATGATAATGTATATGCTGTAAACACCTATTGCATAACAAAGTTGGCCTACTCGCATTTATGTGAGACACACACTTGTCTTGTTCATTACATGCATGATCATGATCCAGCTTGACGTCTCTATTTCTATAGCAAATTCCTACTTTATTTTTTTCTTCTTCTTCTTCTTCTTTTTCTATTTTTTTTTCTGGGTTCTGTATTTTTCTCGACTTTCACATACATGTTTGTTTTAGGAGGATAATCTCTGATAGTCTTGCATTATAGCAACCTTAACTTGATGCCGTGTGTGTTATGTATGAATTAATTATTTTTATGTAATTAATTTAAAAATACATCAATTTAATTTTTCTCAAATTATATTATTTCTTTGAGGTCTTTTTTAATGTTCTCTTTAATTTTAATTTTAAATTTGACACAATTAATTTCTATCACTAATGAGATTTATTGATTATTTTTCATCAAATTACATAAATCTTGTTAAAATGCATATGTTAAAGGAAAATTTTAATTTTAATCAAGAATCCTATATGTTTATTATACTTCTTGTTAATTTTGTTGATAATTAAATTTTAAATATATTTTTAAAATAATAAAATTATGATTTGAGAGACAATTTTTTTTTATTAAATTTTTTTTAAATTAATGCATCAATGTCATTTGTCGTCACATATTTTATTTATGTGATTTAATTTAATAAAAATAGAGAATATATAACAGTAATATAACACTCTCATAACAACTTTTATAAATATTAAACACCAACCAGAAAATTAGAGGTTAGAGATTTTCTGATTTGGTGTCTATTTCATTTCATAGATGGCATTGGGGGGTGGGGGAGGGGGGAAAGTTCCGAGGAGAGATGGTGAATGTGGGGAATTATTTGCATATTTATTTATTAATTATTTGTGGGGACGGACGGATGGATGGATGGATAGGTGGGAGGCAGGGAGGGAGAGACTGGCATGGTTTGGTCATGATTTGACATTTAGAAGAGGAGACGCAGTAGAAGGTAGAATAAAACGAAAATGCGATGCCACGTCATACAGATCAAATTCCAAATCATCGTGAAGCACTAGCAATAGCAGAGCAGTATCAGCAGCACACACTACAAAAAACACACATACCCAAACTGTCTCCACGACTCGCATTTGTCTACTCTTCTCAGTGGACCAAAATATCATATGCCTTTTGCAGTACATAAAATTCAAAAAGTTATCGTTCATGTTCCTTATTTATTTGTTTATTTATTTATTTATTTACATTTGTTTATACAACTACACCAAATATGAAAAGTTATTAAATAGCTATTAAATATATTATTAGGTATTACCTGAGTACTATTATATTTAATTATTAATTAACTAATAAAAATTAAAAAAAATAATTAAAATAATCTTACATAACATTTTCATATACCTCTTTTGGAATTTGAAAAAATTACACTTAAACATATATTTTGTAAAACTAACAAAAGTAACTCAACAATTTTTCTAAATTTAATAAAAATTTAATTAATTAGTTAATAAAAATTTTTAAAATGAATAAACTAATCTAATTTTTCTAAATTTAGTAAATACAAATAAAATATTATGACTAAAATCTAGTGTAAAATGCATCAGATAGAAAAATATAAAGCATACTAAAATTTAAATATAAATATATCAAATACAAAAATATAATAAAAAATACTGAAATTAAGATATAACACATGAAAATTTTGCTTATAAAGTGTAATTAAAATTTACCTTTTATGTAAAAAAAAAAAAAAAAAGAATTACAATGAATTGATATTTGAATATAAAATGTATCTAATACAAAATTACAAAAATTAGACAATAAATTTCTATATATTTTATCACAAATCGAACTATTTTTTGTTATATTTTTGTATTTGTAATTGATACATTTTAAATTTAAATTTTGTATGCATTTTATTTTTTTTCTATTTGATTCATTTTGACTAGATTTCAATCATAATATTTTGATTGTATTTACTATATTTTAAAGTTAAGTTTTATTTTAACCATTTTATAATTTTTATTAATCAATTAGCAGTTAAAATTGTTGAAGTGTAGTTTGTTAGTTTTATTAAAATATATATTTATATGTAATTTTTTTAAAATTTTAGAAAATGCATGTGAAAATATTATATAAAATTATTTTAGTTATTTTAAATTTTTGTTAATCAACTAACTTAACAAGCAAATATTATAATTTTACTATTAATGTATGCTTTTTATTATTAAATATGTATCTATGTGTTATTTTATCTAACTTTAGGATAAATATGTGAAAATATTCCGTATTAATTATAATGATCTTAAAATATGATTGAATATAAAAATATAATTTTACAGAAAAAAATGTCATCATAAATACTATATTTTTATCTCAAAACTCTTTTTTTTTTTAACTCTTTTCTTTACTTTAAACTTCTTTACCATATATTCTTCCAAAAAAACAATCACATACTCTTTTCTTACCTTCAAACATCATATTTATTTCAAAAAGAATGTGTGGTAATAAAGTTTGGAGCTCTTTTTTTTTTTTTTTAAAGTAATGTTTTGTAATGGAGTTTGAAGTAAAAAAAAAAAAAAATTAAAAGAATTTGGGAAAACAAATACAATATTTATCATGATAATATTTTTGAAAGTATTATAATCCATTCACATATATTTTGTTTCAAGTTTTACATAATGTCTATTTGATACATTTTAGTATTTTTATGTTACACTACAAACAAAGATTAAAATGAAATACTTGAATGACAATTTTTTTATTATATAGGTGGACTTGATTATGATATTTTTAGATACCGTTGCTCTTTTCTTGTTTTATGTGTATAGGATTTGAAATGTCTTTTATAAAATTTAAAATAAAAAAATATTAAAACACATAAAATAAATATTAAATAGTACTTAAAATATGATTAAAAAAATTTAAAACATATAATAAATAATATTTGAAATATTCTTTGAAGGACTTAGATCATTATTTAAAAGATTTAAAAAAAAAGAAACAACAATACTCTTAAATACTATAGGCTAACCCTATATAAATCTTTATATTTTTTAATCAAAGGATCTATTGCTATAAAATTTAACTTTTGATGTGTTTACAGCTGTTCATTAACTGAATGGTAATTGTCTGAGGATGATTTGGTGGTGTATTTGTTTGAAAATTGATCAAATACGAAAATATAGGTTGTTATTGTTAGGGAAATTTTTTCTGGTTCTTAAATAGTGACTGTTGGTTGGAAATTTAGCAATTGCAATGGCAATATTTGACATTTAAGTTGTTCTACTAAATACAGATGCGGCAAGGAGTGGAGAAATTCTGGAGTCTTTTAGAACAAGCAGCTCACCACACATAGCCCATACAACATTCAAGTCTGAGGGAAAGTGTAACTTGGTCTTCTCTACTTGATCCATGATTCAAACTAAATACAGAATGGCTCCATAAGAAACATCACAGCACAATTAGTGAATTCCATAATGTTATATTCTTCTATTTACCGATGGCAAATCAAATTATTATGTCATATTATAATTATATTATGTTAAATAAAAGTTAATTCAAATTTAATTTATTTATTAATTATATTGAAAATATAAAATATGAATATCATACATTTATTAAACGAATAATTCAGATACAGTTCATTTGAACATAATTAATAAATAGATTATAAATAAATTATAAACGAATTGAGATGATTCATTTACGATTTGTTTATTATAAATTAATCATAAATAAATTGTAAATAAATTAAAACAATACTTTTATTTATTTATGAGATAAATTGGTTTATAATTTTTTTATTCATTTATTATTTATATTTTAAACGACTAAATGAATTTGATAGTTCAAATAAAAATACGACACAATTATTAAACATGTGATATGAATATAATATGTTTATTATTCGTATTAAATTTTTAAAATTTAAATCTATTTATTTACTTAAAATTCTTCTCAAATTGCCGCCCCTACTTCTATCTATAACATTTACATTGAGAGTGCTTTGATGAGCATATTAATAGCAATCAAACTTCTAGTTTGGAGTGTTCATTTTATCTACACTTTTGTTATGTGTTAAATATTTTTATCACTCTTTTGAAAAAAAAAATGAAAACTAATTGTTGTTTTGAGAGGGAGTTTTTGCCGTCCCTTAAAGGAGATGACTAGTCCATTCAATTTTGTATAAAAAGAAGCTTAAGGGCATTGATCTGCTAGGCTTTCATTAAATTCTTGTTATATATATATATATATATATATTTGTCTAATTGAAAGAAAAATAAAAAAGAAAGGATTTTTGTGTATCAAATAGCAACATTCATCTCATATTCTCATAGAACATTTATTAGAATATAAAACAACTGATAGAAAATAAAATTAGTTGAAATTAAAGAGGAGATTCTTTATAAGTTCAAAATATACCATATCTAGCAAGATTCTATTTATTCTTATTGCCATACACAACATAATACAATGGTATTACTGAAAGAATAAATAAAATTTTTATAAATATTGTAAACTCAATGTTATTAAGTTCTAGTTTACCCACGTGTTTTGTATTAAATTGGGTATTTATAAAAAAACAC
The DNA here is from genome assembly GCA_032402905.1 of Khaya senegalensis. Classification (NCBI taxonomy): domain Eukaryota; kingdom Viridiplantae; phylum Streptophyta; class Magnoliopsida; order Sapindales; family Meliaceae; genus Khaya; species Khaya senegalensis. The sequence continues at coordinate 4,749,029 of CP135552.1, read as the reverse complement.
CTTTTGAAATTTATAAAAGTAGAGCTTCTAATCTTAATATTCTTAAATTGTAGGAATGTTTAGCGAAAGTAGGCATACCAAATCCTAAGAGAAAGAAAATTGGCCCAAAAACTACAATATTATCTTTATAAATTATACTAAAAATAGTAGTGCTAATAAGTTCTTCATCATGAATTCTAATGTTAGTAGAATCTCCAATAATATAGTAATAAAATTTAGAGAAGTTACTTACTTTTAGAATATCTTTCCATTTAAACTCAAACTCGAGAAGTTAATAAGTTCTAAAAAATCTTTTAACACTACTCATCTTGATCCTTTGGAGGAACTTAAGAAGTAAAAGATCAAGAAAGGTTAAGAATTTTGAAAAAGAATTTTATACTATTTTATTTGAAGAAGATCCTATAACTTATAAAGAGGTTATGGTTTTTATAAATGCACTTTTTTAAAAGAATACATAAGTTGTGAATTTAAGTCTCTTGTTCAAAACAACACTTGAGTACTAATAGATTTTTCACCTAGAAGTAAGGTTATAGATTGTAAATGAATTTTCAAGAAAAATTTGGAACCTGATGATATTATAGATAAGTATAAAGCTAAGGTAGTCATTAAAAGGTTTCAATCAAAGAAAAAGGATAGATTATTTTGATACTTACTCCCTATTTCTAGTATTACGTTAATTGCAATATTGATAGACCTAACATTAATTCATAACTTAATTATTTATTAAATAGATTTGAAGACTGCCTTTTTAAATGAAGATTTAAAAGAAGAGATATACATAAGGCAACCTAAAGGTTTTTAGTGAAGGGACAAGGACATAAAGTTTGTAAGTTGGTAAAATCTTTTTATGGCCTAAGTAAGCTACAAAATAATGGCATGAAAAGTTTGATAAAGTAATTTTGGGTTATGATTTTAGAGTTAATAAATTTGATAAATGTTTATATTATAAAGAATATAATAAGGTGTATATTTTATTAAGTTTATATATAGATTATATCTTGATTTTTGGGTCAAACTTGAAGATAATAAATGATGTTAAATTATATCTTTTAAAAAATTTTAAAATAAAAGATTTAGGTGTAGCTCATATGATTCTTACAATAAAAATTTTTAAGACTACTAAGGGTATCACTTTAGATCAAAGTAGTTCTATAGAAAAAATGTTAAGTAAATTTAGATACTTCAATCAAGGTATTCTTAAATAACAAGATCTTTATTATACATAAAAAAATAAAAAATAAAACTAGGCTTGATTTATCACATGTCGCAGAAAGACTTAGTGATATACTCATAATCGATGTGATAAACATGGAATGTTTTAGAAAAGATATTCAAATATCTTAAAGGATCTATCAATTATTTATTATATTATCAAGGTTACTTAATGTGACTGAATAATATAATAATGCAAATTGGATAATTGATACCATAGATGTAAAATCTATTACTGATTAAGAGGAGCCATTGTCTCATCGGGTTTTAAGAAGCAAACCATAATCTTAAAAAACACTACAGAGTCTAAGCTTATAGCTTTAGATATTACTTATAAAGAAGTTGAATGGATTAAAAGTCTTTTATTTGAATATGTATAATAGATAAAAGCTTATTTTCAATTCCTATAAATTGTGATTGCAAGATTGTTATAGATTTGGTAAAGCAATCTCATATGAATAAGAAAATAAATAAGCATATTAGAGTGAGATATATAAATTAACGAAAAATCTTATTTAGAATGCTGTTATTATTTTAGAGTTTGTAAAATCAGAGTTAAATATAGTTGGTTAGCTAGCATTTTAAAATTGTTGGCAGGAATGGGCCTATGCTTATAAGAAAAATCACCTAGATAGTTAACCTAACCTTTGTGATTAGATAATCTATGAATAATTAATGTATTCTTTTACTTATATTTAATTTATTTATTCATATTTAATTTTATCAAAAATTAATAAAAAAAAGTAAAGTTAATTATTTATATAAATAACTTTTAAAATAAGATTGTTTTAGAAATTTTTTCTTATCTAAGTGTGAGATAAGATAGTTTGTCTTATCTATGCAAAAATTTGATTGTTACGTGTAGTTCAGTCTAATTTACTATAGTACTACATGATCGTTGGCTTTGTGATGATAACAATTTTTCGAAGTGATGATATTGATTACCACTAAAAAATGTGATACATACATACGTACATTCATAAATATATATATATATATATATAAACTAGATATTACAAAAAATTATAAATGCATTTTAATTATATCACACCCCAAATCAAGATTAGTAATTGTTAAGTTAAAAAAATCAAAATTCAAATAAATACATCAAAATTCAATAGTCAAAGGTCAAAAAGTTTCTCGAGATCTTAAAATATATTTAAAAACGATAAAATAAAAATAAATTTAATAAAATCATATAGGACTATACGAATTATTACTTTATTTTTAAAAAAATAACTAATTTAAAATTACGATAGTCCATATAAATCATGTATCATCATATAGTTCGAAATTTGATAATTTAAATACAAGTTAATAGGAATGTACCGATTAATTAGTAACTGAAAACTTGCTCGTTCTATCTTTTAGAACTTAAACACACTACTTACTTTTCGATATCTCTAACATGCTAAAAATATTTTTAGAAAGAAAAAAGAAGGGGTGAGCAAAATTATAGTGCTCAGTAGAAATTAATATCATTTAGCTAAATTAGTTTTATCCAAAAGTTTACATAATTAATTTTTTTTAAAAAAAATTATACATGCTCAATTTGAATAAAATCATTGATAATGTTAAATTTTAAAATTTATACTTTATACAATTATATACATATACATATACATACAACAAAAATAAATATCATCAATGTCATTTGAATCATATTAATACAAAAAATATACTAAAGGAGCACACTCACATCCATATGCTACTTCTACCCCCATTCAATTTTCACTCACTTATGCACTTTAAAACCTCGCCATAGGCTACAAAGTATAGTTACAAAAATCTCTAATACACACACACACACACATATTATATACTCGCTCAAAGTCTAATAAGTATAGTAACAATATATAAATAATATAACACATTTAATAAATATTTAAGCAATTTAATGGCGAGAAATCAATACCCATTCTGTATACTATTCATCTTACAAATTTTTATATATTTTCATACCATGAAAATAATATTTAAGAAAAATATTTAACAACATTAAATCAATACAAATTCGGCATATCATAACTATAAGACGTGTTACCCAAATAATTTATTGTAAAAATACATAATTAAATTTTCAAACAATTCAAAATTTATTTTCAAGTCATAATCATAATTATAAACACATAAAAATGTATATTTATTCATATATCCAATTTATATTTTTAATAATAAACAACTAAGTAAATGATAAAATTCGCATTTTGTTTGTCGCGATTTATGGCATTTATGTTTAAAAAATTATTTGATAATTTTGAGCTCTTGGTTGAATTTTTATTGTGAAAACGAGTTCAACGGATGTCTCCAAAGTCAAAAATAATATTCGAAAGGCCTAAAATGGGAGGGTTGATTGAGAGTTGACTGTTCATTGATCACCTTGTCAATTAACTCTAGTCAATAAAGTTAGCGATACAAATTTGGCGATTTGGACAGTTGTTTCTCATGAGTCTTATAGATTTCGATACCCAAATTTAATGAAGTAATCCATTTTTCCATTCGGCGCACTATTTACAAAAAGTCACTGCCTAGAAACTTTTTTGATAGCAATTTAGCAACTTTTTGGTCCAAACTTTCCTATTATTTTGTTCTACTCATCGAGGTAAGTTTACCAGTATACTCGATTTTTTAATAGGAAGTCGTAGTTGGTCGGAAAGTTGAGTTCAAAGAATTTTCAAAATTTTAAACAAGATTTACTAGCTCGTAAAAAGTTGGATTGAGGTGAGGTTTGCGGCGGTTAAACAATAATGTTTAGGAAAGTGTGTAGTCCAATAATGGTGTCAATCAAAGATCAAAAAAGGGTTCATCATAACAATGGCCAGAATAGAGAGGAAAGAAAAAGGTGGACAAATTTGAAATTTCTAGAAATGTAAGGGTATTTACAGGAAATTTTTTTAAAAATTATAAAATAACCCCAAATTTTTCTAAAATTATACATAAACTAGAAATATAAGGGTACACAATTTCATTCAAATTTTCTTACAATTTAGTTCTTTCAAAAATCGATAAACATCTACATATTTTGTAATATCCGTATATTTATTAGATATATTTCAGAGTGTTATAATTCTTACCTCCTTAAAAAAAATTTCATCCTTAAAATTCATTATATCTACTCAAAAGTCATCTAAATATGGATAATACTATCGAATTCAGGTTTGAACTCTTAAGTAGGTTTCTCACTACTATAATTTTTACTACAAAATCTTATTAAAATGATTTTTCTCTTATATAGAACATTAACCTATTGATTTAAGATTTGATCTCTTATCCCATCATAAGTTGCACCAATTTAAGCTAAAAATCTGAATCTATAAGAATATGTATGATCCTCCCAAATTGATCATCCGTATGAGAGTTAAAAAAACAACATTGAGATTTAACTTTGTCTTTAAAATATGTTACAAACTCTTCTAAAATTTAGAAATAAATCGTGAATTTCGATCAGAACTAATAAATAAATAAATTTTACTTAATTGAATAATCTTATTCATACATAACTTATTAAGGCCTCATCAGGGAATATTTCATCTTAATAAAGACAAAACACGCAAATTTGGTCAACAAATCAATAATCACTTAAATCGTATAATACTATTATTTGATTATTAGAAAACCAATGACAAATCCATAGAAATGTGATTTTACTCTTAATCAACAATATGAAAAAGTAATGGCATTCCTATTAATCTTAAATATTCAACCACTATCGACTGACGAGGCATATCTAGGGATTCATACTCAATCATATCATATTTCATTCCTATTCACCTATATTGCCCTTTAAGATTTTTATTTTACTACCTCTCAAGCATATAATAAGCGAAAATCGATGCACTTATACTTACATAAAATCTCTAATTTAGTATCATTTAGTACCACCAACTCTTACTAAGAATATGAATCTCGTCCATATTTATTTTCTAACTATTTAACTGTTTATAATATTGTAGTTGATTCATCTTACTCTTAATTCTTTGTCTAATCTCTGTCTTTATTTCACCACTACTATAAGTATAGAAACTACTATAAGCAAACCAATACACACACATACAGCAAAATTACACAAAAAAAAATGATTTGCTTTCCAAGATCCATACGATAAATCCTAGTGTTATTATATGTATATGTTTTAATGTTATAAATATGTAAATACCTCTAATTAAAGAGTCTTTGTCAAACCACGAACACAAATCAAATTTATCTGCATCTCTATAGTATCTACACAATCGAGAATTTAATTAGAATACTAGCTCTTATAATTTGAGTGTGTAATATTTTATGCGTTCTTCTCTTCTCAACAGCAAAAATGCCAAAAACAAACTTTGGACACATTTTTAAAAACGCAAATATCACATATTTATATATTACTATTTTAAATCTTTAATTTTGATTTAAATTATTTAATTGAATTTTCTTATAAAACCTACTTTATTTAATAAAGTAGACACTAATAAATTTAATTTAATCTTTACATAATGGGTTTAGTCAAAATTAAAATGTAAATTGCTCAATGAATCTTAAACTTATTTAGGATTTATATATATATATATATTATATTATTTTTCTTAATGTGCACCTAATAGGTTCTCGTAATTTAGTAATAACACTAAAATCTAGTTTTTGTATTACAAGTAATGAGTAGTGTCTAGTAACACATCATGACTACCTAAGCGATGAGAATGTTAGTGGTTTGACATCACCTTATTTGGGATAAATGTTATCGTGTAATTTAATCCTTTTATCTTAAA
>CP135552.1:4706898-4723132 GCA_032402905.1 Khaya senegalensis | reverse complement strand
AATTTAAATAATTAATAAATAAATTATTTTATTTTAAAATTAAAATTAAATTAAAATCAAATCAAAAAATAAAATATCTTCTTAAATATAATAAGTACTGAATCATACAGAACTGAACCTTATTTTGTACGCCCCCTTCCACGTATCCAATCTAATATACATCTTGTATTAAAAACAAAAAGACAAAGCCTGGCCGAAGATCTTCGACATGATTTACACGTGTGTCAATCTCAAGAAGCGAGTAGTGTGAAACCTCTATATCGGAGAGTACAGTTAACTCCAGTCTCTCAGTGAATCGGTACTTTTCATTTTTATTTTTATTTTTGAATTGGTACTTTTCATTTTTCTCCCATTCTCTAAATATATACCTCTCCCTTTCCCTTCCCCCAATCCAAAAACTCTCTCTCTCTCTCTCTCTCTCTCTCTCTCTCTCTCGTCCGCATCCGCGTCCCCGGCGCACGTTAGTCTACACCACCGCCAAATAACATTTCTCTCGCGAAAAAGAAGCAAGTTTACAATCACTTACGTGTTCCTAGAAGGAAATGGCAGCTGCAGGCGTGAGATTGGATCTGGACGGGAAGCCGATAAAGCCAATGACGATATGCATGATCGGCGCCGGCGGCTTCATCGGCTCTCACCTCTGTGAGAAGATTCTCTTGGAGAGCCCGCACAAGATTCTGGCTCTTGACGTGTACAACGACAAGATCAAGCACTTGCTTGAACCGGATTCACTCACCTGGGCGGACCGTATCCAGTTCCACCGACTCAATATCAAGCATGATTCTCGCCTCGAAGGCCTCATCAAGATGGCAGATCTGGTAATTTTCACTATTTCTATAATAACGAAAAAAAAATTTGTACGTCAATTCTGTTTCTTTCATTTGTTATATTTTAATTCCCGGATTTATTGAAAATGCGGTGGTGTCTTGGTACATAGTTGTGGATTTCGGGTTAACTGTTTGATTGTGTAGACAATAAATCTAGCGGCGATCTGTACTCCGGCGGATTACAACACGCGTCCTTTGGACACTATATACAGCAATTTTATTGACGCTCTTCCTGTGGTACGTTTGCATGGGTTTTCATTTATTTTTGTTACTTGAAACGTAGTTGTTTTCCTTTCTTTCCTTTCTTTCCTTATTTTTCTTATTCTTTGTTTAGAGAGTTTGTTTTTTGTATTGACGTTGATTTGTTTGTTGTGCATTTGTTTGATTCAAAGGTCAAATACTGCTCAGAGAATAACAAGCGTCTGATTCACTTCTCAACTTGTGAAGTATATGGAAAGACAATTGGTAGCTTTCTTCCTAAAGATAGCCCTCTCCGTCAGGTAACACTCACTTTTCAGTTTTTTTCCTTTACAGATGAAAATATGAATCAAGATCTGTTAGGGGGGGATTACTCTTTAATGATAAATTAATGCACAGTGGCTTGGCCAACTTCTTTTGTGTTATCTCCAGAGGAATGCTTCCTTTCGAATTTAGATTTGTCTTGTGGATTGCATGATATTTGAACACTATGAAAGAAAGAATTTTGGACATCTTGTTTATCAAGGTCACTGTTGTCTTCACTCCATTTGTGCGGTTGAAGGACCCAATCCTACTTCACTCTTTTAAGTAGTACTTCAATAGATGTGAGTGGATGGCATACTTTGCAGCTGAGAAAGATTACTAGTTTTAACTCTATCCCATATTTAATGCTCTCACAAGTTCATCAAAATATTAGATTCTTTGAATTCTTAATCCTAGAATTGTCAATTTCCATGTGATTTGTGTACTAGACAAATGTATCATTTGAAGAGAGTACTATTGGTAGTGTGACTTCTCGAACCTTGTAAATGGATTGAGAAAGGAGCTGTTATGGAGTTAAATTGCAGATAGAAAGGTAACATTGATTAAGTATTGATGTACTATGTTTCAGGCATTAAGCCAGTTTAGGTGAGTCATCTGTACCTTCTGTATTTGAATATTAGGCTTCATTGAGTGAATGCTTTTTGATTTTTAAACTGATCATTAACCTAGCAACCCTTCAGCATTTGTGGAGAATTGTGGAAAAATAGGAGAACAATATGCATTGTTGATTTTACATTCCTTTTGTTTATGATGTGGGGCACTTCTTGTTGGATATGGTATATGAATCTATTATTTTGCATTCATTTATGGTCTTTATTTTTGTAGATACTAAATTAATAAAAATTTATATTAATTAAATCACATTTTTTGTGATTGGTGAAACTATTTTTTTGAATCTTTTTGCTTTAATAATAATAAGGTTTTATGCTCCCATTTATGTATAATTGCCTTTATTTTATTTTCAAAGCTGTTTGTCTAATACTTTGGATGTTGTTGCTAATAAGTTATCTTTTAGTAGGGGGCCAGATAAAAACTTTAGACATTAATGCTACGCATTAACTCTTCTCTTGTGCTGTTTGATGACAGGATCCTTCTTACTATGTTCTTAAAGAAGATACCTCCCCCTGCATTTTTGGCTCCATTGAGAAGCAGAGGTGGTCATATGCATGTGCGAAGCAATTGATTGAGAGGCTCATTTATGGTGGGTCTTCTGTCAGTTTAATCATTTTTCTTTTCTTTTCCTTCTTTTTGGCAATCCATTGACATAATTTTGACTTATTTTCCTATTGATTGCAGCTGAGGGTGCAGAGAATGGTCTCGAGTTCACCATTGTGAGGCCCTTTAACTGGATTGGACCTAGGATGGACTTCATTCCTGGCATTGATGGTCCAAGTGAGGGTGTTCCAAGGGTTTTGGCATGCTTTAGTAATGTATGCTCAAGCTTTGAAGCAGACATAATTACGCACAATATTTTTGTGATTAGCTATAACAATGTTATTATATCTGTTTCCTGTCTCAGTGTCTTTTACGCCGCCAGCCTCTCAAGCTTGTTGATGGTGGCCAATCTCAGAGGACTTTCATCTTTATAAAGGATGCTATTGAAGCTGTTCTGTTGATGATTGTGCGATGCAACTTGTCTTTTTTTGTTTGCCTTTCCATGAATAGCATGTAAAACAAGTTGCTAAGTAGTTGAATCTCATAATGCAGGAAAATCCAGCAAGGGCCAATGGCCAGATTTTCAACGTGGGCAACCCCAACAATGAAGTTACAGTTCGACAGCTTGCTGAGATGATGACTGAGGTAAAGGATTTTATATATTTTACATTCATTCATAATTTTTATTTTTACAATTCTTGTAGTTGTTCTGTCGCACACATTGTTAGGATTCACGGGTGTGTGTGTTTTTTTGGGTAATTGACAGGTCTACTCAAAGGTGAGTGGTGAACCTTCTCTGGATGTGCCAACAATTGATGTCAGCTCGAAAGAATTTTATGGGGAGGGATATGATGATAGTGACAAAAGAATTCCTGACATGACCATAATAAATAGACAACTTGGTATTAACTTGCTTCCTTGCATGTTGTAAAATTTTTATTTCTTCTGCTCGACAGTTTTAATTTTGACAGGAGATATATTTTGTTGATGTGCCAGGTTGGAACCCTAAGACATCACTTTGGGATTTGCTTGAATCGACCCTTACGTATCAGCACAGGACGTATTCTGAGGCTATAAAGCAGGCCATATCAAAGCCAATTGCATCCAGCTAAAGGAGGTGTGGTTGTGTTCAGATGCACGAAAGAAAGGGGGGAATTTTACTTAGATGTGATTGTGGGAAATGTTTAAATTCTTTTTGAGGAAGTCTTAAATATATCTGAATGGTTAATCTAAAAATACGGGATTTTTTTTTTTTTTTTTTGCCTCTCCGGTGTTGGTAGTCAATATGGCTCAGGAAGCTACAGCTTTGGGCTACCCACATGTTAGGGGGCATTATACAAGGAATAGTGTTTTTGTTTATCTGGGGTTGGCCGGTCTTTCCTCTAGTCGTGTCTCTCCTTGGTTGCTTTGTATTAATTTGTTTGACTCTCACATACATATATTTTCTTTATATTACTATTTATTAATTCCTTGCAAGTAAGTTTAATGATTTCTTACTTTGAAGTTCTGAATTCTGAAGAGCATTAAAAGTTGGCTGATATTGACAAAATTTATGGTTTCAAGCGAAAGAAAGTCTTACTGTGAGTTAATATGGTTGTGAAGTGTTCATAGTTGGTGTTGTTTGTTGGCTTCAAGAGAATGGTTTTGTTCATTTTGCTTTTAAAAGAGTAGTTTCTTCATTTAGATAAGGTCTCTTTGGATACGCAAATAAGATGGGCCTGATCCATATAATTGTGCAGGCCTTATTCTGACTTTTATTTTCTGAAAACATATAGTATGCTTTTTAGAAGTAAAACAAGTTTTTTTTTTCCCTTGTGAAAAATTTTCTACTTTTGAAGTAGAAATGTCTTTATTATTATTATTATTATTATTATTTTTTGAACTTTCAAGGCACATCACCAAGACTTTACAAGGAAGCTATTCATTCATTCAATCCTTTTCTCCGCTTTGATCAATCTATTTAACAGAATCAAAATTATGATCAACTATTTAGTTGGTGAGAAAGTCCATGGTAGAGGTAGGATTAGAAGCAAGAATATTGTGCTGGGTTTCAGGGTTGGGCTGTGTCACGAGTCCTGTATCCATGAATATGATAGTATTCATGAAAATGAGATTGTTTTTGATGCAGGGAAATATGAAATTTATGGTTATTGATTATTTTTATTAAGAATTGAGGTGGAGTGAGCAGAGCAGTCAGACAAAGAAAAAGGTTGATGAACAATGATGATGATTCATTGGTTGGGTGGTTGAAAGTCATTTTATTTTTATCTGCATTTCTTAATTTTCTTCTCATCAATTTTATTTTTTTTCTCTCTCTAACAATTCATTGAGAAGCAAGATCTTCAGTCCATCATCGTTGGTTCATTGGTTGGGTGCAAACCATTGGGACTCTATTGTTCAATCATTTTGAGTGTTATTTTATATCAAAAAGAAATTGCTCAATTCAAACACAACTTCAAGTATCAATTGCCTAGGAAAAGGCAATTTGGATTGGTTAGTATGGGCTTATGGTGTGTAAAGCTATTGTTTTCAAAAGCTTTCATATCCAATATTTTGGCTTGAAGGATTCTATAAAGTATTTCTAAGAAGTAAAATTCTAAAAAACAAAAACAAAAGAAAAGAGAGAGAGAAAAGAATAAGTGGACCGAATTCCTTCTTTTTGATAAAAGAAATATGTGGACCAATTCCAATTTTGGGTACATTTAGGTAGGCTCCAAGCAGGAGGAAAAAGCAATGCAAAAGGTGCTGTATGATTGTGAGTAATGCATTTACGGTGAGTTTATTAATATGTAACTAAAATGAATTGAAAGAATCAGAATGAGTTAAAATCAAAATAAGAAATAAGGATTATAATAACTTGTTTACTTTAATTATAGAAAACAAAATCAGAACAAAAAAAATTATTTCAAATTATTAAAATACTCTTAATTAATTTTTATCTCTATTATTATTATTATATTATAATAATTGTAATTATTATTATTTAAAAAATTATTTTTATTAATAATTAATTATAATAATAATAATAATTTTGTTAATAATAATTATAAAAATATTAATAAAAATAATACTAATTATTATATTTTTTTTTTGTAAGTTTAGATAATTTTATTAAAAAGAAAAAAGTTAAGAATAAAATGGGTAATTTATTATTTTTATATTTTTTTAAATAAGGATAAAATGAATAATTTATCATTTCAGTAAAGGTATAAAGAATTCTAAGAATAAGAATTTCATTCTCAACCTCCCTATTGAAAATCAAATTCTCATTTATAGTGTGTGAATCCTACACATTTGATTCCTATTCCTATAACTATTTTAGCAATTAAACATTAAATTTATTCTATATATTTGATTTCTATTTCTATCATTATTTTAATAAGTAAACATTGAATTTATTCTGAATTTCAAATTTTGATTTTCGATTAACAAATGCACTGTTATTTTAAAGATATTGTAAAGTACATCACTCGAGCATTGCATCCTTTATGGCTTGGCGGCTATACTGATATTTGTCAATACGACATTGCTTGCAAGGGTGAAAATAATATAAATAAAATTACAATAAATTTTAGATTGTATAAGTTTATCCTCAAAATTTTTAATTAACTAAAACTTTTCTCAACTCAATTTAATTTTTGAAAATTCATCATTTCTTTAATTACATTTTATATTCAAGAACAAAATGATTAATTGACATTGTACCTACAGTATATACGTTTGATTGATATATTTGTGACATTTATTATCTTTTTAACATAAAACATATATTGATATAATTTTTTTTAATCATAAAATTATTTACTATTATGCCATTTTAATTTATAGGTCTAAGGGGTTAAGTTTCAAGTTTAATACATTTATAATAATATTTTATTTAAAGAATTTTGTGTTGTTAAAAAATTATTAAATTATAAAAGATACTATCCAACAATATATGAGGCAAACTCTTGTATCTTATAATTTTATGTAAAATTTCAAATTTTCATTTCATAGGATTTTTCAAAGAATTTGGAAAGAAGATAATGATTCACAAATCACTTCTTGTTCCATTGTTGTTGGCTCTTAACTCTACAAGGTCTTCTATGCTTGACCCCGCATTCATAACAATGGTAGGAGTTGCTTTTATTGCACCGAAGAGCACTCTCATGTCTTTTTTGTAATAATTTTCTTTTTATGAATATTAGCTTAAAATATAGTAAAAATTTTTAAAATACCTTTATTTTTATTTTTAAGGTGATTTATATAAATAATAAACTTTACATTTTTCTTATTAAGTTAATCAATTTCAACATTTTTTAGAGGGGCGAGCAAAAATAATTTTAGTTTTACTCGAAATTATAACCTACCCTTTTAATAGTTTATTATACTTTTTTAATTTGATTCGATTTTGGTTTAGTTATAATTCAAAAACAAAATACATTGTTTATTAATTATATCTATTTTTTAAATTTTTAATTCCACAAAAAATTCTTAAAAAATTAAAATTAATGGTTTTAAATTATAAAAGTGATAAAATATATAAATAAAAAACAAAGTGAATGAAAGAGAAAAAATAATTTACCAAAAAAATTAATATACGATAAATTATTTAAAAATATTATATTATTACTTAAGTTCTTATTATATATCACGAAAAATATATATTGTAGGATTGTATTTTTTATTTATTTATAATAAATAACGAATTGACAATTTTGAGCCATGTACAAGGCTTGAAATCAAGCCCCACTACCTAGTAGGGGCCTCAAAACCGAGCCCTACTTCAAGGCTCGAATTCAAGCCCATTGTTATATTTTATGTCAAATAGTATAAATTAGTTTTAAGTTTATAAGAGAAAGTAAACAACACCATTTAATAAACTTGTCTTTTAGATTGATAACAAAGTTTCAACCTACAATAAAAGATATCAAAACAAACTTAAATTTTTATTCATATATGGGATCCTAAATACTTGCATCTTATGTCCCAATAATGAATTGTCATATAGGATATAAATCCCCAAAGGTCACAAGGAGTTGCAATATGGGTTATGGATCCATGATGATGGGTTTAATATAACGAAAGTATCACATAATTAGATGAATGAAAATATTACGTTCTACATTAGATAAAAACATAGATTGGTCTTAGGTTTAGAAGAATGAGTAGATAATATTACTTAATAAATTAATTTTTTAAGTTAATAACAAGCACTTAACCTGCAACATCATGCATGGCTTATTGCCATTGCAGTTGTTGAATCATGAAGATTTTTCTTCTAATTTTAACATATTTGAAATTTTTTTTACACATCTTTAACTTTTTTTATTATTTTTACTCTTCCATTAGAATTCAAATCACAAAATTAATAAGTCTAAAATTTATAAAATATACTTATTTCAAGTAATTTTGATTTGTGAAATAGTTTTGAATGGCTATATAAATTTTAAGTTGGAAGAATAGTTCTAATATTTGCAAAATATGGTTATACGAGGGTAGTTTCATTCTAAAATTTTAAAATTGATTAAATTAGTAAGAAAAAATTAAAATTGATTATTTACATAAATAGTCTTAAAAATAAGATAATTTTAAGAATTTTACCTAAAATATATACAAAAGTAAAGTTGGAGATAAAAGTAAAATTTAATAATTTAATATTCTTGTTAAACTAATGGGAACATTCTCATTGCAATAAGGCTATGATTTTAGTATTACAAGGCCAATAAGAAATTGCCATGTGGTTGAGACACAGCATGCGAAGAAATTGTATATAGAAGAAGATGATCAAAGAGAATGGAGAGGTTAAATGATAAAGAAACAAATGGATCAAGTTGAGGAGAGTCAAACATTGACAATATTCTCTTTTCAATATCTAGCACTTTAAGAGGATTTTATTGAATTTTTCTAAACAAAAATTTAATGGCATAATAATTCTAATATAAGAAATTAATCTTTTAAAAAACTTAAAAAATTATGTTAGATGCACATCAAGAATTGTCGCATTAAAAATCTTTTATTGTAAAACATTATGATATAAAACTTGATTAAAAAAAAATAGTATAATACAATACATTCAGTATAGTTAGCAACATTTTACTACAAGATTATATTATTCATATGCAATGCATCCCTCAAATCAATTTAAATTAATTTGGTAATATGTTGTGTTGATGCACACCAATATCATATATCAACTTCTTAAAACTTAATGTTTGTACAATTTTGATAAATAAATTTGCAAGATTATTAGTAGAATGTATGCGCTTAATATCAATCTTTTTACTTTGATGTAGTTTATGAGTGCAAAAGAATTTTGGAGAGATATGATATTGTTCTTCCTTTTGTAATATAGCTCATATGATTTAAGCAATACATATAATATTATCTTTATATATTATTCTTAGGATGTTTATAATTAAAAATAATTCTCAAGTATTATGAATATGATGGATGCGAGACTGTAATCATATACATTCTCACATTACTCAATCAAATACAAGAATTTTATAATAATTTGAGGATGTGGTAACGAGTCTACTTTTTGGATCTATAAGAAATTGTGTGTTATCATTTTTAAACATGTATCTTATCTACAAGTAAGCTCTATACAAATTAGATAAATATCACACATCAATATAGCCAATAATACTTAGATTTTATGTTATTTCATTCTAATAAAATAATCTTAAATATGTTTTTTCTTGAATGTCTCAAAACATATATTTGATTCTAGTGGCCTTTAATTGGTTCAAAGCTTAACCTTATTGAAATATTTAGAGACAATATTATTTTTGGTTTAGCACATTATATTAAATATAATAAAGCACCAATTGCATTCAAATATAGTACTTGAATACCAAATTTTTATTCATTCTCATTTTTTGGATGAAATTAATTCTTTTTAAAATTAATTTATATTAAAATATTAAAATATTTTTATATCTTTTCAATATAATTTGATTGATGTATAAAGATTTCATTAGAACTATACTTAATCTACAGGTTGAGACAATATTCAGATTTTCTCAAAATTTTCAATTCAAATATTGTTTTTAAATATCAACAATAATTAAGCTTTCTTCAAGAGTCACAATCTAATTCATATGATTGAAACTTTTCAAAAGCTGCATATATGATTATTTAATATAATCTTCTTTTATCAAGTATTCATCGAGAAAATTGTATTGTATGCATCTAGATTATTTCAATCCATATAAGAATCTTTGTAGTTTTATACAATATAGGTTACAATATGGTGACTAACATGATTTAAGAATTTTGAAACGTTAAATGATTTTAACATAAATACAATCATCAAGAGCACCAAACAAGTAAGCTATCACAATTCTATGTGATGTAAATTGAGTTTCTTTAACACAACCAAACTAATTAATCGTAACAAGTCATGCTTTATATTGTAAAACCTTATTTTGTTTGTTATATTTGAGAAGCATATGTTGCACATTCAAGTATAGGTTATTTTTGGTAATATAAGTATAAGAGTCTGAGTGTAGATCCATAAAGAATTAGTTATATAAAATTCACTATTAATTCAATTGTCTAAATATTATAAGAATTATATATGTTTGTTGAATTTTAAAATGAAAATTCAAATTCAATAGTATTAAATACTAAGGCATTGAGATCTACTTGGAAGAAATTTATAAAAATTATTCTTGATTTTTTTAATAACTCAACTATAAATCAATTAAAAAGTGAACTTAATTGGAAGATTAAACATTTAAATACATGAAACTTGCTCCTTAAGAAAAAGTAGGAAAATAAAATATTAATCTTTAAATTGATTTATGAAAACTATAACTTATATTGTTCTTGAAATGTGAAAAATATAAAAGCATTTAATATACCATTTGTTAACAATAATCTAGCTGTGTTACAAATTAAATCACTTTAAGAAATAAAATTCACTCAATTTAAAGATTTTATATTGAAGCATAAATACGATCAAAGAATAAAACTACCAAATTCATAAAAACCTTCACCTTAGCCATAATTATGAATTTATAAATTATAACATCCTCAAATTTAGGCATTCCTTTGAAACCTTAGTATAATTATTTTTATAGTATATCTTCAATTTTGAATTATGAAATATATAAGACAATTTTTGAAATTTTGGTTAGAGCCATTTTAACAAAGAATGAATTAAAATAATAGTAAAGGGTAAAACTTTCATTTTAGATGGGCGTTGATGGACCAAATGAGAGACGATTGAGTTAAGGGTTGTATTTTAGTTATTACTGGAGAAAAATCTAGGTTAGATAATCATAGAACGTCAAGAATCGCCAATTTGTCAAAAAAGAGTAATTTTGTCGAGAATGATAAAATAGTCAACTTGTCAGAGCTACAAAGGTTAAATTGAAATCCAAATTTTTAGAAATGTTAAAAATATTGTTAGAAGTATGTAGAAAGAAACAGAATCAAATTTAGATAAGAATACCCTTAGAAAAGAGAAAAAAAAGGACCAAAATGACCAATTTTCTTCCTTAGGGACAAAATGATCATTTCATAAGAAATTTTTGAATTTTGTATCACTAAAATCTGATGGACTAAAGTAAAAAAATTTAAAAATAACCTACATAGTCTCATAATTTTCTTGAGAGTCAAATGTAAACTTTAGAAAGTTATTAGACAAAAGTATAATTTTTGCAAAAATATAAAATTGAATAAAATTTTGACTTTTTAAAATTGGAAGTATTCAATTCATTTTCTTCTCTCTCTTCCCGTGAGGTCTTCTTTTCATTCTCTTTCAAATTTTTTAATTTTCTTAGAAAAAATCGAGTAAAATCTCATAATCTATCTGATTAATCGCATTACTGCAGAAGAAAAAATTATTCTACGCGTTAAGAGTTTTAATTTGACAGTAAAAGTTCTTATTTTCATTAATTTTTAATTTTTGAATTTGTTGAAAAAATGATTTAAATAGTAATTTTATGGTTTAAATGGTATTTTAGGTATTTTTTAACTTGAATTTGGTATAATAACCATCATTTTTGGATTTGAGGTAAGAACCCTAAACCCTAACTTTGTAATTTAGGAGTTTTGTAGAATTGATGCCTAATTTATGAAATTGAGTATTTGGGAAGTAT
Source organism: Khaya senegalensis (assembly GCA_032402905.1). NCBI lineage: Eukaryota > Viridiplantae > Streptophyta > Magnoliopsida > Sapindales > Meliaceae > Khaya > Khaya senegalensis. The sequence goes on along the minus strand of CP135552.1, from coordinate 4,711,536 downwards.
ATTAAAGTGAATAGAATTGTATAAATAAGAAAAAATTTAGTTTATACATAATAGGACATATTCGGTCACTATTTATAGAGTATTTAAATGCTTGATTTTAATGTGTTTTGATATATTTAAATGTGTATAAATGTGTTTGGGAATAGATGGAATTGTTAGGAATTGATTTAAATGTGTAAAATAAAAGAAAAATAGAAAAAATGACAAAATGGTCTATTTCAAGATACTGTTTATTGGATGTTAAATTATGATATTTTGATGTGTTTATATATTAATAATTGTATTGAAAATAAATAGAATTGGTGGAATTAGTTTGGATGTGTAAAATGGAAGAAAAATAGAAAAAAGAGCAAAATAGTCCATTTTAAATACTGTTTATTTAGTGTTAAATTACATTAATTTAGAAGTGTTTTAAATGGTTGATTAAATATATGTGTATATGTATATATATAAAAGAAAATCCCATTATTGGAGAATGGGTACAAGTGTAGAATTTAAAAATATTTTAAATAGTTGATTAAATATGTGTGTGTGTGTGTGTGTGTGTGTGTGTGTATAAAAGAAAATCCCATTGTCAGAGAATGGGTATGAGTGTGAAATTTAAAAGTGTTTTAAATGGTTGATTAAATATGTGTGTAGATATATATCGTAAATGGATTAAGAGTGTATATATATGAATTGGTTATTGTTATTATTAGGAATATTATTTTTAGAACTGATTTAGTGGTACATAAATGGGTAGGTGTTGAAAGGCGGTGATAGGTATAAATATTTTATATTGAAAAGAAATTATAAAAATGTTGTATATATGATTATTAAAATTTTAATAAATTATCAAAATGCCATTGAATAATAGTAAAGTGCAAATAGGTAATATGAGTATATGATGAATTGTGGAGAGATGTATAAGTAGCCGTTTAGGACAAAATAGAATAATGATTTATTATTTACTATAGTACTCTTTGGGGGCATGTGGAATTCATAAGTATTCTTGTGGTGTCCGAAATTGTATGTGAGAAACCACGACAATCTTCTATAGTGTCTTTGAGCACGTTGAACCCATGGTAAGAAACGGCAGTTCGCCATGGCGCCCATAAAAGCACGTTGGACCCATGACAACACTATAATTGTGTCCAACTTATTCATGTATTGGTGTGTAAGATAAATAATGTGGTCACGATCCATAATTTACCTAAGAATGACTGGTTAAATGAAAAGAGAACAAGATAATAGAATTAGAATAGATGGAGTAGAAAGTGTACAGAGGAAAGTGGTACTATACTATGATTATTCGTAATATCCTAATTAAATTGTTAATTGCGTAGTTGGGATAAATTAGTCCTAATTGATTATTGTATAATGTTGGATATACGGAATATATTGTTGTACTGATTAGTTATTATTTGTATGGTTAGAATATTGTAATTTATTAAATTATTTTATTGAATTTTGTGGTTTTTACTGAGTAATTTTAAATTACTCACTCCGTAGTTGAAATGATTTTCAGGTATAACTAATCGGGCAGCGAAACTAGACAAACTCTCGAGACAGTAAACTGTCAAGAGAATTGGGTAGACCAAATTTTGATATGTAATAATTATACTTCTGTTATAAATCATATTTTTAATATATTATACATATTGTAAATAAATATATATATGTTAAATGGTAATGAATATTTATTTTGACTATAGTAGAAAAAAAAATTTTAGTATTTTTTTTTTTATATATACTTGTTTAAAAGTTATTACTTATATTTTAAATGGATATGTGAATCCCATATAAATATATTACGCAAAGGAGATAAGAAGTGAAGAGATGAATAAGTAAAGATATGAAGATATACAGCACCCCAATTAGCTTAATACAAACACCTATTTATAAAAGAAAAAAAAATACAAAATACAAGGGGTAAATGACAAAGAATGGATCAAGTTTAAGTACATGTTGGATGATTTCTTCCACATGCATTGAATTATGTCGGCCAAATAGTCATTGATTTATTTGTATTCTATATCTGACCATAATATAAAGGTTTAAAGATATTTCTATTAGCTTTCTAGTACCTTCATTCACCATATTTTGATAAGTATCCTACGAGATGGCACAAATACAAATGCATGTCGAGTTAGACAGAGCTATATTTTAGTTCTGTTAAAACCCATTTTCGGACTATAAAAATGCTTGAGTTGATTTAATCTTTGGCTTAACATTTTATGAAGAAATGTGTCCATAATTTATTGGAACAAGAATTGCATCAATTAGATGTTTAGGTTGAAATATGTGAATTATATAAAACTTCTGTAAAATAAATTATTTTTTACGAATTAGACAAACTCTTATTTTGAAACTTAATATTTAATAAAATACTTATTTAAGAGAATTTAATGATATTTAAAGTGTAAATAATCATATAAATTTTGAATAAATATATGCTTTAAGTATTCATTAAATTTGCATTTGCACCTAATTGTTTAAATACTATTATATGTCTAGACTAAAAAGCTAACTATTTTAGGTTTGGGTAGGCAATTCAACCTTGGTTGTATTGTGTCTTTATATTTGGACCAATCATGCCTTATTTGCTACTCTATGGCTTATCATTCATTATATATTTGGCTATTATAAATGTAAATATATTATTAATGATTCTTATTTTAAGTGTCACATTTGGATACAAAGGATGTCATGTGACAAATGCCACGTGCCCTTGAGGTACATCCTATTTATATAGAATGTTCCTCAAGAGCTCGCTAGACTTTTAAAGACCATATACTTTATTCATATAATTTGAAACATACATATACAATCACACTTAAAATTGCTTATAGCATGAGTACTTATGAAAATCTTTAAAAAAAATAAATAAATCATTTAAATTTTAAATAATATCAAAAGTACGTATTATAAAGTATCAAAATGTTGGATAAAATTCGACAATAAACCTAAAGAATATAAGATGAGTCAATAATCTATACTAGAGATAATACAGTAATAACATTGTCCACTCTTACAGTGGCATAGGAATTACAAAACTTAACCTGATAAAGGTAAAATGAGGTGGTGAATAAAAAATTTGCTCAATAAATAAACTATGAGCAATATATAATTCATAAAATTTAGAGGTATTAGGATACTAAAATAATTTATAAATTATGTTTATTTATTTGGCAATTTCACATCATTTCAAAATTAGTTATGCAATTAAAACACATTATAAAATTGTATAAAAGTCTATGTTTATTTTCTTTATAAAATATCAAGCTTACTTATTCTCTTTCAAACTGTCACTTTGGCCGAGATAAGCTACTAGTGAGTTTTATTATATACATATATATATATATATAAAATATGGATTAAAGATCAATTCATATTTCAGCTTATAAAATTAGTTTTGAAAAATTAATTTATCAAATCACTGCCCTACTCATTAATATTGACTCAAGTAGTCACGAGGTGGTGATCATAGTGTTCTCACATTACCTTTTACTAAGTAGCTTTACAATATCATTCTTCTTTATACTAGTCACAACTAATGCTTAATCACCTATGCGGTCTCTACAAAAGTCTGTCTATAAGCTAATTCTTATAATGCTATAATAATACTTGTCACGCCTTTTAAATTAGGGTTCATAATTTAAGGTTTAAAAGGATAGTTATGAGATTTCAAAAATTTTGATAGAGTTCCCATTATATATGAATAATATCTATAAAGACCTACAAGTATAAAAATTCTATAACACCCATTATTACTCATAATATTTCAAACTACTGCCACAATATAATACATCACATCAAAACTTAATATATTTATTTAATAAAATATGAATAATCTTTTTACAATATTTTAGCAAACATAATATATACATTAACCTAACGCTCTAAAGTTTATCTAGCAAAAAGAGTAAGGTTCTTTTAGGTTCATCTGTCTTTTGCTGCTTCAAGGAAACCTGAAAAGTAAGATATGAGTTAATACTCCGTAGATATTCACATATAATTGGAGTTTTTCAAGTAATCTAATAACAATCATACTTTCAATTAAACAGGTTATAAATAACGTAAACAAATAGAAATAATCATAAATAATGATAACATGATAACAATTCAAATTAGCTATCATTATGTGTAATATATAATTTTGGGGCACTATTTTCAGGGATTGCCGTCCAAAAAATGTGTAGCCTGTATATTTTACGGGCTTTAGACCTAGGAACTACCATCCATGATTTCAAATTTACGGGCTTTCACCGTATGACTAAAATCAAATCCATAGTCACTAGTGCTAAACAAAAAGTCATACACTATTTTACAATCCAATCATATATAGTAATAATAAAACCATTTTATTTATACTATTTCACAACATTTCAAATATCGAAAGCCTAATTTAATAATAACAACATTTTCAAATTCTTAAAAAATTTATATAAAACAAAATAGAACAACAATTGTGTCATTAAAATATAATTTTTTAAAAATTTTTAATATAAACCTTACTTTTCAGTTTTTCAAAATACCAAAATACCCAATTATATGTGAATTACCAATCTAAATTAAAAGATGCCGGTAATTAAATTTTTAATTCCTCCGATCTCTCTCTTTTTAACCACCACATGATATTATTTTTAAAATTAATAC
>CP135552.1:4655013-4706785 GCA_032402905.1 Khaya senegalensis | reverse complement strand
CCAACTTAGTATTTAAAACTCCAATAAATCTTCTAAAAAGAAAAAAGAATTCTTGGAAGAAAATATATGTAGAAGTAGGGAAATATGAGAGGGGTTTATTCTAATTTGAAGAGTGGAAGAGAAATGGAAGAGGTTGATCTAGTATGATTGAGTGGAGGATGGGAAAAAGAAGAAAAATGGATAGGGAATAAGTGTGACACTCAGATATAAATAAACCCTAATTTTTTATTATCTCTTGTCTTTGAAAATATTTTATGGAGTTATTAGAAGGAGACCGAGTGAAAATCGATTAAATAAGTTATTTTGTCGGGTAAGGGCAAAATAGTCTTTTCACTCAAAATTAAGGCCAAAGTGAGTTTTGATCACATAAAAAGTCTTATAATTTCATAAATATTATGTTAGTATATTTAATTTCAATTCGAGACGCGGTTGGTATATTTTTGGGAAGTCGAAAATAAAAAAGGGTAAAATCATCATTTGATAAAGTTTTGATTGATCAAGTTAGATGTTAAGAATATAAATTAGTATGATAGAGTGTGTTAGAAGGAAAGATAGATTTTATAAGCATAAGAATGCCAAAATTTCTATTTTGGACAAAAAGGGACAATTTTGCTGAAAAGGGCAAAATGGTCATTACGTTAAGGGTCGGAAGGTCTCTGCCAGATTTTGATCACCCAGAACTCTTGTAAATGTTGTAAATAAGATATAGAAAAAGTGGAATTGAATTAGAATGTGAATTTCTCTATAAAGGATGAAAAAGGATCAAAGTGACCAATTTTCTTTATTAGGGGTAAAATGGTCTTTTCACAAGGAATTAGAAGAAAAAGTAGTAATTAAAATTGATGGACTAAAGTGAAAGAATATAAAAATGACTTGGGTAGTCTCATAATTTTCTTGGGAGCTAAATGCAAGCTTTGAAATATTTTTGGGCAATAATATAATTTTCAAAAATATGGATTTGGATAAGATGGGTTGACTTTTCAAAATTGAAACAAAATTCACTTTTTCTTCTTCCTTGTCGTGAGGTGCTTCTCCCTTTCTCTTTCAATTTTTTGGACAAAAATCAAGCAAAATCTTTTAATCCGCCCGATTAAACGCGTTACCGCAGAAGGAAAAATTGCTATACGCGTCGAGAGCTTTAATCTGACGGTAAAAGTTCTTGATTTCACTAAGTTTCAATTTATGGGTTTGTTGAAAAGTGGTTTTTAAAAGTGGTTTATAGTTTTAATGGTGATTTAGGTGGTTTTGCGGTATTGGGAGGTTTAATCAAGCAATTGGCATATTTTAAGGTAAGAAAATGTAATTTTCTTTTATGGAATTTGTGATTGGTGATTGATTTGTGTAGGAATGGATTTAGGGATGATGTTTACAGGAAATTGGGTATAGAATAATGTATAAAATGGAAGAAAATTTGAAAGAGGGGCAAAATGGTAAATTTGGAGTATTATTTATCGAGTCTATAAATGATATATTTTAACATGTTATGGTATGTTTGAATGTGTATAGTTATGTTAGGGAGCAAATGAAATTAGTATGAATTGATTTGGGTGGACAAAATGAGGAAAAAATTTGAAGGAAGGGTAAAATGGTAACTTTGGTTATTATTGTGGAGATCTAGAAATATTTTGATGTGTTATGTATGTATAATACTTTATATGGTTGTTGGAATGCATAAATGAATTATTATTTAGGACGTTGCACGTTGGTTGTCATAATAATTATAGTTGTTATAATTATTATGTAAATTTTCTTTATTAGTAAATGATGCATTGGTGTGATTATCCATTAATATTGGATAGTATACGATATATTTTTCGTGATAGTAGAAATTATAATTGTGATGAATAAATCCCAGTGAATTTGGTAGACTAGGTATTTGCGAGTGTATGTGATTATAGAAGTGTTATGAATTGTTGGTTAGGTATTACTATCCGCAAGTGCATTATACATTCATTATGTGAACGGATTTCATATGCGCATAAAATCGAGATGTGAACGTTATTTATCATTTCTGTGTGTATAGGTGCGCATATGTGGTATTTATTGTGCATGGTTTGAGTGTACAATAGTTTTAAAAAAAAAATGAATGCATGGTTTTAGGCCATATGGTATTAATTGTGTGACTACATTAGTTATGGATCCGAATATTCAGATATCCTTCACACCCGCTGGCTTAGTTATAGTCAGATTATATGATCGATCATATATAAAATATATGCTCAGCCCGATAGACGAGTGGTGTGAATGGATGAGGGTTGGGCGAATTTACTTTGTGGCCACGATCTATAACTGTGTTAATACGACCGGTCATATATTTGTCGATAATTTGTTAAAAATATCATGTGTTTTTTATTTCGAAATGCATGTAGATTTATTTATATTCTATATAATAACTATAAGCATTATGTGGATAGTGATACAGAGTATATGGTCGGAGTGTATTTATCTCGTTAGATTATGTTTAGGTGATATGAGTTAATAATCTCTACGTCATCAGTATCATATAGTATATATGGTAAGGAAACAAATTCTGTACTAGAATATTATATTTTCTTACTGAGCTGTTTCGCTCACCCTTTGTGGATTGTGGTTTTTACAGGTAATGTGACGCCGCAGGATATGGATGCGAACTCTTCGAGGCGTTAACAGGGCTAGTATCTTGATGATGGGGTTATTTTTTTTTGTGTTAATGCATAATTATGCATATGTATCTATATGTATATATATATATATACACGTTGGTACAGTAAACTTGTATTTTTGGGTTACATATTATGGATTATGTGCGTAACCAGGATATTATACATATCCAACTTTCACACACACATATATATATATATATCTTTATGTTAAAAAAAAAAAATTCAGATTATATCTTATATGGTTGATTTTATATAGAGGGGTGTTACAATAAGTCTTTCATAGTAAAAATGGAGAAGGAAGACAAATTAGGTTTATATAGTAAGGACAAATTTCACCAAATTCCTACATTTTAATTTTCCAAAACTCTTAACTTTTTTTCTTTTCTACATTTAGGTCCTCTAAATAAAATAAAATAAATTAAAATCCTCCATAATACATTTAGGTCAACTAGTTATGAAATATGTACATGCATAAAAATATAATTTTAGCATAAAAAGACTAAATAGGGTTTGAAGAATGGGTTTTACATTAAGATTTCATAATTTATTTGTGTGTATAAAAATTATAGAAATTTCTTTGTTCGTTTTTTTTTTCTTTTACTTCTTTTAAGGCATGCTTCTTTTTAAGAGTTAATGTCACTTCATTGGTATCATTAATGTTGTAATAACTTGACCCAACTAATATGATATTGTCTACTTTGTGACTTTAACAGTAAAACAAGTTCAATTTTGACACCTTATTGATTTGTTCCTAACATCTAGGATTTCAAGTCTTCAGCTTAAAAAGCTTCATGTTAGTTAAGGGAGTAGAGCACTTATAAGGCATATATAAGTTTTACTCTTAAGTGATATAAAATTTTACCATTCATATTCTTCAGGCTCAATGATCTTGATGGCGCAACTCTAGTTGGGCTAACTAGGTTTAATACCATTTATAATAGTTCAACCTAGCTAGTATGATATTGTCTATTTTGGTGATTCAAAGTGACATAATAAGCCTAAAATTACCCCTTTACGATTTTATTCCAGTACCCAAGATTTTAAGCCTTGAGCCCAAAAACCTCATATTAATTAAGGGAGCAAAATAGTTATAAGACACATCTCAAGCTTACTACCAAATAATGTGGGATTTCATAAATGCCCATTGGCTTTCTAGAAGTAAATTGCTCTGTTATAAATTAAGTACTTTTTAATCTCCACTTTGAATGAATATCTTTTGAACCAACTGATATACCATACTTTAAGCATGTCAGAGACAATTAATTAGTTGTTCTTTGTTCTTCAAGAAAAATGACACTAGCTAGTATATTAACAACTTGTAAATATGACTTGGTTGCTCTTACAATATTCGTAAATGCATAAGGCATTTGATTGGTAATTTGCTATGAATGAATCATCATTCATACATTATTTTCACTATAAGTGGTACAAATATCTAGATTAGACATATTATTAACATGTTAAGAACTCTTGCCTTACTTCATGAGTTATCTTTTTCACTCCTAATAGAGTTACATGTCATATAAAATGGCAATTTATATAATGCACAATAAAGAGTTTTAAGTTATATTGTAATTAGTGGTTAGTTAAAGCTAATATAAATTTTCAAACTTTGTCATGGTTTTATCTTTGTGTATTGTAATTGAGTAATAGATATTTGTATGGCATGGTCAAATAGCATAGATGAGATATGTCAAGCTAATGACTAAGAATAAGTTACAATAGATAATATTGATGAACATTAACATTTCTTAAGTAAGCTATTTTCACAACATGCAAGTAAAATATTCCTATAAAAAAAAAATCTTTCTAAATGTAAAAAGACATTTAATAAATGTTTATAATAATCCATTTTGGTATGTATGTAAAAAACTAAATGTTTATAGCCATCTCAATTGACAAGTAGTAATCTTCAAATGTCTTGAACGTAAATTTACTAGCATTATATATGAGTATAGTCTTAATTAGATATTCTTGTTTATAGTGTCATTAGTGAAATTTGTTGCGATGAATATCTTTAAAGTTGAAGTAATATTTTCTAGATTTTGGTGAATGTGATGTATTATAAATACTTCATTTTAATTTATTCAATTAAAAGATTGTAGCTAATCTATAGCCTTTAATTAGTTCAGAGAGACCTAATATGATATTCACATCAACTTATGGTAACATCAAATTTGATAAATATTTCTCATTTTCAAGATTTATGTATATTTGAACTGTCGGCTTAATATATTACTGTAACATCCTCAAATTTAGATATTGCCTAAATTTGCTATTATATTCACATTGAAGTAGATATAATAATAGTATTGGAGTAGAGAAATATATAAGAGAAACTTTAAAAATGCATTTGGAAAAAATTTAGTAAAAACGAGTACTATTAACAAAAAAAGGCAAAATTATTATTTTAATCAAGTTTCGATTGACTAAGTTAGATGTTAAGAATGTAAATTAGTGTAATAGAGTGTGTTAGAAGAAAAGATAGATTTTATAACTCTAAAAATGTTAAAATTACTAATTTGGACGAAAATGGATAATTTTACTAAAAAGAGCAAAATGGTCATTACGCCGAGGATTAGAAGGACTTCGCCATATTTTGATTATCTAAAACTCTTATAAATATTATAAATAAGATATAGTAAAAAGTGGAATCAAATTTGGATATAAATTTTCCTAGAAATGATGAAAAATGACCAAATTGATTAATTTTCTTTATTATAGGTAAAATAATTTTTTCACAAGAAATTTAAAGAAAAAAAGTAAGATTAAAACTAATGGACTAAAGTGAAAGAATCTAAAAATAGCTTGGATAGTTTCATAATTTTCTTGGAAGTTAAATATAAATTTTGAAAGGTTATTGGGCGAGAGTGTAATTTTTAAAAATGTTAATTTGGATAAGACTCTTTGATTTTTCAAAATTAGATCAATTTATCTTCTACCTTCTCTCTCCTGCCGTGAATCACTCACTCTCTTCTCTTTCAAAATTTTTTTATTTTCTCAAAAAAATCAAGAGAAATCTTACAATCCGCTTGATTAAATACGTTACAGTAAAAGAAAAAATTGTTTTACGTGTCGAGAGTTTTAATTTGATAGTAAAAATTCTTGATTTTATTAAGTTTTAGTTTATGAATTTGTTGAAAAATAATTTTAATGGTAGTTTTATATTTTTAAATGGTGATTTAGGTGTTTTTAACTAGAATTTGGTGTAATTGCTATCAATTTTGGATTTGAGATAAGAACCCTAAATCTTAACTTGATAATTTGGGAGTTTGGTGAAATTGATACATAATTTATCATATTAAATGTTTAAGAAGTAGATTGGAGTGAAAAGAATTGTGTAAAGAGAAAAATTTTAGTTTATGTATATTAGGATATGCTGGCCACTGTTTGTGGAGCATTTATATATTTGATTTTGATGTGTTTTGATAGGTTTAAATGTGTATAAATGTGTTAGAAAATAAAAAAATTAGTAAAAATTAATTTGAAGGTATAAATTAGAAGAAAAATAAAAAAATGACAAAATTAAAAATTTTAAGTACTGTTTATTAAGGCATTGCATGCTGATTTTTGAGAGAATTATGTGTTAATATTGGTATAGTAAAATAACAAAATTGATTGGCCTTAATTTGCTTGGTTAAAGTGGAAGATAATTGAAGAATGGGTAAAATGATAATTTTAGTTACTATTTGAATAACCTTAAGTGTTATTTTATGATATGTTTATAGATGTTTATAAATGTACTGTAAAACATTGAAATTGGTAGAATTTAACTTGAATGGATAAAAATAGAAGGTATTGAAAAAAATATATAATTGAAAATTCAGCCATTAGGAAGTGTGAATAATTATATAAGTTCTATTGTATTATATTTTGATGAATATATTAATTTATAGATATGATTATGAAATATACTGAATTAAATCTCATTGATGGAGAGTGAGTATGTTTATGAAATTTAAAAGTATTGGGATGATTTTAATCGGTTATCAGAAATAGAATGAATTGTATTAAAATATGTAATATATTCTGTCAACATCTATCGCCATACTGAACTATTTTATAATACCTTTATGACGTTGTATGTTTTAATCATAGTGTATGATATGACATTATAGTATAGTACATATGAATATATATATATATATATTAATAGGTATTATTATTTTATTATAATTATTGATTATGGGTACATGCACTTGCGTTTGTGTGATTTAGTAATGTGTATGAATTTCTTTTAATATTGGTAAGCAATTATGAAAATATAATATATGTGGTTATTATGGTTAATGTAAAATTATCGAAATGTCTTTTAGAATAATTAAGGGTAAATAGTGGTAATATTGGCATGGGTAAATAAAGAAAATGAATAATTAGTATAATTAGGATAATTATGGATAAACAAAATTTTCCTATACACTAGTAGAGCCGTTCAGGACGGAGTATAATTATTATTATTTTAATTGTAACTTTCTAAGGGGTAGACTGAACTCACAGTCATCCTTGTGATGCCCAAAAGGATATGTTGTAATCACAGCAGTTCTTCATGGTGTCCTAAAGGGTATGTTGAACCCATGGTAGGAAGTGACTGTTCGCTATGGTGCCCTTAAGGATATGTTAAACCTATAGTAGAACTAGTATTTGTACACAATTTGATAGAGGAATGGGTGTATAAAATAAATATAGTGGCCACGATCTATAGTTATCTTAATTATGATTGGTCTAGAATAAAATAAATAAGAATCTGAATCAAAACCGAATAAATGAAATGTATTAAATTATTTTGCTTACATGCTAATGTATACTATATAATTTAGTATGTGTACTATACTGTTAGAATACTGAACAAAATATAAAAATAGAATTCAGACTTTAGATTGAAAAAATAGAATGATATATAAATAAAACAGAGAAGAGTGAGAAAAGAAAATGTATAATAGAATATTTTTGCGTACTAAAAAATATTGTATAGTAGTATTGATATCTGTTAAAAAAGTAATAAATCGTTACTAAATGATATTGGGAGTGTTCTAACTTCTTTTGCAGGTAGTGTAATATATATATATATATATATATAAGCAAACTCTTACAAAAATTTTTTTATTATAATTACTATTTATGTGGTAGATGTGCTATTCTAGTGAATGGATTAAGTTGAATACGTACATGTTAAAATTTTGCATTCTTACTAAACAATTTTCAATTACTTACCCTTGTGGTTGATTGTTTTTTAAGATATGGTTAGTGGCAGAACAGCTCCAAATGATTCCTCTGAAACACAACAAGAATTTCAAGAAGCGACATATCATATTTTGTTTTACAAAATTTTGGATATGTATTTCAAAACTATTATTATAATTTATAAATGTGTATATTTTATTTTTATTAAAAAAAATATTTAATAGAAGTTTTTCTTTGATATTCACAATTTGATTAAATAAATTAAAGTTTTAAATATTTAATCTTAATATATATGTGTGTGTGTGTGTGTGTATGTGTGTGTGTGTGTGTATTGGGGTTATGGGTTCACAATCACAATCTTTTTTTGAATCATGCACTTCACTTTTAAAGTTCATATCACTTTAATATGGATGACAACCATATAATATACTTATAACTATAAGTGCAAATAAGAGAAAATAAAGGATGCAATTAATATTTTACTATTAACTCCATAAGTAGATAAATATGACATAAAGACTTAAAAGATATTTTTCATGATTGATAATATCACGTAAAACAGTGGATGAGTTTTACTCAATAAAAGATTGCGTATATATACTAACTTATGTGGCTCCTATAATTAATCAAAAACATGCAAGTGTTTGTGCATTCAATAATGAGTCTATCATAAATAGAGGTGAAAATCTACCAATTGCAACACTCCCCTTTGTATGACACCATTTTCAGTTATGTCATATGTGTATGATTCTGTCTTATTAGAAAACTTACTAGTAAAATCTAGAGGGATAAAACCTAATTGAAAGAAAAAAAAATTATAGTGCATATTTGTCTTTTTATATTTCTTTTACAAAAAAAATGCTTTCCTTGATGAAAATTTTTCCCTGCAAGATAATAAATATCAATTTATTAATTTGTGGAGTCAACATATGCCAATGTTATTTATCAATTTATTAAAAGTTAGTATAGATAAAGCTTTAACAAAGAGATCAACAAAATTACTAAAGGAACATAGTTATTTAACATCATTTTGTTGGTTTTATTGAAACTCTTGAGAGTAAAAAATCCTAGGTAACATATTTTAGGTTCAATCTCTTCCAATGTATCCTTCTCTAATTTGAATAATACCAGTGACATTGTCTTCGTATGTTATTATTAGAACATCTGTAGTAAAGGATAGATTGAGTGCACTCTAGATATGACAGATAACAAAATACAATCATATACATGCCTTATCTGTTTCATATAATGCAACAATCTTAGATTGATTAAAGGAGGTAGCAACAAACTCTACTTTATGGATTGCCTTGATATTATTGATTACTATAAGTGAAAATATATCTTATTTGTAAACAAGTTTTATGAATAAATGAAAAAAATAGTCAAGATCTGCATAGTCAATTAATCATAGATTTTGCATTGGCTCATCAAAATAAAATAAACCAAATCCATATTTTTATAAAGATAACGAAAAATATCTTTAACTCTATTTCAAATGTGGGGAGTAGAATTAGAAATAAATTTGGCTAATAAATTCACAAAAAAAGTTATATTCGATTTGATACAGTGTGCTAGATATAATAAAACCATACTTACAATAAGGTATGATACTTCTAGACTAAATATTTTTTTATTATCTTCTTTTAGCAAAATAAATCTTTTATAGGATCAAGAAACCAAATAACTATATAAGTATTTAATAAATGAATTTTATCCATACTAAATATTTTAAAATCTTTTTAAGATTAGCAAATTAATAAATAAATATTTCATTACATTTGTACTTGATCTACTAGTCGAAACAATATTTAATTTTTCTAAATTTTTGTATTTCAATTTTTTTTAAAAGGATTGAACAATCAGGAGTTGTAATTATATTTATATTATCGACATATACTACTCTAATAAAAAATAAAGATTCTAATTTTTTTATGAATATGCATGGGTATATAGGCTTATTAGTATATTATTATTTTATCAAGTATTGACTCAAATGATTGCACCTTATTCTTCATATTGTTTTAATCCATACAAATATCATTATAATTTGATTGATAATAAACTACGATCCTTTAATTTATATACTCCAAGTATTTTAAACCCTTCAAAGATTTTTTTTATAAATTTTAGCGTCAAATAACTCATTTATATAAATTGTCACTACATCCATAATATACATGTGAAGTCTTTTTGAGATTATTAAATGTATCAAAAATTAAAATGTAATTTTAGGTCATTAGAATAAATCTTGAGTAGCGAGTCATTTTTTAATTCTTGTGATCTAATTGTTTTCATTGTATTTTCTTATAATTACTTATTTGTATCCAACAAGGTTTACATTTTCAGATATTTGAACTATAGGTCCAAATGCTTAATGTTTGGATAAATAATTTTTTTAAAAAAACTTTTACTTTCCATTTAAGCCAATCATGGCTTTGTTGACATTCATTAATAATTTATAAGCCATCATTATCTTTCATAATTTTAGTAACTATTATAAAAAAAGAATAAATTACAAAAAATTATTTCATTATAATCCTATATTTTTCATATATATACATAACTTATAGACTTATCATCTTTTTTAAACTCTTCTATCTCTTTAGTTACAAATACTTTTATAAGAGCTTATACCCCTATGGAAATTTGTGTCATTTCAAGGACAAATTTTTCTTTAGGGGTTATTAACTCTTTTACAGATAAGTGGTCTACTTGAGATACTATTATAAAGATACTATAGCTTAGATGAAAACACATACATATTCATTGCTCAAACAGCATTTTAAAAAAGATCATAATTTTTCAATTTACACTTTCTTATAATAGTATTTTTTAAATTAACAAGTCTATATTGCTTATGGCATGCAATAAATGATTCATTGATTGCCTTAAAATTACATTGTTGTTCATGAACAATCACCTAGGCTTATTATATTGGCAATTGATATATATAATTTGATCACACTTGTAGTATCATTGAATACATTTACTAATAGATTTGTAATTTATTAAAATACCATTATCTTTCACACTTAATTTTTATATTAATTAATACGATGATTAAAATAAAATATAATAATTATTTTTTTTAAAAAATTCAAACTTTACTTCATGAATCGTTTTCTTTTTTTTGTAATGGTAAAAAAATGTCTTCTCAAAATGACAATTCATAAAATATGCGATATACAAATTATTTCAATAGAAAAATCAATAAATTTTCGAATAACATTGTGATCCTATCCTAGTGCATTGTGAATAGGTTATATGAATTTTTTTTTTAATATAATTAAAATATGCACAGATGAAAAATATCAAGCTGATAACTATACACAAGTTATAATGAGAAGTATTAATAATAGACATAGGTTTATAACTAATTAATATCACAACATACAAAATAGTATGTCTGCTTGTAAAAATTTATAATTTAATGTGTAATAATAAAATTTTTATAATTATTTAAATTTATTCAATGAGTGAGTCAATTAATTTCTCCTTTTACCAATCTTGATTATTTTCTCCCCAATCATTATTGGGGGGAGAATTTATTCAATTTATATTTGCGTGTAAAATTAAAAAAAGTACAAAATAATTAAAAAGAGATTTTAACATTATAATTTGTTTTCAAATAATTTTTTTAATTTGAAATATAACATCTGAAATATAAAATATAAAACATAAAATAAAAAATAATTAATATAAAAAATAAAAAAAATATGAAAACATAAGGATGCAGATTTTTTTAAAATAAATTAATTTACTAACAGGATTAACATAAAAGGATTGGCCGGGAGAGAGAGAGAGATATATATATATATATATATATTTATGTTTATATTTTAAATATTATTTATTATATATTTTAAAGTTTTAATTATTAAAAAAACTATTAAGTGCAAGAATACTTGAGCATGTATCATAGCCATTTCCTTCTACGAATCCTATTACGATGAAACCTGTCAGTATTTCCTGACCGATCAAATAAATTTAACAGATTGGGGACCTAGTGGGTCCTAAATTACTGTAATCATGAAACCATTTTAACTTAAAGAGGCAAAAATGCCAGACAAGAACAGCATTTTTTTTATTTTTAATTTTCAATCATTACCTTTGTCTCTCTGTCGTGCCGGCCATATTTCAATTTCTGTGTTTTTTTACGTTTCTGAATTTTTTAAAAAGTTTCTTTATACGACTGCGTTGATTCTTCTCTTATGTGTCGTGATCTGTGTAATGTTTTCTTCTGTTTTAATTAATCACTATGGTCCATGCTGTTGGTTCTGTGTAGGGGTTGTAATTAGGCTTTCGTTGAACAACCACACGCACGCTCGCTCGCACAAACACTACAACCCAGAGTCTGACGGAGACTGACTAGCTGTGAAAGCACTGTTGCCCACGCCACACCGCACGTTTGCAGTTTACCCGGTGTTGGTCTCTGCTTCTGTTCTCCTTTAATCGATATCTTTTTTTAAAAAAAAAAAAAAAAATTTCTCCCTGGAACAAAAATGTTTAAATCTTGATGGTCAAGTAATAATTTGTTTTTTCTTTGGGTGGAGTGGTGGGGTTTGAAAGGTTTTCTCATAAAAATAGGACCCACCCAATTGAAGTTGGGTTTTTAAGGAAAGAAGGCTTTGTATTTTTTTCCTTTCAGTCATGGCCCCTGCAGGCAAGGTTTCTGCTTTTTACAGAGAAGGCGACGACTGGTAAGCTTGCTGAAAACCATTTCTCTTGTTCTGTAGATTTATTTATTATGGGTTTCAGTGGTGGGTTAGCACATCTTGGCACAATTTTCATTTGTTCTTTCTTAGACGATCAAAGGTTTATACAGTGTAGAGTTAATTTGAACTATTGCTACATCCTGGTACTTAATTCATGTAAAACGTAGACCTAGGGGAGGTAATAAATCTTCCAAGTTTCAGATTAGGGTCCTTAAGAAGAAGAAAGAATGTAAATTCTTTTGTTATTTTTCGGGTGAAATCAATATTAGAGTAGGAATAGTAGGAGAGTGATTGCGGGGGTGTGTCTAATGCAATCTTAATGGGTGTTGTAGGTACTGCAGTGCAGGGTTGTCAAGTGATGTTACCGTTACTGTGGATGGAATAAACTTCCATCTACATAAGGTACACATATTTTCATGCTTATGATGAGATTAAGAATCTTGGAAATTTATCAGTCTTTCTGCTATTATTTTGATTATCTTTAAGATTGCGATTACTCTGGACCTGCATACTACACAGCTATTTTGAACTCATAGCATTTTTCTGTACGTATTTTCCATCTTTAAAATGTTGAAATGTGTTTGAACCTTACATAAATTGTTTGGGCTTGAGTTCAGCTTTTGGATCTGATTAACATCAGAGAAACTAGGTTGCTATCTGTGAAAGCATTTTCCGGTATGAAATCTGGCTTTAGTTGGAGTATTGGACTTATAAGTTGGTTTTAGCTTGAATCCAAATTGGGTCTGACAATGTCAATTAGAATGATGACTGCTTGCTTTTAGGCTTTTAACATGCCAATGCATCAAGGGTGTATACAGGAGCAGTGCAACATGTAGTTGGTCCATGAAATGTCGTCATCATCATCATCACCATTGCCTTGTTCATCTTTGCTGGGGTAAAACGAAATATGGGTCAATGGTGCTGTTGAGTATCATAGGCCATATCTGTCTCATGAATTTACTATAAATTTTAACCAAAGGTTGCTAGATATATCTGTTTGATGAAGTCTAAGCAACCTTTGTTTTTTGAGTTCCAAAGGTTGAAGATATAATTCCCCCTACAACTTGGCACCCACAAATGATTTCCTTTTTAAAATTTAAAGAAAATCAATATGTTCTTGGATATTGAGTCATTTTCACATTATTTACAAATTACATTCATCTGTAGATTTGAGATAGATTTTGTCATTACTTTCATTTTATTTATTTATTCTTTCATGAGGTCTTCTTTTCTCTTGAAGTGAGAAGTATATGAAATTATTTTGTTCTTCTAGTTATTATGGGTCAATTGATATATGTTTGCCTTTCGAATGAAGTTTGTGTTGTTGAAAGATGCAATTCCGTAGCTTACCTTTAAGGAATGGTGGCAAATGAGGTTGTTGGATTGATGTCTATTCTATATCTTGTACTCTCTTTATGTTCCTACAATTGGTGTCCATATGAGGATGTTACATTGTTGTGAAATTGTATTTTTAAGAAGATTTACAACTATGCTTGACTCTGCAGTTTCCACTGGTATCAAAGTGTGGAAGGATTGCTCGAATTTATGAGGAATCTCAAAGTACCCATAGGAAGACTTTGGTAATTGAGCTTGAAGATTTCCCTGGTGGCCATAGCACTTTCTTGATAGCTGCTAAATTCTGCTATAGTTATCGGGTGGAATTAACACCAAGAAACATAGTAATGGTGTACACTGCAGCTGACTACCTGGAAATGACTGATGAATATGGTGAAGATAACTTAGTCTCTCAGTCAGAGAGTTTCTTTCATAAGAAAGTGCTTCGAAACTGGAAAGATTGTTTATTGGCTCTTCAAAGTTCTGAATCTGTGCTGCCAAAGGCTGAAAAGCTCCAAATTTTGAGCAAATGTTTGAATGCTCTAAGTATGATGGCTTGTACAGATCCCAGTTTGTTTGGGTGGCCCATGATGATGTATGGTAGCTTACAGAGCCCTGGCGGAAGTATCCTGTGGAACGGAATAAACACTGGGGCAAGAATTCGTAGCTCAGAATCTGATTGGTGGTTTGAAGACATCTCATATCTCAGTGTGGGTTTGTTTGAAAGGCTCATAAAGACAATGGAAGCGAGAGGAATAAGACCAGAAAATCTAGCAGGTGCTGTAATGTACTATGCCAGAAAGTACCTTCCAGGTCTGTGCAGATGGCAGGGTGGAGGTGGACAAAGTGGCAACACTAGAACAGTTACTAGTTTTAGCTTGACACCTGCTTCTGTTGATCAAAAGGTTTTATTAGAAAGGATCGAGAAGCTTCTCCCAGGAAAAAGGGGTAAATCTTTTTGCCGTTTCTTGCTTGGACTTCTTCGTGTTGCATTGATATTGGGTGTCAATGAAAAATGCAAGGATTCCTTGGAGAGGAGAATAGGCATGCAACTTGAACTGGCAACCCTAGATAGTCTTCTGATTCCTAATTATTCAGATACTGACACTTTGTACAATACCGATTGCATTGAACGAATCATTCATCATTTTATGAACTCAGAATCAACAATAGCATCATTTTCTCCAGTATCACCGGATCTGGAAACATCACCATCAAAGGAACCTCTAAGAAAAGTTACAAAATTGATAGATAGCTTTATTGCTGAGGTTGCTGCTGATGTAAATTTGAAACCAGGAAAGATCCGTTCTCTTGCAGAGGCCCTACCACAATCTTCAAGACCTTTTCATGATGGGCTATACCGAGCTCTAGATATATATTTTAAGGTTTAAATTCATGGGACCTACTAATAATGATAGAAGCTAGCTAATTTTGGACACTTATAGTTTTTAATGTCTTTGTGCAGGCACATCCTTGGCTCTCAGAGAAAGATAGGGAAGAATTTTGCAACATCATAGACTACCAGAAACTTTCCATTGATGCCTGTGCCCATGCTTCACAAAATGAGAGGTTGCCACTTAGAGTTGTTCTTCAAGTCTTGTTCTTCGAACAGATGCAGTTGAGAACTACTTTAGCAGGTTGTCTTCATGCCTTGGACGCAGAAAGTGCCCCTGCTGGTCCCTTGATTGTGCCAAGTGATATGGCAGGACAACAAATTGTGCAGAGGGACGGCTGGGTGACAGTTGTGCGTGAGAACCACTGTCTGAAGGTAGATATGGAAAAAATGAGGTCTAGAGTAGGGGAACTAGAAGAAGAATTCAGTAAAATAAAGCAAGAGATGAAGAGGGTGACCAAATCACATAGTTCTCTAAGTTCACCTCGGTTGGTTGCCAAGAAAATTGGGTGCAGACTTCTTCCACGAACATCAGATGCTCAAGCAGATACTGGTGAAAGTGCTGCACCAACACCTAGAGCGTCAGTTGAGCAACCACAATCTTCCCGTCGTTCCAGGCACAGGAAAAGTTTCTCTTTGTTTTGATTACTGTGAACAAGGAAACCAAAGTCTCCTTTTGACATGAAAGGTTGATAACCGTTCAAATGCAGTCCAAAGATATCGGAAGGAGCAGAGGATTGCAGTTTCTTCTTCCCAGTGCTAAAACAAAATATTCGTCATTTAAAGTTTTCTTCCCAAGATTAGAGCTTGAAAACATCAAAGTTTTCAATGTTTTCAAAAGACTAATAGTGCTCTGCCACTGATGATATGTCACTAAGCGACAGGTGGTGCCTCCTTGTGAAAGCTGGAGTTGCCAATACATGCTTCTTTTAATTACAGGAAATGTGTGGGTCTTCTTTTTTGTGAGGGGGGGGTTAGTAAGGGGAAGGGAAGTGTATACGTGTACAGCTACCTCTGTGGTTCAAGTTGTAAGTTTGTAAAAGCATTGAAAAGATATCAGAAAATTCATTCTCTACTGGGAATTCTAAATTCTAAGACACAATAATTGTAATTTTCTTACTGTTTTCGATACTAACAATTATTAGAGGCATACGAATTAAAGTTCCCATAGACCGAGTGGTCGGCATGTGCCTACAACGCACATGGTATTTCCCCCCCGAGAGATCGAATTTCTCAGGCGATGACAGCGGGGCTGATGGCGGTGCCGGTGATTCGTTTAGTGGCGCTGGCGATGACAGGGAAGGACGTGATGGGGAGGAGGAAGAGCTTGGGCCGATATTGCAGTTTGAGGAGATGATCAAGGAAACGGAAGGGCGGGGGGTTAGACCGCCAAAACTACGAGAATTCGTAAAATGTTTTTGATTCGCTATTCGGACCAACAGGTTTTTTCTTTTGTAATAAACTATTTATTGTTTCTTACGTGCCATTGTTTTTTAGAATCCACTTGAAATAAAAAAGAAGAAATATTTGAAAGAACAAAAATTTTTTTTTTATTTAAAAATAGACAAAAACAAAGAAAATTTTTTATTTTTTTAAAATGCAAGAATGATAATTCCTTTTTTAAAGATGAAAAATTTTTATTATATTTTTATTTGAATTAAGTAATTATTTTAAAAATTATTAATATAATATTATTTTATTTTATTTTATTTATAAACTAATTAATTAATATTAATATTTATTTTTATCATAAAAATTTAATATTATTTTTATAAATTATAATTATCATTATTTTTATCATAATTATAATTATAAATATTTTTTATATGTTTCATATTTATATTAATTTATAATTTTATTTATAGTTTTATAATTATGGTAATACATAAAATTAATCATATTTATTTGATAATTTAATTTTTATTATATAAAAAATAATTATTAATATAATTATATTCTATATTTAAAAGTAAAATGTGAAGATAATTTAAATTTTTAATTATGAAATACATAAAATATTTTAATAAAAATAATTATTTTTATTCAAAAAAATAACTAATTAATATAATGAATATTTATTTTTAAAAATATTAAAAATATATATTAGTTAACTATTTATTATAATAATTATATTTAATAAAATATAATTACAATTAAAATTAAAAATAATAAATAATAAATAATTAAAATTTTAATTTATTATAATTATTAATAAATTTAAAAATAAAAGATATTTTTATCTAAGTTAAAAATAATAATTTTTTTTTTATTAATAATTTTATTGTACAACTAAATAAAAAAAATTATTCTTTTACTTTTTTTTTCTTTCTTGAAAATAAAAATATCCTTAATGTATGATTACATCACCTCAAAGCACTTTCTGGAAGATCACTGCATGGTGTCTGCTTTGAAAACACCTTAAAAAAGTGATTTTACAAAAAGCACTCTATGAAAAACAATTCAAGTGCTTTTTCATTTTATGTAAAGAGACAAAAAGAATAAATTTTCTGAAAGATTTCTTATATCAAGTGATTTTTCTTCTGAACAAGCAGTTTTCTTTCCTCTACCTAGCACAATGAAATTGACTCCGGTAGCACTCCTACACACTATTAATTTAGCGGAATTTTTTACATGTTTTAGTTTAATTTATATAGAATTCTAGGAATTAATATTTGCAATGAAGTGTTTCTTATTTTGTTAATATTAAATTGATAAATTGATCATATTAGGACTTTATATTATTTTTTAAGCATATTATTTATAAAATTATTTTAATCAAAATTCTAATAAGTATACTTAATACAATATTCATAATATGAATTTTCATATGTTAAAGAAACTATAGAACTTTATTTTATAGAAAACAAATTTTATTTTAATTTTATACAAAATTTTAAAGATAGGTTTTCAAATTTAGAATTTTCTGCGTTCTATACTTTTGTTGTATTTTTTAAATTATTTAAAGTATCAAACAACTTTTAAAAATTGTAAAATTTTATATGGTGATTTATATACACGTCTATTGTACATTTTATAAATTTTAGAATTTTTAAAGTTCTATTTTAAAATTTATAAATTTTAGATTAATTGAACTTCAATTTTAGAATAATTCTGGACATACTTCTATTTCTGGAATATTTATTATTTTGAGATACGAAAAGTCTTTAGAAAATTATCAAAATTTTTATTTTATTTTGAACATATATTTACTATTTTGTCTATAAATTTTGTAATTTTTAAAAATATATTTAAATATTTATAAATTTTAGTTTAAATTAACCACAAAAATAGATATCCATTAGTAACAGATGTTAACAACGCCAGCGATGATATTGTGAGAAAGCATATCTAGATTTATAAAAGATTTAGTTTAGTGGGCTTCCTTATAGAAAAGTAAAAATAGAATTAATAAAAATAATCAATATTAAAACATCTAAGCCAATAAAGTTGGAAGTGCAACAAAAATAAAACATAATAAAATCAATAATTAGTAAACAAATAATAAAATTCTAATAGAAAGTATAATAGAGTTAAAACAAAAAATTATAAAAATATTATTCTAATTGAATTTAGTACAAAAGAGTTTAGCACAAAAAGTAATTCCATATATTTAGCACAATCAAACACTATGACTAAACTTTTATTAAAAAATTATGATAAATTAGAAAAAATAGAAGTTAGAATAGATGAAGTAGAATTAAATTTATTGTCTCTTAATAAATGAAAAGATGAATTAAAAGTTCAAAACTTAATATGTCATTAGATAATATTGACAAAGAACTAGACAAAATAATATTAATATAGAAAAGTCAAAATTAAATAATAGAATTTTAAATGCAAAATATATTTTAGGATCAAAAGTAATACTAAAAAATAATGGATCGAGCAAGAAGATCCAATACAAACATTATATTAGCTAAAAAAAAATTAGACATCCTTATCATTCTCTAATAAAAAAACTTGTCTTTCATTTATTAGTAAATTGAATTTGTTCAAATTTATGAATATATTGACGAAGACTTGAAAATATTTACTATGGTAAAATATGATAATAAAGAGTAACATTGAGACAAGTTACCATATAGTATATTTTTGAAAATATTATTAATCATAGGTTTATTGATATGGGTCGATTAGTGAATCAATTAAACTAATGTATGTTTACTTTGCTAGATTTAAATAATTTATCTCAAATGAACTGTAAGATTTAAGAAACTTGTACATACATGTAAGTACTCATTGGTGAATAGGTTTATTAAATTAACTCACCAAAGACTCCTAATATATATATATATATATATAGATACTACAAAATTGTCAATAAGAGGTTTTTTGAGTTGAGTTGTTGCATATGTAGTTCTTTGATTTGAGATATTATAGTGATCTTGTACGATGTTTTATGCTTAGACACCATATATGTCAGTAGCCTTTCATGATTTGCCCTTTGAATGGTTATTGGGTATAGAGTAACAAATATGAAGGTTGATACGTATTGAATATTATGATCCATCACTCCATTTTAAAAAATATTTGTGTTTCTTAAAAATCAAGAGGCTTAAGGGCACTCGATGTCAAGCAAATAATGGTGCTCGACATCAAGTACAATTATTTTAATATATAATGTTAATATATTATTTTTTTAACTATTTTATTTTTTAAATATACATAATAAAATTAAACTTATGTACATGAGACACATTAAATCATTAATGAAAATTGTTACCGTCACAACCTTGCAATTTTATTGTACATAATAAATATATTATTATATTTTAAATTTTAAAAAATTTAGTACGCATAATAGATATTATTTAATTTAAAATATATTAATTTAAAATAATATTTTTGTGGGCTTGGCGCTCGATATCCGGCGCCAAGGTGCCATATCAAGCGCCCTTTGGCTTGACATTGAGCGCAGTCAAGGGGCTCAATCTCCAGTGCTGAAAAACATATATATATTTTTTAAATCAAATAATATATATTATACACACTAAATTTTTTAATTGAAAATTAAATAATATATTTATTATGTACAATAAATTTTTAAGTTATGATTGTGATAATTTTTATTAATAATTTAATATATTTTGTGTAAATTAATTTAATTTCATTATGCATATTTTAAAAAGTAGTTACTAGACAATATATTGACATTGTATATTGAAATAAATAAATAAGATAAATTATTTAAAAAATAATTAATAGATAATATATTAACATTATATATTAAAATAAATAAGATGAATGTTGGGAATTAATCTCAAGTATGTGGGTAATAAATAATACTTTTACCATAAGCTACAATGCTTTTATGAAATAGATTAACATTTATTTTTATTTATTTATTATTTAATATTATTTTAAGAGTTGGTGATTATGTGAGGGTAAATTTGTTCAAAATTGATAAAAATGATTAATTTAATAAGAATTTTTTAAGATAAATTATTTACATAAATAATTTTTAAAATAAAATTATTTTAAAAAAATTTTCTATCTATTTTTCTTCAATTTTTAAAAACTCAACAAATTTCTTTTAAAAAATTAAAATTACTTTAAATAAAGTTTAAAAATAAATAATAAAAACTATTGTATTTAAGAAACTTAATTTTTTTGAAAAATATAGCGTATATTAATCTCTTATTTATTAATAATAAGTAATAAAATTAACATATACATAACAAAAAATATAAAACATAATTTCATAATTATTAAAGTAAAACTAAAGCATCCAAAATATATATATATATATATTAATCTTATTGTACTAATAACATAACAAAACAAACCCATAAATCATATGATTAGCAATCCAAGTCGCAACTTTCTTTTGACCTTTAGACCTATTTTTCAACTGAAAATCAATATTCAGATTTGAATACTTAAAAAAAAAAAAAAGATAAAGATATAGTATCCCTGTGCATTCTCGATCTTGTATAAGAATGGTAATAGGGCACGCAGGGTGGAAGCGGAGAGGCATACTCTATTTCCTATTTCGTTTTGCAACTCTATTCCACATTCAGTTTTATATTTTAACCTCATTCTCCAATAAATTTAATAAAATGGAGATGGAAAATTTTCATATAAAAAATGAGTTCCCATCCCCATATAAATTTTTTATTTTATATTATTTTATAAATTAATTTTAACAATATAACAAGTTTATTAATTTAAAAAAAATCATGTATTATAATATTATTTTAAATAAAATAATCATTATAAGATATTAAAATAGCATCTTTAAATAAAAATCAAAATAATCATGCAATATTATTGAATAATTAACATTGGTAATAAAATAATAAAATAATTGCTGTCTCAAATTCTAATATATAATACTACAATATTACTATTTTTTTTCACTAAATTCTCTATTTTCACTAAAATAATTGAATTGATAATTTATGAATAGTTACAAATGATTAAAATTAAGATAACATTTAAATTAACCTCTTCTGTATCTCCACAATATGTATGGCATTCAACTTTTGTAGAAAAACTTGAACTTGAACCCGAATTTGATGATAGAAACAAATTCACCGTCTTATTAGTAAATTAAAGATTAATTTATCCTCGTTTTCTTTCTTATTCCCCGTAAATTCATCCGAATTCTTCCCCGCCAAGGGTGAGTCCCCATAAAGCCCAAACTCATAAAAAGTCTTGTCATCTCAAATTATGCAAGATTGATTTGTATCTACTAATAGCTTAGTTTCTATTTTAATGGATAATATCTATCTAAACCAACCTAGATTATGATTGAATATAGGATATCCATACTCATGAGTTATGAGTATCATTTATGCATGGTTAGAACCCTATCGATAGTTGTCGATTTGATTTTTGGTTTCTGATTGATTCAAAATTAAATGAAAGAAATCAATCGATCAATTTTTTTTTTTTTAGAGTTCAAAATTAACTAATTAAATCAAATTGAATTAAAAGTTCATTCTTTATCATTTGTTTAATTCTGTTTGAGCCAAATCAAAACTAATAGCTTTAATTTGATGTGAGATCTAGTTCAAACTAGATCGAATTGAATTGTGCCCACCTCTAGTGCTATTCCTACATGAACACTCATTCAATCACTCTTAGATGTTGGGCAGATTGTGAAAAATTGAGTTCAATTCTTACACTTGTATTCGTTCAATAATTCTTTTGTTGGTGGGTAAATCATAAAACATAGAGTTCAATGGCATATTGGTGTTGCAAATGAGAGATCATTTTTCATTTTTTTTTTATTTGTAATGATCACCCTTGTTATCACTGATGTTATCACTACAAATTTTTTACAAAATTTAAAATCTTCATAAATTTATGTTTATCAAAATTTATTAAATTATTTTTATTAAATAAGTGGTATAATTATTCTTTTAATAAATTAACAAGATGATAGTTTTCTATATCTAATAGTTGTGAGATAAAATCAACTCATCATTTTTAAAAGTAAAGTTGTAAGAGTTTAGCAAAACTTTAAAAATAAGATCTAAAATAGTTTTTGTATTCTTATTTCAATTGTAAACAAATTTAAAATCTGAATATTAAATATATTTATTTAAACAATTGTATTATAACATTAAGTATCAGTTTGAATTTTTGTATGAAGTATGACACTTTAATAGATCCTATGTGTAAGACTTAAAATATAAAATTTAAAATTTAAAATAACTAACATAAAATTTAAAATAAAAAGCCTAAAAAACTTGTAATAAGAAAGGTATATTTTGAAATGATTAGCAAAAAATTTGAAACATATATTTTAAAAAACTTTGAAACACAAATGTAAAATTGAAAATAATTAATATTAGATTTGAAAATATTTAATGTATCTTATATCTAATATATTGTAGTTAGACCCAAAGTATAAATATAATTTAGTTTCACTTAATCATTTGTTTTAAAAATATTTATTTTTTAACTTAACACTAAAAATTTAATAGTTACTTATTAATAAAATTAAGAGTTTTAACTTACACATGAATAAAAAATCATTTGATTCAATTTAATGATATTATTTCTCAATAATAGGTGTATTAATTTTTCTTCTCAGTATATAGAATTTAAACCTATCTACCTCCTTCATTTTTTACTAGTTGTTAGCAAAAAAACTACCTATTTAGGAGTGGGCACATTCAAACCAAACTAATTCAAATCAATCTAAATAAAAGATTTGGATTATTTTAAAAATTAATTATTGATTAAAAAAATTAAACTATAATAATTAAATTGATTTTTGGATTGAGTTTAATCTAAACTAATCAAACCAATCCAATTCAATAGATGTAAAAAAAAAATTAGAAGTTTACATTTAGCAATTTTTTATTGACTATTTTACATGTAAAAAAAATTAAAATTTTATACAACTTTACATTTGATAATCCAATAGATGAATCTTTTAATTATATTATTTTTTATGCTAATGATAAATTTAATTTGATGTGAGTTTTACAATTAATTATTTTTTTGAGCCTAAAGATAAACATATTTTAATGTAGATCTTACAATTAGATTCAATTTTTAAACTTAAAAATAAATATAATTTGATAAAATAATTAAAACTTATAATTATGATAACATTTTAAGATGAGACTCAAACTAACAATCTAAATCTATCCAAACCCACAATCATTGGTTTGGATAAGTTTAATTTGAATCCTACTATCAAATTGGATTAGACGGACTAAATTTGGAATTAAAATTCCAAATTTGTCCACCCTTATCTCTATTATCTTTTCAAATCTTCAATTTGATCAACATATCAGAATATCTAGTTGTTCTAGTGTATGTTTTTCTTACTCATATATGCATATGAATTTCTTTAATTATGAAGTTATCTTTTACTAAAAGCTCATTTATTATTGTTTATTCATTTTTTTTGAAAGATAATTTAGTTTATTAGAATTAGGGGTTAGTGGTTATAATGTATTAACTTTCTTTATTCTTATTTGCATGTATAAAATTTTAGTAAACCAGTTAATGACTACTATTGCTTAAGAATCAAACTTAAGGTTGGACCGTGAGATCAAATATTCATGCAACAACTGCAAGGTATTAATTAATTAATTTAACATTTTAATTGTAGAGATAATTTTTAAGTATTAATTAGAACAATGTTGTAAAAGAATACATATTTTTAACTCATTTTTTATTGATTTTTTTAATCATCTAACTGATTAATTCATAGTTGATAGTGGTTTACAAAATTAAGTAATAAAAATTCATATAAATCATAATGCAAATACATATTAATGTGATTTATTAAAAAATATTCTATTTATGAATTATGGTGTTAAGTTAATCAAAATTTTATAAAATATGAATAAATATATGTTAAAAGTACCAATTTTCAAATATTTTTGTTTTTAAAACAAATAACTTAACACTTATATTACAAGGTTTAGTAAAAAAAAAATTGGATATATGTATTCAGCCAAATCAAACTTAATCTAGATTTAGATTTTAAGCCAAAAAAAAAAAATGCCACTTAAATTAAATATATTTTTCTTAAAAGGGTAGCTAACTTAATTGTTCAAGGGAGCAGCTTTCAAATTTGCCAATGCTATTTGAAAAACAGACAACCTTAAAATATATTAATAACTAAATTTAATTGCTTCATAAAAAAAAAATAATAATAAGTGACGTATGGACCCATAATATAGTCCATGATATATCAGCCCAAATAACATATACTATGAATTGAAATTAATTGTCAAGGCAGGCGCCTTTGTCATTATTTTTATGTCTTTAATTCGTATTTGACCAATGCAGTAATATAAATGCTCTCTTACTTGTGTTGATTGATGCAACGACATAAATAAAGTTATTTTTAACACATTTCATACACAAAGGGGTGAAAAACAAAGTTGATTAAAGAAAAACAACAAAAATATATAGATATTTAAAATATATTTACAAAAAGAAGAAATAATAATAAAAAAACTGTACAAATTATCAATCAAAAAATTTATAAACCGAACTTAGTTACGATATTCATGGATATTATTATTTTTAAAAAAATTACATATATTAAACATGAAATAATTTTTATGAAATTTAAAATTAAAAAAAAATTAAAATATATAAGATAAATATTAAATAATATTTAAAATATATAATAAAAAAATTTAAAATATATTAAAAAATTAAAATATATAATAAATAATATTTAAAATATATATAATTTAAAATAATTTTTAAAAAAATTAAAAAAAAATAATTAACGTTACTTGCAAGCACATTAACGGAATCATTGTAAAGTAGAAAATCAAAAAAGAAAACTGTGAGCGAGATAAACAGAGAAAAGTAAGGAATAGTAAGATCATAGAACACTTCCAATCTCTGAATGCAACTTCCATTTTAAATAAATATTAACTTTCCCGTCAGCTGCTAATAATCTTCTTGAAATTGAGTTCAAATGCAGAAAAACCTGAGGATATTTAAAATATTCTTATTTTTAAAGGATCAAAATAAGCAATGCAATCAACAACCATGTTATTTTGTAAGTTGCCAATGCCGTGATATTGAATACTATCTTGTAAGCATTTTCTTTTTCTTTCAATTTAATTCTTTTTCTTGAATACTATTTTTAACTGTGATAACTAGTCCAATTAAATGTTGATGGCTTAAGTATTGAAAATTTATCAGCATTCGCAAATTAATATTTTTCATATATATATATTAACAGAAGATAATTTTTCCTTGTTGCATTTTGGAATCAAAAAACACTGTAAATAAACCATATTAATGGTATGGGTCTTTGCTTTATTATCATAACAAAATTGAGATCTTAAATCGAAATTCTTCTTCAAGTGCCATCGACCTCCATGGTGTCTAAACTATTTAATCTTAAATTGTTTTGAAAATGGATATTCGGGCTAAACTGTAAAACAAAACAAACCAATATTATGTTCTTGTAAATTTCTTTTTTAATATGTTTGGAAAAAAAAAAAAATAGATAGGTTGGTGATGATTGCTTGGAAAGACAGGTTACAATCAAACATTTTGACGGCGGCGGTGAGGTCCAAATTGTGTACAACGATGATGAAACATAATACGGTAGCTCACACGGCGTTTGCCATCTATAATAAGAATTTTGGTGGTGACTGGGTCACAACTAACATAGGGTAACATCTCCCGGGTCAACCGGTGGTGCTGATGGAAGTCGTTCTACCTCACATATTATTAATCTTAATAAAATAAAGAAGTGTAATTTTAATTTATTGCAAAACAAAATCAACTTCTGCGGACTAATATTGGGATATGCGCAGCATGTCAACTTTTAACACAATCTTTCCCTCTAATAAAAAATACGGTATTTAATTTATAAATTTAAATTAATATAAAATAATATAATTAATAAATAATAACATAATATAATAAATAATTATTTTAAATTTAAATTAAAAATTTTTAATATATAAATTTATTTGTGACACGATTAATTATTTAAATAATTATATATATTAATTTATTTATAATTTAATAAATTTATTTTTTAAATTTTATATTATAAATTATTTTAAATATATTTATGTATGTTTAAAAAGTGTTCAGAATAAATTAATTAGTATATAAAAAATTATTATAAATATTATAAAAATAAATTAAAATATAAAATAAATTATAAAATTATAATTTATTAAATCATTTATTTATCTTATTAAGTATGAATTTTTATATATAATTTTTAATTATATTTAAATATAAATTAATTTTTTTAATATAATACGAATAAAATATATTAAAAATATAACATAATAATTTAAAATACCATTTATAAGTATAACAAAAAAAGTTAGTATATATTTGTATGTACACATTAGATGTCAAATGAGTGATTATTATATTTATATGTACATATTACTTGTGATAAATAGTAATTAATTTTGAGATAATTTAAAGTCAAATTAACGGAATATGCAGTGGCAATTGAGCTTAACAGAACAAAAACTGTCAACAAAAGAAAAATAACGTTAAAAAAAAAAAAGAGTAAAAAAAAAATGCAAATGAGAGACTCCGGTCAATCTAAAAGAATTTCAATATCCGTAAATCAAGAAAACAGTAAACCCCACCCGAAAACAAAACAGTGAATGCAAAATTAAATGCATTAAATGAAAAAATAAAAAAGAAATAAAACAAAAACTAACTTAGAAATTGGTAAACAAACTAAAATAAAAGTCGTCTCTAAGCTCTGCTCTGCTCTTCACGACGGCTTTTCCAGATTTTTTCCTTGCACTTATCTTTCTCTCTACCCTGCATATTGTTTCTCTTTTTCTTTAAACCAAATATAAAATAAAAGAAGCTTTTGCATGCATTTCTATTCTTCTTCCCGGTTTCTGTTTGAAAATTCAACTCGATCCCTCTCTACACATCGAAATCGAAGATCTTGTATTAGCATTGTATGTTAGATCCGTACGAGAGGATCTGAGATTGGTAGCTGAAGAGAGAGAGATATTTTTTTTTTCTCTTTCTCTGTCTTGGGCTTGGATCTGACAGAAAATGGCCTTGTCTGGCATGAGAGGTCTCTCTGTCTTCATCAGCGACATTCGTAATTGTCAGAACAAAGAGCAGGAGAGACTCCGCGTAGATAAAGAGCTCGGCAATATTCGTACTCGCTTCAAAAACGAAAGGGTTAGGGCTTTTTTATTTTTATTTTTTCACCTTGTTTTCTTTTCCTTTCGGAATTTAATTTCCAGTTGAGTCCGATTTTCATATTTTTATCTGAAGAATCATGAAGCACTTTGATTTTACTGATGAGATGAGGAGACTAGAATCTCTTGCTTTTTTAATTTTGTATTTATTCGAACTGTACAGTGGAATTTTAATTTAGGTGATTAGGTGAGATGATCGCTAGCTTTGTTCAGTTGGCTTTTTAGCCTTGATTAAATGGAGCTCGTGTAAATTATTCTTTATCTGATTGGTAGTTGAAGTTATTGAGCTGTACTTGTTCTTTAAAAGTAAAAGAAAGAAAAGGTGTTAGTTCTACTAGTTTGCAGTGGACCAATTATGAGAACGAGGCAGTTTCTATTGGTGTTCCATTACGGTTTGTTGTTAATTGTTCAGCGGGACTCGTCTAGTTAGGTTTATGACAATGTGCCTGTTCAGCGACAGTTTCTTCTACCTTTTTTTTTTGGCCTTTTTAGAATGCTGTGGAAAATTAAGATGGACAGTCATAGATAGTGGTTAATGACAAGAATTTGGACAATGAAGGCTTTTTGCACACACTGTTTGGTACTCATTAATGTATTAGTGAAACTGCTAACTGATGATTTTGATTGATATCAAGTTATAAGTACTTGTTATAATGAGTAAGGATGTCCCAATTTCTTTGCTAACAAAATCACATGGATGTTGGATAAGAAGATGGCTATTCATAATTTGTGTACAGTAAAATTTATGTGGTAAATTTGGTCAATATGTTGTCCCTGCCTTTGAATTTCCATCCAAGTGTTGGAAATGGTTGATCCTCAATGAGGGATTCATTATTAGGGATGACAACAGATTGGTTTAGGGATAGATACTGCCAAAACCGGCATCAACATTCTCTATAAAAATGTAATGTTCCTTAAATTTGTTGTGAGTTTGACATTTTATTACCAAACCTACTTTAATAGCTATTTAACCCTTATAAAACCCATGTGGATATCCTTCGGGTTCATTATTTTATTTTATTTTATTTTTTTTGCTTTGTCATGTTCAATTTGTAATTTGTATAACCTTGTCTTTGTTGTAACCTACCTACAAAGCAGTGTTTACTCACCAATTTTTTTTTATCCATTTTAGAGGCATTTTTTATCCATTAGATTCATGATCAAATTTTGTTATTTAGCTACATTTTTTCTTGGTAATAATGTCTTCTGTGTCCTTCCAATTGTGTGTACTAACAAGTTCTTCTTGTACAGATTTCTTTCAAGCTGAATGAAATACTTCATACCAATTTTAGCTTTGTATACTATATAAATTTACATCCAAATAAAAATGATTTAGTTATAGATGACAAAAACTACCGTATTTTTGGCTTCCATTTTATTATATTAATTAGGTTATTCTAAATTAATAAATGAAAGAATGTTGTATGCATGAGTCAGAGAGATTGATCATTGATTTTGGCCACCTATGTCCCACAATGCCAAATTTACATACCATATACAATAAGAAATTATTTTATTTAAAAAATAAAAACTAAATATCCATAGATACCCATAATGGATACCTGCAGATACTTAACCATATCGAACCTGTACCAAACCCTCATAATGGGTTTTTATTTTTTATACCAAACCCTTTAGGAGGTCTACCAAACCTGACCCATTAGGGTCAGGTGCCAACAGGTAGTGGATATTCGAGCAAAATTGCCATTTCTATTTGTCATTACTGAAAAGGGGGTTGTCAAAAGTACCATAAATTGTGTTAGAGCTTACTTTTTCTTACCCTTAAAATATCAATGATGTTGGCATGCCATTGGACTCCAAAATTTGACAATACTCGAAAGTGATTACTTATCTTAGAAAAACTTGTAGTGGCCATATTTGTGAAATATGATTCACTAATGGTTGTTTTGATGTAGGGATCTTGAGATATATAAGGCATGAGTAGTATTACCATAAGATTTCA
The DNA here is from genome assembly GCA_032402905.1 of Khaya senegalensis. NCBI lineage: Eukaryota > Viridiplantae > Streptophyta > Magnoliopsida > Sapindales > Meliaceae > Khaya > Khaya senegalensis. The sequence goes on along the minus strand of CP135552.1, from coordinate 4,676,912 downwards.
AAAAATCTAAGGGAATAAGATATTGAATGTTTCCACATCAGTTAATCAAACTATGACAACCTGCTATTGGGTATGAATCTTGTGTGTTAATTTAATAGAGATAAGTGGTCACAAATCACTTATTTGGATGGTTCATCAAATGGGTATTTCCAAGGGCTGGTGATGAATTTTGTCACTCACGACATATACTCGTAACATTATGTGATTAATTTTTTTTGGCTGTGTTAAACCATAAAGTTTCCTTGTTTAGCTCTCTTATGAGGTCTCTTTGTCTGCGTCTGAAGTTGAAAAACTAACAAATATGTGATTGATGCTTTCTGCTTGACTTCCTTATTTTGAGTTCCTCCATTTTATCTCAATTCAAGGTGACTGAAAATGACCTTAAATCAATTGTGATTATTGAACTTAAGAATTCGTGAAGAATTCCAACTGTGATCGTTTTTGAGCTTAATTGATGCTTTGAAGTGTAGGACTTTATTCATAGGTTCTTTTTCTTAGTTGTTATTATTATTATCATTGTAATTTTTTTTTTACTCTGTATGGTTTTATTAGTGCTTGTGTATAATGACATAAATTATGAATGTGTCTCCCTAGTGTTCAAGTTGGATTCATACGCTGGTGCATCTTCCTTGCTTTTAATTTTAAATTGATGCAAAATGGCATCAATCCTGAATGAAGCATATTTCTTAGTTAATATTTTTAATTTTGTTGCTTTCTCAGCGCGACATGCTGACATCTGCCCTATATTGACGAGTGACCAATTATTTATTGAAGCTTTTTGTTCTTTCAACAGGGGATGACGCCTTATGAAAAAAAAAAATATGTTTGGAAAATGCTTTACATTTATATGCTTGGTTACGACGTAGATTTTGGACATATGGAAGCTGTTTCTTTAATATCTGCCCCGAAGTATCCAGAAAAGCAGGTAAACTCCTTTGCATTTCAATTTTTACAATGATTTGTGCTTGGTTTCAATTTTTATTTTTATTTTTTCATTGCAAATTTTAGAGCAATATGGCAATCATGTGATTGGCTTCAATTAGTTGCATTATTGATACACATGGTTGTAGTGCCATTTCCAGTTTGTAATAATCCATATGATGTATAACGGATTTATTGATGCATATTTAAATCCAGCTGAACAAGGATAAAATTTATGTAGACTAGATTATTTGGACCTCTCTAAACAATGCTATGCAGAATTTCTGGAGGCCTAGGAATTTCTTGAATCTGGCATTTTTGCAGCTCTTTTACACATTATACTTTCTTCTTGTTTTTGAAAGTTATATTCTTGCACTATGACTGTTTAATGCTTGGGCATTGTCATATGTACCCATGTTTTCTATTTTAGAAGTAGCCTCGAAAATTGTTGTTTAATTAACTTCATGTCATGCTATAAATGGCTGCAGGTTGGGTACATTGTGACATCATGTTTGCTCAATGAGAACCATGATTTTCTGAGATTAGCTATAAATACTATACGCAATGACATTATTGGTCGCAATGAAACTTTTCAGTGCCTAGCATTGACTATGGTATGTGATTGGCTTTTTCTTTTATCCTTATCTATCCTTTTTATTGGATTATTTGTATGATGCTGCCGTACTTTTCAATTTATTTCATTAGAAAAAGACTTGGTTTTAGTTCTTTAAGTAGCTCTTGATAAATTCATCAGATTACATTCCTTTATTTATGCATGGTATTATCTGTATTTTCTATGCTTGCTTTTGTTTATTATGTTGGAGCAGATGTTATATGCAAAGTTCTCAATGACTTATGTGCCACCATTGTTCGTATTTATTTTTATAGGTTGGAAATATTGGTGGAAGAGAGTTTGCTGAATCACTAGCACCTGATGTTCAAAAGTTACTTGTAAGAATAACACAAATTTTTTGTATTCAATTGGCCCTTCTGGAAAATGGATTATGCTACCCAATTCTTTTGTTTTAGATTTCTAGTAGCTGCAGACCACTAGTGAGAAAAAAAGCTGCATTATGTCTGCTGCGCTTGTATAGGAAAAATCCTGATGTTGTCAATGTAGATGGCTGGTACGTTTGAATATTTGCATTCTTCATGACAGTTTACTTTGTAGTAAGAGATTTAAGTTTGTTTATTTACATTTATCTACTTTTTCATATTCTATAGGGCGGATCGGATGGCACAGCTGCTGGATGAACGAGATCTTGGTGTTTTGACATCCTCTATGAGCCTTCTTGTTGCTTTGGTATCAAATAATCATGAAACATACTGGAGTTGTCTTCCGAAGTGTGTTAAAATACTGGAGCGGCTTGCCAGAAACCAGGATGTTCCGCAAGAATACACTTACTATGGTATCCCGTCTCCCTGGCTTCAGGTCTGTATTCAGCTTCCCCCTTACAAGTTATTTGCTAGTCATGTGCTAAATTTAAAATGCAGTTCAACTGGCCTGTCTGATCAGTTTGAAAGAACTGTGGATTATTTACTAAACGAATTGATCCAAAATTGTAACAATATTGAAATACTGAGAGTGCAGTTAGGTGTGGGATCCATTCAAATTGATGATGGTCCTCTGACTGATCAGGAAGTGGACAATGAGAAACACAACAAGAAAATACCATTAAGTAGTTGTGGCATTAGTTGTCTTTTTGAAATTGATACCTGTGCCAATCCCTTTTGTTTTTTTCATTGCTTATCCACTTGTCATTAATCGGGGGAACATTGGGAGGGCATTTTTAGTTGTCCTAGGGAAAGCAAGTTAGTCCCATTTCTGTATTATTTCTGTCACGTCCTTGTCATAACATTAATTCTAAGACATTTTTGCAGGCTCGTTCATGATGGATTTATACCTTGGTGATGTGTAAAAAAATGTGTCATTTGAATGTTATTGTATCTACCAATTGCTACTCATTGAACAGTTTCAAGTATTATTGGAAAAAAATAGTGACTGCAATACCTGAAGGAACATCCCCTTGCTTCTCTTAAGTGAATTTACTCATTTTGGGTATTTATTTGTATTTCTTTGATTGTGATTGACCATTGAAAAATTGTAATTTGTTTGTGTATATTTAGCCAGTTGATGTTAATGCTGATTAGTATTTTATTGCAACAGGTCAAGACGATCAGAGCACTTCAGTATTTTCCAACAGTTGAAGATCCAAACACCAGAAGATCGTTGTTTGAGGTTCAATTCAACCCAATGAGCATATGTGGCTTTTGTTTGATTATGTGATTGTAATTAGGGTTTACTTGGTGATTCAGGTGTTGCAACGGATATTGATGGGAACTGATGTTGTGAAAAATGTTAATAAGAACAATGCATCACATGCTGTTCTCTTTGAAACCCTTGCTCTGGTAAGTTTTGATGCAAACAAACATTTAGTTCGTGCAATTGGTCATTTATATTGGGGGCCTTTGAGTTGTTTGTTTTTGTTGAGGCATATTTATATTTGGCCAAGGTGAAACTTCAAAATTTCCATATCTCTAGTGGGTTTTAATTTTTGAGTTTCATGGAAAAAAAACACACTTATGTTTCACATTCATAATACACTGTGCAATCTTGTGTCTCACGCACATAGTTGTTCAATTGTGTAGATATTATAGTGAAAGTGACCTCTTATGGATTGCTTGGGCATGGCCTGAGGGTTTGGTGAGGTTATGAAACTGACATTTCTTCATTTTGGGGAAGTGATGTCTTTTGGCATTGTAGTTCACTGTCATTTATTTAGCCTGCTATATAGTTCTTTCAAAAGATGTTTTGTCTAATCAGAAGAATCTCTATGTACTCTTGGTTCCCATTTAGATGTTAAAGGGTTTGAGCTTAGATTGGCCTTAAGTTCAAGTTCCTGGAAAATGATGAACATACTGTATCTATCTAGACGTTGAGGGACTCTTTATTAAGATTTTTAATTGTTGTTTCTTATTGTAGGTCATGCATCTTGATGCTGAGAAGGAGATGATGTCTCAGTGTGTTGCCCTCCTCGGAAAATTTATTGCTGTGCGGGAGCCAAACATTAGATATCTTGGCTTGGTAAGTTGTGAAATACTAATTTCATCTATTATTTCTTTCAATTATATTTGCTGTTGAAATATACAGCAAGGTGTGCAAAAAATGGGTTCAATGTCTGAACTTGTGAGTTTTGATTGCTGTTCTATGACTTTGTGATTAGACTTACCTTTCTATTTTGCAGGAGAATATGACTCGGATGTTGATGGTAACCGATGTGCAAGAGATTATCAAAAGACATCAAGCACAGATCATAACCTCATTGAAGGACCCTGACATCAGGTTATATTCGATTTTCCTGTGTTGGCATAGTTACTAAGTTGAGAATGTCAGGTCTCTCCAATGTCGCTGATACTTTCATGAATAGCCACATTTTTCTTGCATGAAGATTATGTGGTAGTGATTTTCCCTTGGAGATTGTATATGTTATCATAATTAGGTATTCTATCAACTATTGGTGCATATTGTATAAGTTTCTTATATTACAAAAGGTAATGTCTTACAACTACCAGGATTTGATTACTTGTATTAGTTATTTAATTTTTGTTGAAGGGTCTTGATGTAACATTCCTTTATTGGGGTAGATCTTGTTGACGTTGTAAGCTCCCTGCTAGGAGTTATCCATTTGTTATAGGTTTGTGGAAACAGTAGTTGTCATGCTGCTATTGTATGTGAAACAGTTACTTTATCTCCTTTCTTTTCCTTTTATCAGTAAAGGACTGAATTAAGAAGACATGTTGACCACCAAAGTTGTTACAGAAAATTTAAAATTTAATTGTTTAAATAAGCTTTGATTATGCTGGATTATTTTAGAGAAATGGAAGTAGATTATCTTTGTTGCAGCTACTAATTATTTGTGTACTGGACCTTTGTCACTATTTTGCTTAGGTCTGCATGTTATGGAAACAAACATCAACTTTTAAGACTTTTATTGGGGAAGAAAATCATCTGATTTTGTAAACTTGTAGAAATATGAATGGCTGTATAATTTGATAAATATATCATGAATGTTTGCTAATGTTTGAAACTATGGTCTTCATCTATCCATGAATGTTTGCTAACTATTGTCTTTATCTATGTAGGCAATAATGATATATGATAAATTTAAGCAACCTAGCCAACTGATTTAGGCAATACATTCCAGTCCAGAGGAGATTTAGTTCGTAGGTTATTCCCTGTACAAAATATTTGCAAGAATATTATGAAGCATATTTCATCCCTTTAGTTGTAGATACCTATTGATGACATCAGAATTACTGCTAAGATGGATTATTTAGCATAAGAAAGATCAAAACCCTGATATCTGAGTTTTCCTTTCCTTTTTCTTTCTTGAATTTTTGGTTGTCTTTCTCGTGATTCATCATGCCATTACTTGTTTTTCTGGTACAATCTTACGATTTTATGTTCTGTGAATTTACTTTTACTAACTCTTGTTCATTTTTCCCCAGTATTCGTAGGCGTGCTCTTGATCTGCTATATGGAATGTGTGATGTTTCAAATGCAAAGGACATTGTTGAAGAATTGTTGCAGGTATAAAGTGCTCACACAGACTAGTTGTTCTATATGATTCAAGTGACTTTTTATTTATTTTTTCAATTGCCCCTGCTGTCTACTAAAAGAGTGTTCATCTGAGGCACAAAGTGGGCTTGCCATTGATTTGCATTTGTTTTCTAGTATCTTAGCACAGCGGAATTTGCAATGCGTGAGGAACTTTCCCTAAAAGCTGCTATTCTTGCTGAGAAATTTGCACCTGATTTGTCATGGTAAGAATGGTTTTCCTTGTAAAATTTAAAATATACAGAAATGTAGCTCGCCATAGCTAAAAGGATATCTCCAGTTGATAGACAATTGGAAATATTAAGTTACCATGACTTGTTGTATGGTAATAAAGAAGGTTAGTGGCTGCGTATTAAGGTTGTTTGTTGGGGTATCTCCATGGGTAATGCAATTCAAGGGATTGATTCAACACTAAGTCTATAACCAACTACTTTATCATTTTGTATATGTTACTGATTACACATGGCAAAAGATAATATGTTGAACTGACTGTTGATATTACAATAATTTATAATGTCGTGGTTATTGGGAGCACTTGGGTTGGATGATGTAAGAGGATTTACTAGAAGGACATTTAGTGCCGTCCTTAGTTTGTCTGCAATAAGCTACTTGATTGAGTTGTCTTCTTCTGAGTTTGTAACCAAATTGTAAAACACCTACTTAACCCAACATGCAATTTAATTAAAAAGTCTGCCAAAATCTCCAACATATTTTAAATGGTGATTACAGCATCACTCTAGTAGTTTTTTGGATATACTGCACAAGGAGATTCTTAACCAGTGAAAATGCTTTTATCTAGCAGTCTAAAAAATGTGTTGTCACAAATCTGCAATTCTATGATTTATATTCTGGTGGGGCTTTATGGAAATCTCTTTACATAACTGCTGCCTCCATTGATAATTATCAAAATAATTCTCTCCTTTATTTTTTTTTCAAAGAAACAAGATTGTGTATTAATAGTAGTGTTCATATGATAACTTATCCTATGATTCTCCACAGGTATGTGGATGTTATTCTTCAGCTGATTGACAAGGCTGGAGATTTTGTTAGCGATGACATATGGTTTCGTGTTGTGCAATTTGTGACAAACAATGAGGACCTACAGGTGATCAAAATGTTTGTGGCGTAAACATAGTTCATCATATATCTAGTGGAGCTGTTCATATTATATAGACTGAGACTTCAATATTTGTATTTGATCAGCCTTATGCAGCTACAAAAGCCAGAGAGTATATCGACAAGCCTGCCATACATGAGACAATGGTCAAGGTGTGTATACTTTTTGACCATCATTCATTCACCATATTATCTTTATTTACATTTAAATAGGAATCCACTATACTTTGTATCAGTGCCCTTTGGAGTTTGATTTGTAGTTTTTATGGTTGGCTTTTTATCTCACCTTTATAATTGAGTTGTAGCTTTTGTGGTTGGGATTTTATCTAATTGTTTTAATGTGATTCTTGTTGGCTACATACTAGTATTGAATTAACAATGCCTTATGAGAATATGCAGAGGTCAATTTCTCACTAGAGCATGATGGCTGTAATAGTTCAAGGAAACCAGGATTATACCTGAATATTATTGTCTTCCAATTCTATATATTGTGATTTTGGTTCTGCCATTGATATAGGTTAGTGCTTATCTTCTCGGAGAATACAGCCACCTTTTGGCCAGACGACCTGGGTGCAGTCCAAAGGAAATATTCAGCATCATACATGAGAAGCTTCCAACTGTATCGTAAGAGCATTTAATATTCTTTCCTCATACTGTATTGTTAGCTTTTGTTTCTCCATTAAAACATTGTATTTGCAGGATGGCCACTGTTGCTATTCTTCTTTCAACATATGCTAAGATCTTAATGCACACACAACCTGTAGATCCAGAATTACAAAATCAGATTTGGGCAATATTCAATAAGTGAGATTTACTGTTGGATATTTATTTTTGGTCTTATTCACTTGTCAAAACTGCTGTGAGCTTATCTAATACAGTTTCTGTATTGTTTTAGATATGAAAGTTGCATTGATGTTGAGATTCAACAACGAGCTGTTGAGTATTTTGCATTGAGTAGGAAAGGGGCTGCACTGGTGGATATCTTGGCTGAAATGCCTAAATTCCCTGAGCGTCGGGTATGCGTATATGAATTACAATATCTGTTCAAAAGCAGCTTCTCTACTAGTTATGCAAGATTAGTTCATCAAAAATTTTGATGGAATGTTTCATTCAGGTCTTTGGCACTAACAGTTATCTGTTATGTATTTAGTCTGCATTGATAAAAAAAGCCGAAGATGCCGAAGTTGATACTGCAGAGCAAAGTGCCATCAAGTTGCGAGCCCAGCAGCAGCAGACATCAAATGCATTGGTTGTAACTGATCAAAACCCTGCTAATGGAACACCACCAGTCAGCCAGCTTAGCCTTGTCAAAGCGTCCAGCATGAACAGTAGTGTGGTAGTGCCCATCACTTTGTGAAATCTAATAAACATATCTCCCACACGAATCTTGCTTTGGGATTGAATACATCAGATTTTCATATGTGGTTGATATTGATGTGCATTTTACATCACAGGACCATAGTTCAGCAGATCCAGGGTTGGCCCAACCGAATGGCACTTGGACCAACGTAGATCCTCAACCTCCATCACCAGATCTTCTTGGTGATCTATTGGGCCCACTTGCTATTGAAGTCTCACCTCGAGCTACTGGCCAATCTGAGCAAAATGTTGCCTCTGGGTTGGAAGGGGTTGCAGCTGGGGATGGAGCTGCCATAGTACCTGTTACAGGGCAGACAAATGCTGTTGAGGTTTGTTTTTATTATCTGTTTGTATTATATAGATACCATTGTGAACTTTCTTTTTCTCTTAAGTTTGAATATGGGAGTGATTGGCTATATATCTCTAGAGCTTGCCTTGCTGGATGGCTCCCTCCTGGCTGCTCCTACATTGAGCAGATGTAATTGACTATTATGCCCTGGACAGATATAGTAGAGGCATGTGAATGTAACATTAGTGCACTCCAGATGACTAACGATTTTCAATACAATTGGGTATTCTTCATTTCTAAATTATTTAGGGAGTTAAGTATAGTGGTTGTGCAGTTATCTTATTTTGGAAATTCTAGTACTTGGTAGAAAATATGATCATTTTTCCCAGGGCTTTACTGCATTCTAGATTATAAGAAAATTTATGATGTCCTGATAGAGATGTTTCATTTTCTTTTCTTTTCTTTTTGGTTCAAAAGCTTTTCAATTTCCCTTCAACATAATACACATTTGGCACATTCCTATTTACAGTGTAATTATCCCACTCTCTATACATGTCTGAATATCTTGGTTTGTATTTCCTCAGCTACTATGCTATGTAATTATAACTGAACTCTAACCTCTGTTAAGTTTCAGTGTAACATTCTAGTTCTGTTATCCATTTTGGCAGCCAATAGGAAAAATTGCAGAAAGATTTCATGCTTTAAGCTTAAAGGATAGTGGTGTACTCTATGAGGATCCTTATATTCAGGTTTTCTTTATTACCTTTTTTTCTCTGAAATATTATGCATTATCCTGCTGGCCATCATCTTTTTAAGTTTATGGGTTTTTTTATGATATCTCTCTTACAATTTTCTCTTAAATTTTGTCCCAGATTGGTATTAAAGCGGAGTGGCGAGGTCATCACGGGCGTCTAGTACTATTCTTGGGAAACAAGAATACCTCTCCACTTGTTTCTGTTCAAGTTCTAATATTGCCTCCCTCCCATTTAAAGATAGAGCTTTCCTTAGTACCTGAAACTATTCCTCCTCGAGCACAGGTGAAAACTACTTGTTATACTTGCTTATTGGATCTACTTTTCACTCTTGGGTCTGTTTGGTATTGAGGTGATATTCCATTTAACTTTAGAAGCAAAACTTTAAAGGTTTTTGTTCACAGAAACTTTTAGTGGCATCCACTTACCTTTTTTACTAATTTAGTGCTTCCATCCACAGTAGCTGTGGCTTAAAAGCACCACACCTCTTCTTTATTTCATTTTTCCATTTCACATTTTCTCTTTTGATGTCTAGGTGCAATGCCCACTGGAAGTCATGAATCTCCGACCAAGCAGGGATGTTGCTGTTCTTGACTTCTCCTACAAGTTTAATACCAATAAGGTACACTTGTTATAAATACACTCCTGTCTTATATGTTTCCAATGAACTAAGGGCTAGGCAATATATGTAATCGTTGATATCTTAGTTTTTCCTTCTATAGGTAAATGTCAAGCTTCGCCTTCCAGCTGTCCTGAATAAATTTTTTCAGCCTATAAATGTGTCCGCTGAAGAGTTTTTCCCTCAATGGAGATCACTTTCAGGCCCACCTTTGAAGCTTCAAGAAGTGGTTTGTTTATGCTGCCTTTCCTTTAAGCATATTGTATTTTTTTAAATAAAAAATGTTTAGTTTAATTGTTTTCTGCTTTATTAAGAAATCATTAATGGTTTTGTTTTTTATTGATAACAAAAGTGTTTTTGTTGCTGACCAAGTTTATGTTTAATTAAATTACTTGCTAGGACCTATTGCAATTGTCATTCTAGGACTAATTTAATTATAAACATGATACTCTATTCATCAGTATGACCATCCAATTGAGGCAATAAGACATTGGGCTTAATGACCATAATCTGCCTCAAAGGCAATGTTATGACTATTTCATCTCTTTGTTCTTTTAGAAAAAGGGGAAAAAAATGAAGTTTTTTTCATTTTGTATTAAACAAATCAAAGAGAGGATGGATTCTTGTTAAATGTTTATTAATAATGCCCATCATCATTCTATTGATCTACTTGTTTACCATTTTGAATCTTGTGTCATTGTTCCTGTGTAAAGTTGCCCCACTGCTAGTGTCAAATTCCAACTTTTTCTATTAATTGTGCAGGTCAGAGGTGTGCGACCAATGCCTCTTCTTGAAATGGCTAGTTTATTTAACAGTTATCAATTGATGGCCTGTCCAGGGCTTGTAAGTTCTTCCCTTTAACTGGGCCTTTCTCTATCAAATATGCAATATGGTTCACAGTTTGATTTTCTGTTTTAGGACCCCAATCCTAATAATTTGGTGGTGAGCACAATGTTCTATTCAGAAAGTACGCGAGCCATGCTTTGCTTGGTAAGGAAGATTATCTGACCATTATGGGGTTTCAATATGGGCATTGTAATACCCAGATACAATTTTGGATACCTTGGTTGAAGTATTACTTGTTCATCACACACTACAGTTCAACTGTCCCTAATGCTTATGTTCCATAAAGCATCACTACCTTTCGGAAGTCAACTTATATTATGTGTTCTAAAATTTTTTGTTTTGGTATTGAGAATTATGCTGCCATGCTTTTCTAAATCAACCTTGTTAAGGTCCACGTGAATCACATGGTTTTGTAACTTTAAAGAATTATCCCGGAAGTTTTGTTAAATTTCAGATACAAACAATACTTTGTTATTAGTTATATTGAAAGATTACTGCTTGACAGATGTTTCTTTTATGACAATTCAGATCAGAATTGAAACAGATCCTGCAGATAGAACACAGTTGCGGATGACTGCTGCCACCGGGGACCCTACACTAACATTGGAGTATGTATTTTGACTTAATAGGCAAACTTTTTAGATTTTCACAACTCGCCAGATTTCCCTAACCTTTGTTGTGCAGGTTGAAGGAGTTTATCAAGGAACAATTGGTTAGTATTCCTGCTGCTACCCATCCACCTGCACCTGCACCAACATCACCGGCAGCATCTCCAGTAGCCCAACCAATTTCGCCAGCAGCATCGTTAAATGATCCTGGGGCAATGCTGGCCGGTTTGCTATAACAAATTATCAGAGTGACACTGAAGATTTGCTCTATATATCCTTTGTACACCTGATTTATACAGATGACGTACCCATCCATCTGTCCAGCTAAGAGGTGGGATAAAGAAAATCATGATGCGAGGGCTGGCGGAATTGAGGGTGAACTAATTTATGATCAGCCTAGTGTTTTTGAGTGAAATTTCAATCAAGGGAGTGGTCAGGATTTTGACATTCTTTCTGCACAACTTTATTGTACGTTGGGTGAGGGTTTTTCTTTTTAATTCTTTTTTTTTTCCTTCCCAGTTTCACTGGATTGGTTTCTGTAGTACAAATATACAGTTTGTAACTAGTTGTGACGGTCTGTACTTGTTTGTCTATCAAATTATAGATGAAAATAATATAGCATCAGCATTTATGTTAATTTATCCAAGTATGATTCGTTTGAAAGTAAAGCCAGAAATCTTATGCAGAGAAAGGGTCTGAAATTCAGAAGAGAAGCAAGCCGCAGGGAGAGACCAAAAGTTCTAGTTCTAACAAATATGCGGCAACATGATTTAGAGCCGAACAAACGAGTATCGTATCGGTGAAGCCTAGAGTTGGCGTCTGTTTATCCAGGATGGTGTTGTTTCTTCCCAATTTTTGGGAGAGACAAATTCCAAATCAGAATTGAGTTTTAGTATATTGTTATATTTATCTTTTTATTTTATTTTTTTAACAGTTTTTAATTAATGCATTTTAAAAAAATTACATTTTGTATTTTAATTTCTGCATTATATATTTTACTTGAATGTTTTTTCAGTTGCAAGATATTTCAAATATTACGTTACAAAAACATCAATATATTACCATATTCAATGGACAAATCTAATTTTGTCTTCTATTTCTGTGTCAAGCAAAGCACTTCGCAACAATATAAAGGCAGTAAACTAAGAAATATTAGGTTTGTAAAAATTTCTGAATTCAGAACATTTAAGTAATACTTTCTAACATGAATGGGTCAGGAATGGTTAAGATTATGTGTCTATAAAACGAAGTAATGCTTAGTGACTGAGCCTTTGCATCCCATCGTTCATACAAAAGATATATCGCTAAGGAATCTTGATTTAACCTCGCTAATCTCTACTAACAGATCTGATTTGTACAAGCAATGCAACCAGATAAGCAGAACAAAAAGAAAAAAACTTGCTTATCTTCCTAGATCGCTCTGTAAATAATCTACTAAACCTGTGACTGAAATAATTTCCTCATTTTTAACTTTTGCAGAATCAATCTCCTTAAAATCGGCTGTTGAAATGATAACATGAATAGTCCACGACTTCTCAACGACCACGCATGCTCAAAGGAGGCACCAACCATGTATGCAATCTAATTGTAATCAACATGGTGAACACTAATTACAGCAATTGTAATCTGCAGAAACTACTCCGACTTCAATCAACAGCAGAGGGAAATAACGTTAAGCCTGCTGCTGACCCTGATGTTTCTTCTCACTGATATACTACTTCTCTATGGCAATCTCAACCATAAAAATTGTCAATGAAACCACTAAATGCAATCCTCGACAACAAAATGCCCCTCTCAAATCAAACAGCAGAACAAAAAGCCCAATACCTTTATGACACCCCACAACTTACCGCCACTCTCGGCAGTTGCCGCATTTCCAGCTTCCTTCCGCGTATGAAGACTCATCCCAAGGAGAACAGCGGCTGTGTATCAAAAAACCACAAATTCTGCAACAGAGGTCAGGAGCTGGTTCCATGTCTGGACACATCCCACAATGCATTTTATTAACTGTGGAAGTTGTACATTCTAGTTGATCATTAGATGTATCCATCCCACATTGTTGAGGAACCCCATCATGTGCAATTGAGCAAGAAAGATCTTCCTGGTTTTCCAACAAAACACCGGAAGCATCAATTCCATCCAACTGCGCACCATCATCGGATGCCAGCAACTCTGAAAATGAAAAGTAGGTTTGGGGTTCAAATTCCATATCCTCATAGTTAAGACCATCGTAGTCAAACAACATCTCGCCATCAACGCCAGTGCCTGCAGCGTCCCAATCCACACAAGGACCTGAAAGTTCCTCTTTCGGATCTGTTACATTATTTGCCTGAAAACTCATAGATAAGTCAACATTTGGAAGATTATTCCCAACAGAACTACCACAAACGTCCCCTTCACTCTTCACTTGCCTTCTGACTGGCAGTTTCTGTGGCCCTGAGGCAGCAGTATTCCATCCACAATCCACTTCCAAATTGGGCTCTGTGATAAGCTCAACAGTGGAAAGCGAGAAGAGAAGAGGATCATCTTCTGGCACAAACGTTTCCTCCATCAGATACACTGGAGTACTGTCTTTGAACTGCTTAGATTCAGAAATAGTTCCACAATCAGAATCCACTCTCATAGATCCCTGTACCTGTTTCTGAGCCCTCAAGCGCCGCTTCTTGCGCTTTTGCTCCTTCAGTTCAGGGTCCATGTAGGGACACTCGGGTCCTGCTATCCTACGACATTTGCAACACTTGAAGCCTACTACCTCAGAAAGCTTTGACTCCTCAAGTTCAACAGCTTTACCATGAAACCACCCTGCAAATGTGACCAGAGAAAATGTGTCATTAAAAATTGACATACACAAAAAAGTCAGTATTTCAATTTAAATTGTAGTAGTATCAAATATCCAAAGCGGCTTACTTTCACAGGTTTCACAGTGAATATACATCAAATCAGAATTATATGGCTGTTGACAGAGATCACAAACAGGCTTCAGATGGTGTATATCTGAACTGCCCCTAAGGAGAATGTTTGCACGCCGGAAATCATCACCTGCATCGTCACTGTTCTTTTTCTTCCATATGATTCCCCAGGACAATGTTCTACTTCGCATTTTTGTCATCAAACTAGAATCAGAATCAGTTTGTTTGATCTCAAAACAACTTTCCTGAGTTCTGACGGAAGTCAAAGGTTGATTAAAACCTTTAGGACGTGTTCCTTTAGGGACTTTTACTGCAGTTTGATATTCTTGCCGATGCAAGGGCAAGGGACTAGTTGGAGATTCACTATTAATTTCACTTGGAGCAAGAGCTTTGGCATGATAACACCGATTGCAGATAATCAAGGGCTCAACTTCACTGTTTATGTACATTGAAGTTGATGTACAGTCCTCGTGACAAAAACCTAGACACAGTTCAGAAACAAAACTTCAAAATTATTGAATTCTGCAACAACAAAACTACGGCAAGCATCCTAAATTATCTAATGACATGACAGATCTAACTTGAAATTACAACTGTAGCCAATCAGGCAACCATACTGGTGCGCTAAATAGTTAACTAAGAATGTACTTATATCTTCACTACATCTGAAAACAATTATACCTATTTGCAGCTATATCCTACATGTATCTGCATGGATTACAAATGGCTATTTCCTTAAATTCAGAAAGAGAATAAGTAAATCTCACCATATGTTATTTACAAGGTGAATTACTTCAAAAACAGTTATAATTGGACCAATTAAAAGTTGCAGCTTTTCCCCAACAGAGATTTTTTTTCTCTTTATGCAAACATCTTGTCCTCATCACACATGTAATTCAATTGAAATTTCATATTTGTCAAATTTCTTTTTTTTTTTTTTTAAATTAAGTTAATTATTATATAAATGTAAACCAAACCCCTCCCCAACCGTGCCATGGCTCACATTCGAATCCCAAACCTCTTGTACCACTCCAATAACTTTTACAAATTGTACAGCCAACACTCATATATATATATATATATATATTAAAAATTGGAACAAAGACCTTTTTCCATAGATACTAACACAAAGAAGCAGTGGTTAACTACTAGAACTAAAAAGAGAACTGTTGAAAGTTAAAAATGGTAGATTAATAGATACTACCTTGGCATGCACTGCACTTGACTGTATTCCTGAAGAACAAACCAGAAGAAACTCTAATGAGTTTAGATCACGTGAAAAAAAAGCCAGACTAAAATAAAATTATTACCTAAGCAAAACATCCAGTTGACACGATGCACAAGCACACTTTTCCATCTTATCCCTTTTGCACGCAAGATACAAGAAAAAATCCTTTCGGGAAGCTTTCAACTGCTTTTTCTGGAACTCGGACAATTGATTTGAGGGTTTTTTAGATGATGGAATGATAAACTTATCCACACTTTCTTCATACTCTTTGATCAAATATAAAGGAATTTGCTTTTCAGGAAACCAGAACTTCTCCCTTCTATCTTGACCTAGTTCTATATCAATGATGTTCTTCATAACACGTGAAGGAAGATGCTTTTGATTCCCAAAAAATACTCCATATCTTATCTTGTTTTCCACAATTTTCTTATCGCAGATAATTGCATTTCTAAAAGCAAAAGTTTCTGTCTCTGGACCCTTTCCATCCTGGACATTTTGCTCAGGACGAACGAGCTCACTCCATCTAACATGAAGGTCTAAATATCTAACCTGATGCAAAAATTTCAAGATGCTTTCAGAAATCATAAAATCACAAAGACAACCAGAAATCCCTTATGCCTCCAGAATAAAGAGACAATATGCTAAAAAAGTTAAGGTGCAAAAAATATAATACATTCAAATAACTAAAGGTAAATTGGGACAAACCTGAAGTGCAAGCTGTGATGTAGTCTTACATCTTTCCACTGCAGCTCTAAAAGCAAATTGCCTGCTTCTTTTAGGAATCTCAGAACCATCAGCGTAATTCACACCAGAAAGTTTTCTGACACCGCCTGATAAGCCACAAAACAGTAAGTATTTTTTCTCCCTTTCAGCTAACTTAACATCAAAAAATAAAAATCATAAACAGAGATGCCTGCAATAAACAACAATTGTAGATGTCACCTTGGCGAGCTGCATTTCTAACCATTGCACATGGCAAAACTGCTTTCTCAAGTTTCAGCTTTCTTGACTTCCCCCCTTGCCACCAGCTGAAACTTTGGTCACTGCAATCATCAGCTGTAACTTCAGACATAGCAGAATGCTTCCTACCTTTCTTCCCAATGAATCTACGTTTCTGTGTTGTTAAGACATTGGATGTTGCACTTTGAATCACAGAAGAGTCCCCAAACCAATCATCCATTGACTTAACCCAATCCCCAGAAAGAGCAATGTGGCAGATGTTTTTCTCAAGCTGCAAATGAAGACCATGAGGTCATAACAAATACCATACAGAAAGCATATGCATAAAGAACATACAACTAAAATAAAACATCCATGAATAGAAGATAAACGACCAATATACATTCCCAGGAAAATGGCCATAATTAGAGCATGGAAACACTATAGGGAAGCTGAACATCAAGAACCATAAAATTTAAGAACTTAGCAAAGAGATCAGAAAATGAGTGATGATCTTAAGGAATGCAACAAGCTCATTCATGACCAGAACACTAAAGAATCAAACAGTTTTAGACTCTCTCACCATATAGTCAAGCAAATAGATAATATTGAATTTGATATGAAAATAATACAACTAATTTGAGAAAATTAATGGGGAGAAAAATGACAACTACAGATGTGTAAAAACATATACATGTCACAGCAATATATAACTTGTTTTCATTTTAAATGAATCTAGAATATGGAATCAGTTGATAAGACACACAGCATTCAATGCATATCCACAACAATCCAACATAAAATATATGTTTCATCATGGGAAAAAGAAAATGCCCTATTGGTCCACAGAATCAACTACTTATGAATAAGCCATGAATCTCAAATGACAACAAGAAATAAACAAGTTCAAACAAAAAAATCAGCTTAATAATAAACAAGCCAAAATCTAAGAAGAAAAGAACTCACTTCAAGCAAAAGGGCTTTTATCGAATTAATAGTAGAAGCCTCTTCAACTAGTTTATGCCATGTTTTTCTATAACTTGCACTTACAAAGGGGCCCCCTACAAGACCACATAAACTCTCTTCCATGTACAAAATGTATGTTGCAATGGTAGGCAGATTCCCCTCCCCAATCTTTGGAGGATGAAGGCCATTAAGAAATTTGATGGCACTTTTAGTGGCGACTGTAATAGCTGAATTCAACATGCATCCTCTCCTACTCGAAGCTGGAGCTTTACAAGAATAACACCAGCTACACCTCTCCCTTGGAACTTCCCAAAGTTTCTTTTCAGAACATGGCCAGAAAAATCGTGAGGCTGTTGATGATAATGCTTTTGCTTGCAGTAAAATGCTACTAGACATAACTTTTTTGGCACTGCCAGATTTGTGTGCCTCTAAAACCTGACTTTCCTCAGATAAAAGAACAGCCAATTTAGCAGCTGCAGCTGCAGCAAATTCTCCATGAATATAGTGATTTATATATGCCTGAGGTTTGAAAAGGGAGCCCATGAATACACAATTATCGGCATAGTTTCTTCCAACTCTTAAAAAGCCTTCATGATTTCCTTGCTTGCTCTGAAACGACATATTTGCTGATAAACAGGAGCTCGCATGCCCACTATAACCATCATTGTTGGTTGAGGTGCACGTCATACGGTCTGTTACACTTGATCTGTTAACCAAACTTTGGTGGGTTACATCAGATGGATCACTTTGCTGGCTAACTGAACCAGTAGACATAGCAGACTCCCTTTTGATCTGTCCAGGTGGCTTGCTATTCAATAAAAGGCAATTGTGTGATTTTTCTGTTGTTGATATGATCATGCTCTGAACAATAGGATGGTCAGTTCGGGTCACGATATCCATAGATCTTGATAGACTTGGAACTGACACATTATCTAGAGTAATTTCATTGTTACTACTTGCATTCTCAGCCTCAACCATATCTGTAATTCTACAGCTTTCCTTGACATGAAGATAAAGGGGTAGATTACAGACCTTTTCCTCAGCCTTTATGTTTGCCACACTGGTATCAAATTCAATCATTCCCAAGGGAGAGATGGCACTTTCTGGAATACTCCAATACTGTAGAATAGCCTTGCAAAACCTCAAGTACATTGATACATGTTGCACAGATGATAAAAGTGCTCCTAAGACCTTTGGAATGTCAACTGGACTGTAGTATCTGATATATGGTTCTGTGTTACTGGAAGCACTGAGCCTACAATTATCAATTTAAAAGATCATAAAAAGCATTTAGACACCTCAACAAAAAAATAAAACCCAAATAGACCAGAATAATGCATAAAGACTGAGTTGAAGAAAATTTTCAAGTCAAAAGGTAAAATAACAAACTAGATGCATTACAGAGCAAATGCTTGGAGAAGGTTGATCAAAGTTAATAACAAATGTAGTTTAACTGAAAAGGTGAGATGTTGGAAGCTTTGAGAACATACACCAGCAAGTGATTGCATGTACCCAAGAAGACCTGTTCATATAAATCAATCCCAAAAAATTCTGCTCCTCGGAGTGACGTTCCTGTTGTGATAGTTGGATCCATTTTATTAATTGTGCATTCTGGACAATACCATAGCCCTTCAGGTATATACATTTTGGCAACACCTATACATCTTGTATGGTATGCTGACGGGCACCCATCACAGCAAAGCAATGTCCCATCCATGCCACAAATGCGGCATTCATCACCATTCCCATCCATATCAACACCAGGAACGTCTATATCCCTTTCAGATCCTTCCAAAACCAAAGGTTTTGCTATATAAGAAGACTTCATCACATCATTTTCTGCTATGATCTCCACAGTCTCCCTATCCTTGCAGGCTGAAGTTTTGGAATATCTAGGATGGACCCTTCTTGGTCCACCCTCAGAAGCATCGCTTGAAGCTGCATCAGGATCTTTTCCAAATTCTGATCCTTCACGCATGTCAATTACAGCTCTCAGCTCTTCAGACTCTAACACATCATCACACAAGATTTGCAAAATCATCAGCTTCCTTCCTACAGATAAGGAATAATACTCTCTCTTCAAGACCTCATCATAGAATCCTCTCCACTCTGGTCCATTTATGTAGCCCATTGATGTGAGATACTGAACTAAATAAACAGGCCAAGTTAATGTATCTAGTAAGCTCCAATCGATGCATCTGCATATGAGAGCAAAACAATGATTATGCATTTTTAATGAATATCAAACTAAAGGCATCATCATACATGCATGCATATGCATTGGGAGATACAAACAATGCCATAAAATTTTACTTGCAGACATACATAAGATGAAAATGCAACAGAATTCAATCAATCAATTGTCGCATTATACTGCATTTAGAGTTACAAAATTTTTTCATGAGGGCCAAAATGGCTCAAAATCTAGCCCATTTTTACATAACCTTGCAGCAACCAGTCAGTATATTACAATAAACTACAGAGATAATTGAAAAGCATCATTTGTATTAATGCACTTGTACTAACCATATCGTACTAACAATGACAAAAGAAAATGCACCTATTTTACCTCAGGCAATTTGATGCAAGCTCTGAGCCGTCCAAAGATATAGTTTCAAGATGACGTCTCAAGACACGCAATAAAGCTACATGAATGGCATCCAGCAATGTGTTTGAAAAACAATTCAGTGACCCAACAAAATCATCCAATCGAAACGGGCTCAAAAACAGGTGTACGCTGAATGACCTCAAAAACCCATAGACTGAAAAAAGATGCGAAACATATGCCTCTGGCACACCTATGGTCCCTGATGATGGAGGCAATTGCGGTGGTGGAACTAGTGGAGCCTCAGCCTCCAAACCTGCATCCGTCTCCTGCACATGCTCACATGAATCACTTGAAGAGTCCACATCACCTTCAACTTGTCCACCATCATCATCAACCTTCAAGCAATCACTCAGTGTAGACACTTGTACCCCATCCATTTCACTCTTTAAATGCCCATCTTTCTTCTCTAAACCACCCTCCTCGTTCTTCATACTCCTTTTGAATAGCCAATCATCTAGCTTCTTCCTCCTCCTACTTAAATCATCATCAAAGTAAGTCTCACCCAAAAGAATCTGACGAAGCTCACTACTGTCCAAATCCTCACAATCACCATCCTCATAATCCACCCTATACAATCCGCTATCATAATGCACAATTTTTCCTAAATATATCCCACTTCCCTTGAATTCTTTCAACACATATCTACCCACTAATGCAATTGGTTTTGACTCAAGAACAACACCCCGCCTCTTATCCCGGCCACCATCCAATTTTCTGTCGGCTGCAGCATCTTCATCCTCTGGTCTTGGTCTTTTCCTTGGTCTACCCCTCGGCCTTTTCAACTTAATCTCCATTTATAAGATCGCTAGCAAATCAAACAGACCGAATCAAGTCAAAACCCTATATTCAACTAACTTAACTTCTCACAAATAACTATATGGTTTCATCAAATGGATATAATTTGCTGAAAAATAAGCGAATGCTCTCGTTTTAAGAAACTGAGAGATCTAGAGTTCGTAAAGGTCCTATAAAACAAATCAAGAGATACAAAATCAATAGTGAATCATATTAACTGTGAATTAGTTAAAAAATAAATAATGGATTATTGACTAGAGATTTAAAAAAAAAAAAAACAGATAAGAGTAATAAGTTGAATGATTTTTGGATAATTGTATATTTTAGAAGAGTACCTTATTAGGGTTTAAGAACCGCCATTGAACAAGTGAGTATTTGTGTAGAGAAAGAGAGAAAAAAAAAAAAATAAAAAAAAAGAGATAGAAAGAATTAGAATCCCTAAGTGATAATAAGAGAAGAGAAGAAGACAACCCCTCCACACTTCCCTTCCATGTAACGAGTTAAAAGTAACTAATTGACGCGGAAACTCGGAAACTGTGAGTTCGAGTTTCGAATCGTTCGAGTCAATACAAAAATCACTTTTTCAATTTAATGACGTGGACCTGAAAATATTTTTTTAAATTTTCTTTTCTGAAAAAAATAAATAAATAAGGTGGTACATGCGCTATTACTCTATAAATTAATTAAATAAAAAAATAAATACAATCTTTTTTATTCAAAATAATAATAATAATACAAAAATTATCAAAATATATAATAAAAAAAATAATAATAACCACAATACATTGATTGTGTAATTTTTAAATGTCAACAGTTTTATTTACAAATATTTATTTTTTATATTTATGAGTATTGAAAATTATTAGTCAAGTTTTTGAATTTGATATTGAAATTATAATTACAATGATTGGTGTTCTTGTTTAAATTAAGTGATTTAAAAATAGTTAATGTTTGATCTCTATAAAAATAATAATGTGGAAACATAAAAAAAAATTAAAATATTAAACAAACAAATTGAAAACAAAAAGTTGATTGATAATTTTACTTAAAAATTGCTTTTTAGAATGTGAAATAATGTTTTAATATTTTTCTTGTAGTACCAAAAATAATTTTTAAATTTATTGTATAATTTTTAACTTTGAAAATAACTCTAGTTTGTATAAAATTATTAAAATGATTTTAAATTTGTGTCTAAATATTATTTTTAAAATCATTGTCAAGTTAAGTGTATTTCATTTGACCATAAAAAAATGTTATCCTTTCTAAAATTTTTGTATTTTAAATATAATATTTTATATTATATATATAAATTATAAAATTAATCAA
>CP135552.1:4617446-4650411 GCA_032402905.1 Khaya senegalensis | reverse complement strand
ATTTTTGTATTTTAAATATAATATTTTATATTATATATATAAATTATAAAATTAATCAAATTGATATAAATAAAAATATCATAATTGAAGATATAATTCAGATTATAAAAATAAACAAATTTTATGTGAATCGATTTTATTACGTCAGTATTATTAAAATAATAAAAATATTTAATTAATAAAATAAGAGAGAACATTTGTTAATTGTGGGTGAAAAAAATCTTTTATAAATTTTTTTCATTATATTAATTAAATAATAAAATTTTTTAATAATTTTTATTATTTATTATTAATAAATATGTTTATTTTATTTTATTAATTAAATATTCTCATCACATTAATAATATTAATATAATATAATTATTCTATTTAAAAAATTTTTTTATAAAAATTATTTTTTTATCTAATAATAATTTTGTTGTATATTATATAAAAATTAAAGTTGTAATGTACCTACTTTAACATCTAAACATAAAAATACACACACACAAAACTTAATGCATCCAGAACAATGTCCAACTAAATTAGTTATACTTGTATAAACTAGTAGCATTATGAATATAACATATAAGTTGATTCATATAATTTAAACAATAACTTACACAAGACACATGATAGTGACATAATATTTATACGTCAACCAGTTGCACAAAATTAGCCTACTTCCACACGATTTTACAACTCCCAATCGCAAGGCAAACCGCCTAATGGTGTCAATTATGAATACGTGAACTTGAGTTAACTCAGTTTACAACACCATTGGGCAAACCGCCTAATACTGTCAATTACTTGTAAAAAAAAAAACACAAAATAAAAAAGAGCAAAACTGACTCAGGGTATGGCGAGTCAACTCAAACTTCAATTTCGATCCGGAGACGTTTTAGTTGAAACTTACGTCAACAATTATTGGGGATATATTCATATAAGCTAAATAGAACCCATTATATAAATTAAAAATGGCGGGAACATTTATTAACTTTTGCTAGCGTTACCCGCCATAATCCTCAAAAGAGGGGAAATAAATCTTGTT
This sequence comes from Khaya senegalensis, assembly GCA_032402905.1. NCBI lineage: Eukaryota > Viridiplantae > Streptophyta > Magnoliopsida > Sapindales > Meliaceae > Khaya > Khaya senegalensis. The sequence continues at coordinate 4,649,381 of CP135552.1, read as the reverse complement.
AATAATAATAATATATTTGGCCACTCAAGGCTGCACATTTTGAACCGAATGTTGCTACTTGGACAATGAAATTTAATTAACATAAATTTCTTAAAATTGAGCTTGGCTTGAGTTTATTTTAATTATGTTGGGATGAATGAATTTATAAACTAAAAAATAATGCTCACAATAATAGCCACAACATTGACAGAAAAAACCTAATAATGTAAATTAGCTAAATTTCAATTTGGATTGGATCAATGTTAAAAATAAAAATATTTTTAAAATTTAATTGATGCATAATATGATAATGTTATTCTTTTGTTATACATATGATGCTATTCACAAAATCTATTGTAATCCAATATTAATAAAGAGTGTCTCATTTGTTATTTGAGTATTTAATTTTATTGGTTTATTATTTTGATTGATACTGTTGACATGAACTGGATGTGTTGCCCACGATAGCGTGACCTATTTCAACAATATAAATAAACAAATATTTAAATAAATCATTATTCTCTCTAATATGAACAAAAACTTATCAAATAGTTTTGTCCGTGGTATTCACTTATTTAAATGAGAGAAGGCAATTATGATAAAAGAGCTTTTATATTGTGAATATTGAGAGATACATATAAATAATAAAATTAATTAAAAGAATCAAAACTTATCATAAATTTAGTTTAAATTTGATTTAAACTCATGACTTATTTATTATATTTTATAATATATAAATATTATAAAATTATATTTCACAAATAAATACTAAATAATTTATATAAATATTTTGTTTATTTAATTTTTTTATAGATCAAATAATTTTAATTTTATTATTTTAAATTAGTTTAAATTTATAATATTAATTTTTAAAATTTTAAACAAGCCCATTTAAGCCTATAAACTGGCCTGGGCACAAGCTTACATAGGCCCAATCTTTTGAGCTATGCCAGCCCACTTCTTTTTTTGTACAGACCATCCTTGGTCCAGCTTGCGAGCCCACGTGAATCCAATTTTTGTGGGCTAGGTTAACCTAGCCTAGTCCATTTGTCACCTCTATTAGGAGATTGTGTTCATATTGTGATATACTTTTGATTATTGGTATTGACCTAACTATTATTTTATTTCATTACAAAGATAATATTACATCTATTTGATTGATTTTCATTATTATGATCAAATTGGTATTGATACTAAAGTCTTAATCGAGTTGTTTTTTGTTTATATTTTTATACTTTATATGTAGGATATATAGTTATTTTCACTAATAATCTCGTGACACCCTAAAATATAATAAAAATAACTGATGTATAATATATCTATCATTTTACAACCAAAATCAACTATTTATGTTCTATCCCTAGGTAAAAATTATTATTAATTGGAATAACACACACACACACACACACACACATATTGTATCCAAACTTAACCAAAAAAAGTTATTTATACAAAAATACTAAAAACTAATATACGTTAACCTTACATACTTCTTATATTAGACAACTACAACTACAAAACCAAGATGTCTATGGTATCATTACAAAAAAAAAAAAAAAAAAAAAAAAAACCTACATCACAAAATATTTCATCTTTAAGATCAAATTTTCTTGCTACTTTTTACTATTGTCTGCAAAAGGTAATTGACAATAGGTAAGCTGTCCACACAATAAATAAACCATAAAAGTTTATGTTGATGTAAATATTAGCAAATTTAATAATTTTATAATAGAAAATTAACAAAAGCTTATAGAACATCTGCTAACAATGTATTAATGTACATTTATAAAAAAAAAAGGCTTTAGTAAAGTAAAGTCACATAATGACCAAAATTATAATTATATATCATATTGCATTTGTATAATATATTAGTACAAATTTCACTAGTGAAAGTCACTTGTTTATCCCGATGACTTGGCCAAAGTAGAACATATCAACAACTATTGATATTGAGCCAAAATATATATTTTTTTTATGTTTGTTATTTCTAATTACAAAATTCACATCAAATAATAATTAAAAACAATAGCGTTTAGCATATAAATTAAAAGTAAACTTTGAACATTTACTTAATGTTTTAAGAAACAAAAATAACATGAAAATTTAAAGAAAATCGTGTATAATTTGCTTAGGTTAGTCTAAAGAAAAGATAATTTATCAACTATAGAATAAGCACGCCTATGATAAAAAGAAATGAACAAATTCATTAACTTCTTGTACTAATACCTGAACCCTAACCAAACTCCAAACATCTTCTTATACTAAGTTGTAAAATTTTTACTTTCCAAAATTTTGAAACACTTTTACGCCCACAATTTATAGCCAAAACAAATTTAAATTTCATGAATTTTATACCAAAAGAAAGGTTATCATTATGTCCCACAATCTCGTAATTTTATACAACTAATTTTGTAAGTTATGAATTTGAAAACATAAAAAAGTCATGACTGAAAATTCTACACTTTGCTATCAAGAATAGTAAGCATTTAAATTTTGGTTTCCTTAATGAACACGTAAGATTTTAACACTAAACAATTACACATATATAATAACAATTGGAAAAAAAAATGTAGAATTTTCTTCCTTCTATATACTAAGTTATGACTTTTTAAACTTGGTAATATCAATTTTGTTCATCATATTCTCAGCAATCACTCAAGATTTAACTATCATTCTAACAACTCCTATGACCATAAAAAATCATCAAATTTTACAAAAATACTACCTCATCTATCAACTAAAACACTTTTAAATTTCAGAATTTTTCTCATGCTACAAAAAAAGTTATTAATAGATTATTAAATTGAGGTCAAATTATAGAATTTACCTAAAAATAACATAAATTAAGTGTCAAAATTTCTTTTACCGTTGCTTCTTCTTTTTTCTTTACTTTTCTCTTCTCCTATACACTCCTTATTCTACTTTTAGTTTTGAATATAAAAACAAACCACTTAAACTTCAATTTACTTATATATGTATATATATCATGGAGCTTATACATGTAGCCTACATATGCTATTTGCTAAAAAATCAAAGCCAATTGTCCATTTGTTTTGCCACCATCTTCCACGTATAATCTAAATTAAAAGGAATTAACTAACTTTTGGCAAGTGTAATCCGCTTACAAAATTAATATTGATAGCTTTTGGAGAGTTAGACTTTCATATATATATGAAGGATTGAAATACCAAATAACATGCATTAAACATAAACTTAGTTCATTCAAATATTTTGTTAAACACTTAGAATGCCAAGTATGCATACATCTTATGTATGCAAAATTTTCAACCATAGATGAGTTATAACCATACATAAAGTATGGGTGATTAATACATACCTTCAATTTTGTGAAGAAACCACAATTTATACCATCAATTGCTTGGAGAGATGTTGGCCAAATTTGGAAGAATACCTAGGGTTTATGAAATTTTTCATGCTTTGATTTGGTAAAGTAAGCCCTTATATATACTTAAAAATATCTATATTTTTTTATATTTGCTTTTATCTTTAATTAAAAAGTGAATATGTGTCATGGATATATGGTAATTATCTAATAAATTTTATTTTATATATTTAAATTTATGTACTTAAATACAAGATATTTGCTTAACTTTTAAATAAATATAATTAAGTATATTTTTATGGATTTAAGTGTAATTATTTAATAATTACACAATTATATATTGATTCTTACATAATTCATATTATCAATATAACCATGTAATTTACATTAAATTACATTTTAATGCAAAATAATGAAAAATTCTTTAAACATTTAAAAGAATTCATAAATATATATAATACTTATATATATTTATTTCGACCTAAATATTATTTCAAAAATAATAATCTTGTTATCGACAATATTTTTTCTCTCAATACCTTTAGTTAATGGTATAACCATGTAAGTTCACTGTGAAATAGTTATGAACTAATTTTAAATTTTTTAGATTTCGAATTATTTAAAAGTTCAACGACTATGATTAAAATTTAGTAATGCAACACATCTCCTAAACTACAATAAAATTGTACTTCATTAAACCTCATCTTAATTATACATACCGTATAGGTAAAATCTTTTCGTCATCCAATCTTAATCGAATAAAGGTCCATAGTGTTGGATTGAAATGCTCATAATATGCATAAAATCAAAGTATGTGTTCATTGAGTAATCATATATCATATATATATATATATATATATGCAAAATTGGCATTTTTCAATCAATCAAACATACTCACTTGATGGGGTGTGATGAAAATTTTCTCAATTATGTGAAGAACTCACAATTTTCACCACCAAAGGAGGAGAAGAAGTTTTGGCTGAATGCAAGTTTGGAAGGAATGGGTTTCACAAAATGACTTAAATGTAAATATTTAGCTAACTTTTAACCAAAGTATAATTAAGCATATGTATATAGGCCAATATGTAATTATCCTATTATTACACATTTTCACTTAGATCCTTTGATAATCAATATTATCAATTTGACAATGTAATTTACTTTAAATTACATTTTCATACAAACCCAGGGAAAAATTCTTTAAACACTTTAAAGAATTCATAAATGTATATAATGAATATATATATATATATATATTTATTTTGACTTAAATATTATCTTAAAGGTACTAACATTTGTTCTTAATAATATTACCACTCCAAATATTTTTCATTAACTTTAGTTATTGGAATGACCATGTGGGTTCATTATAGATAGCCGTGAACTTATTTCAAATTTTTTGAGTTTATCAAACTATTTGATTGTTTACTAACTATAATTAATATATAATAATATGCCATATCTCATAATCTACAATGAAGTCATATTTCATCATTTTTCATTTCAATTATACATACCGTATAGGTAAAGTCCTTTCATTATCTAATCCTGATCAATTTAAAGTTTATGGTATGTCAAAACCCTTTACCAATAAAATTACAAAATATTAATCTATATGCACTGAAATTGTTACCACGAATTCTTTCCTGTGATATTTGATCACTCTAATTAGAGATTTACTTTTTTAATCATTTATCAATGTTCGTCATGGAACTTAAATTTGGATTAAGTTAATGGAAACTCCAATTCTATATGTACGAAGTTAATGAATTTCATCTTAACCATCACAAGTTTTCAAATACAAACAATATATGACCAAATCAATTTTATCATATAAGACGTGACTAGTCTTGTACTTATTACTATATAAACTATGTGCATCTACACTAAATTCGTTACTGATATCTCAGGTTTAAGAACAATATCATATACTAGTATAATTATACGATAAATTGTTGACTACATACAATACTATGTAATTTATCATTGTGTGGTCATATTCGATTAAATAGTTTTTTTAACTATTTATTCTATACTAATGTCTTAATAATATGATTATCATATTATCTACACTAATATTATCTTCTAATATTCACCGTAGATATTCAATATACCTATTATGCGATATTATTACTCAATGGATATTATTTTTATAGGAAATAGTTTTGATAATATCATTTAACTATTAAATAAATTATCTGAATAATTCATAAATATATTTTATTTATGTACATGACTAAATAAAGAAAATAGCCTACATTTGTGAATAAAGAACTCTTTTTTTTTTTCATTAATATATAATGTCTATAACACAAATATATCCCTGAAGTAGATAACATGAATAACTTTTAGAGCATACTCTAACACATAGTATGTCAAAATTTTATACTGATACAAATACTAACCATTGATCGATATGTGTTGAACCTGTCGCCATGAACTTTTTCATATGTTTTTTAATTACTTTGACTAGAGATTTACTATTTTAGTCATTAATTAATGCTTGTTAAAAAACTTGAATCTGAATTAAGTTAGCGAAAATTTCGATCTTATAAATCAAGCCAATGGATCTCGTCTTAATCATTATCTATTTTCAAATATAAATAACATGTGACCAAATCGACTTTATCATATAAGACGCGATTAGTCTCGTATTATACACCGTATGAACTATATACATTTCTACTAAATTCGACTTTAATATCTTAGGTCAAAGGATAATATCGCACATTAGTACAATTATATAATAAATTATTAATTATATGTAATACCATATGATTTATCGTTATGTATGATCATTTTCAAAAAAATAGTTCTCTAACTATTACCCGTACTAATATTATCTCATTATATTTATCAGAGACAATCAATATACTTATTATGCGATATCGTTGCCTATTCGATATCACTTCTGTAGAGAATGACATTAATAATATTATTTAATAATAAAATAAATTATTAAGACAATTCACAAATATACTTTATTTATATACATGACTAAATAAAGGAAACAGTTTATATTTGTGAATAAAATTTTTTTTCTTTCATTAATATAATATATATATATATATATATATAAAAGATAAAATATCTCTAAAGCTAATAACACGAATGACTTGTAAGGCATATCCTAACAAACTCCTATTTGCATTAAAATTATTCATTGTTGTATCTCATACCTATCTTCTTAAAATGATGGTTCAACTGTTTCTGTGTTATCATTTTAGTTAGTGGGCTAGCAACATTGTCCACTAAAGATATTTACTGGATCAATATTTCTTCAACTCTAACAAATTCTTTTAAATTGTGATGTTTATGCTAAATATGATTAAATTTTTAGTGTACTTTCAATTTCTTTACTTATACAATAGTTTTAGTATTGTCACAAAACATGGTTATCGGATAAACCATATTAGAAACCACACCAAGTTCAGACACGAATTTTCACATCTAAACAACTTTTTTTCCTACTTCTGAAATAGTAGTGTATTTAGCTTTTGTTATGGAATCTACTGTCGTAGTTTGTTTGGAACTCTTCCAATTAATAACTATTCTATTACATTAAAAAAATATTGAGATAGACTTTCTATTATCAATATTAGATTGAAAATTTGAATTTGAGTATCCTTAAACGCCCAACTCTTGATATCTATAATTGAGAATTAAATCCTTAAATCTTCTCAAGTACTTAAAGATTGATTTTATAACTGACCAATATTTTTTCTTAAATTAGCCTGATATCTGCTCATAACATTTATAGCAAATACTGTGTTGGGTCTTGTATATAACATTGCATACATCAACTACTTATGACTAAAGCATAAGGTATACTACGCATTAGTTACTGCTCTTTATCGGTTGTTGGACCTATATTTTTAGAAAGATAAATATTATGTGTGAAAGGCAAAAGTCATATCTTAGAGTTCTTTATATTGAATTTTTTCAACATTCTCTCAATGTATAGCTTCTAAAATAATCCAATTATCCTTTTCGCTCTATCTTTATAAACGTGAACTTCAAGAACATAGATCACCTTTTCTAAATCTTTCACAAAGAAGTTTCTAAATAATTAGACTTTTTACCTCAATTATCATGCTAGCATCATTGCCTATTAGTAAGATGTCATTTATATATAACATAAGAAACATGATAGCATGATCTTTAACCCATTTATAAACACAAGGGTCATTAAGGTTTTTCATAAATTTATACGATTTGATTATCTTATCAAATCGAATATTCTAACTTTTATAAGTTTGCTTCAATTTATAAGTGGATCAATATAACTTGCATAATTTATTCTTATCTGCAACAGATATAAAACTCATAGGCTGTTTCATATAAATATTTTTCTCAAGATACCCATTAAAAAATGTAATTTTTACATCTATCTACTAGATCTCATAATCATGGTGTGCAGTAATGGCTAGTATAATTTAAATGGATTTAATCATAATTACTAGTAAAAGAGTTTTTTCATAATCTAACCCTTATTTCTTAGTATATTCTTTTGCTATTAATAAAGTTTTATAAGTCTCTATCTGGTCATCCTTACCAATTTTTTTTTTTTTAAATTCATCTATAGCTAATAAGAATTATTTCTTCTAGCAAATTTGCAATTGTCCAAACTTGATTGGCATACTTGGATTGAATTTTATAATCTATTACTTTTACCCATTTACCTGAATCTTTATTCAAGATAACTTTTTGATAACTTTTAGGATCATCATCGTGACAAGCTTCTCCTACTAAGTACGAGTCATATTCAAGCTAATGGAGAAACTCGTATTATTTAAGAGGTTTTGAAACTTTAAAAGATTTTTGGGCTAGAATCTGTATTGAAATTTGTTGATTGAATGATCTAGTTATAGCAGTGTCGGTTTGAGGTTTTGAGAATTTTTTCTCAAACTCAATATTTCTACCAGCATCTCCTTCTTCCAAAAACTCATTCCTTAAAATGTATGCATTCCTACAAACCGAAACTTTTTGATTAGTAGAGAAGTAAAAATAATGTCCGAAACTATTTTTAGGATATCTTATAAATTGACCATTTTCTAATTTTTCTTCCAACTTATCAGTGTTAATTAATTTAACATAAGTCGGATAACCCCAAATTTTCATATAATTGAAACTAGATTTTCATCCAACTATATCTCATATGGAATCTTTTAGACTAATTTCAACAAGATTTTATTTAGGATATGCATAATAGTTTGAAGCACATAACCGCACAAAATACATCGACGAATCTGTAAAACTTATCTGTAACACCATTCTATTTAAAATCAACCACATAAGATATAATTTGAATTTTTTTTTTTTTTTTACATAAAGATATATATATATATATATATCATGGGTCAAGTATTAGAAAATAACATAAATTTAATTTAAGTTAAGAAACGTATTTATAGTCAAAATAATTTATACATATATATATGCGAAAGTTAGATATGTATAATATTCTAGTTACACACATAATCCATAGTATGTAACCCAAAAATACAAGTTTACTATACCAACGTATATATATATATACATGTACATATAGATACATATACATAATTATGCATTAACACCAAAAAAATACCCCAATCATCAAGATACTAGCCTTATTAACGCCTCGAAGAGTTCACATCTATATCCCGCAGCATCACATTACCTGTAAAAACCACAATTCACAAAGGGTGAGCGAAACAGCTCAGTAAGGAAACATAATATTGTAGTACAAAATTTGTTTCCCTACTATATATACTATACGATACTAACGAGATAAATACACTTCGACCATATACTCTGTATCACTATCCACATAATGCTCATAGTTATTATATAGAATGTAAATAAATCTACATGTATTTCGAAATCAAAAGCACATGACATTTTTAACAAATTATCAACAAATATATGACCGGTCGTGCTAACACAGTTATGGATCGTGGCCACAAAATAAATTCGCCCAACCCTTATCCATTCACACCACTCGTCTATCGGGCTAAGCATATATTTTATATATGATCGATCATGTAATCTGGCTATAATCAAGCCAGCGGGTGTGAAGGGTATCTGAATATTCGGATTCATAACTAATATAGTCACACAATTAATACCACATGGCTTAAAACCATGCATTCATTTTTTTGAAAACTATTGTACACTCAAACCATGCACAATAAATATCACATATGCGCACCTATACACACAGAAATGATAAATAACGTTCACATCTCGATTTTATGGGCCTATGAAATTCGTTCACATAATGAATGTATAATGCACTTGCGGATAGTGATACCTAACTAAAAATTCATAACACTTCCATAATTACATATACTCGTAAATACCCAGTCTACCAAATTCACTGGGATTTATTAATCACAATTATAATTTCTACTATCACGATAAATATATCGTATACTATCCAATATTAATGGATAACTACATCAATGCATCATTTACTAATAAAGAAAATTTACATAATAATTATAACTACTATAATTATTATGACAATCAACGTGCAACGTTCTAAATATTACAATCTATTCTAAATTCTATTCACCACGCTCCGATCACACGGCCATAATAATAATTCATTTATGCATTCCAACAACCATATAAAGTATTATACATACATAACACATCAAAATATTTCTAAATCTCCACAATAATAACTAAAATTACCATTTTATCCTTCCTTCAATTTTTTTTCCTTATTTTGTCCACCCAAATCAATTCCTACTAATTTCATTTGCTCCCTAACATATCTATACACATTCAAACATACCATAACATATTAAAATATATCATTTAAAGGCTCTATAAACAATACTCTAAATTTACAATTTTGCCGCTCTTTCTAATTTTCTTCCATTTTATACATTATTCTATACCCAATTTCGTTTAAACACCATCTCTAAATCCATTCCTATACAAATCAACCACCAATCACAAATTTCATAAAAGAAAATTACATTTTCTTACCTTTAAAATATGCCAATTACTTGACTAAACCTCCCAATACCGCAAAACCACCTAAATCACCATTAAAAACCATAAACCACTATTAAAATCATTTTTCAACAAATCCATAAATTGAAACTTAGTGAAATTAAGAATTTTTACCATCAAATTAAAGCTCTCGATGCGTAGAACAATTTTTTCTTCTACAGTAACACGTTTAATCGGGCGGATTAAGAGATTTTGCTTGATTTTTGTCCAAAAATTTGAAAGAGAAAGAGAGAAGCATCTCACGGCAAGGAAGAAGAAAAAGTTGAATTTGCTTCAATTTTGAAAAGCAAACCAATCTTATCCAAATTCATATTTTTAAAAATTATATTATTACTCAAAAATATTTCAAAACTTGCATTTAGCTCCCAAGAAAATTATGAGACGACCCAAGCCATTTTTATATTCTTTCACTTTAGTCCATCAATTTTAATTACTGCTTTTTCTTCTAATTTATTGTAAAAAGACTATTTTACCCATAATAAAGAAAATTGGTCACTTTGGTCCTTTTTTATCCTTTATAGAGAAATTCACATCCTAATTCAATTTTACTTTTTTTATATCTTATTTACAACATTTACAAGAGTTCTGAATGATCAAAATCTGGCAGAGTCCTTCCGACCCTTGACGTAATGATCATTTTGCCATCTTTAGCAAAATTGTCCCTTTTTGTCCAAAATAAAAATTTTGGTATTCTTATAGTTATAAAATCTATCTTTCTTCTAACACACTCTATCATACTAATTTACATCCTCGACATCTAGCTTGATCAATCAAAACATTATCAAATGATGATTTTACCCTTTTTGTTTTCAACTTCCCAAAAATATACCAACCGCGTCTCGAATTGAAGTTAAACATATCAACATGATATTTATAAAATTCTAAGACTTTTTATGCAATCAAAACTCACTTTGGCCTCAATTTTGAGTGAAAAGACTATTTTACCCCTAGTCGACAAAATAACCTATTTAATCGATTTTCACTCGGTCTCCTTCCAATAGCTTCATAAAATATTTTCAATGACAAGAGATAATAAAGATTAGGATTTACTTATATCTGAGTGTCATATTTTCTTTCCCCTTACAAGGAATTTCATCATCGAAATTAAGCAAACAACTCAGGATATTGCTCTTGCATCTGCTGCTCTACTTCCCAAGTTGCCTCTTCTACATGATGATTTCTCCATAAAACCTTAACTAGTAGAATTTGTTTATTTCGGAGCTCTTTGATCCTTCTATCCAGAATCTGAACTGGTCGCTCTTCATAAGTCAAGCTCTCTTCCAATTCTACTGTGTCAGGTGCCAATACATGTGAAGGGTCACTAATGTATTTACGAAGTAAAGAAACATAAAATACATTATGAATCCTGTCCATGTTAGGTGGAAGAGCTAGCCTGTATGCCACCTTACCCACTCGATCTAATATTTCAAAAGGCCCAATATACCTAGGAGCAAGTTTCCCTTTGGTTCCAAACCTCATTACATGCTTGTAAGGGGCAATCTTCACAAATACTTTGTCCCCTACTTGAAACTCCACATCTTTTCTCTTTAGATCAGCATAACTCTTTTGTCTATCTTGAGCCTGCTTTAGTTTCTCTCGGACCATCCGAACATCTTCAATCATCTTTTGAGTCATCTCCGGTCTAAGGGCTTTACTCAGATCCTTCCTCTCACCTATCTCATCCCAATATAACAGAGATCGACATCGTCTACCGTACAATACCTCATAGGGAACCATTTGAATAGTCAACTAGTAACTATTATTATATGCAAACTTTATCAGAGGCAACAACTCATTCCACGATATCTGATACTCCATACAGCATGCTCGAAACATATCTTCCAATATATGATTAATCTTCTCCGTTTAATCGTTTGTTTGAGGATGATACGCTGTACTGAATGCTAGTCGAGTACCTAATGCTCTTTGTAAACTGCCCTAAAAAGCAGATACAAACTTAGTATCTCTATCGGATACTATCGTCTTGGGTACATCATGCAGTCTCACTATCTCTCGTACATACAACTAAGCCAATCGCTCAGTAGTCGTACTACTTCTTACCGGAATAAAGTGAGCTATTTTCGTCAATCTATCTATTACTCCCCAAATAGCATCATATCCTCTTTGCACTCCCGGTAGTCCAATTATAAAATCCATGGAAATGTCCTCCTATTTCCACTTAGGGATGCTAAGTGGATGTAGTAACCCAGAGGGTCTTTGATGCTCAGCTTTAACTTGCTGACATATCAGACACCGTGTAACAAATTCTCCAACATCTCTTTTCATCCCGTGCCACCAAAAACCTTTCTTCAGATCATGGTACATCTTTACACTACCAGGGTGCGCAGTGTAAAGCGTATCATGTGCCTCACTCAAAATCTGTGTTCTTAACTTTGAGTCTATTGACACACATATACGGCCTCTAAATCAGAGAATATTCTTGACCATCTGAAAATCGGTCTCTCGACCCTCTCTAACCTGCTGTATCATCTCTTGGCACCAAGGATCACTCGACTATCTTTCTTGAATTTTCTCAAGTATGGTGGGTCGAATACTCAATCTTGCCAATCTCCCTACCACAATCTCAAAACTATCATCCATAGGTTACTAAAGTGATCCCATCTGAACACTAGAATGAGCTATGGAGACCTTCCTACTCAAAGCATCTGCCACTACATTAGCCTTCCCAGGGTAGTATTTAATATCATAGTCGTAGTCTTTTACCAATTCTAACCACCTATGCTATTGCATATTTAGGTCATTTTGCGTGAAAAAGTACTTCAAGCTTTTATGATCCGTATATACATTACACTTGACCCTATAGAGATAATGTCGCCAAATCTTTAGTGCAAAAACCACAGCTACTAACTCCAAATCATGCGTAGGGTAGCGTGTCTCATAATCTATCAATTGTCGTGAGGCATATGCTATCACTCTTCCCTGTTACATCAACACAGCGTCTAATCCATGATAAGAAGCATCACAATACAAATCATACTCTACTCCCTCCTCCGGTAAAACAAGGATGTGAGCAGTTGTCAACCGCTTTTTTAAGTCCTGGAAACTCTCTTCACAAGTATCAGTCCACTGAAATACTACCCCTTATCTTGTTAACTTCGTAAGTGGTCGGACAATCCTCGCAAATCCTTGTACAAATATCCTATAATACTTAGCTAAACCTAGAAAACTCCGCACCTCCTTGGCAGTCTTCGGTCTATGCCATTCAAGTATTGCCTCTATCTTACTGGGGTCCACTGCAATACCTTCACGAGAGACCATATGACCTAAAAATATGACATGGTCTAACCAAAACTCACACTTCGATAGTTTAGCATACAGCTGCTTCTCTCGCAACCGTTGTAGCACAAACCTGAGATGTTGCTCATACTCTTCCTGAGATCGGGAATACACCAAAATATCATTAATGAATACCACCAGGAATTTATCCAAGCAATCGTGAAATACCCGATTCATTAAATCCATAAAAACTGTTGGGGCATTAGTCACTCCAAACGGCATCACAACAAACTCATAATGCCCATATCGTGTCCTAAAAGCAGTCTTGGGTATATCACTCTCTGTTACTCTTACTTGATGGTATCCTAATCTCAAATCAATTTTTGAAAACACTACAGCTCCTCTTAGCTAATCAAACAGATCGTCGATACGTGGTAGCGGATACCTGTTCTTCACAGTCATCTTATTCAACTCCCAGTAATCAATACACATCTGTAAGGACCCATCTTTCTTTTTAACAAACAGAATGGGCGCTCCCCAAGAAGAATGGCTCAGTCTAATGAATCCTTTATCCAACAGCTCTTGAAGTTGTTTCTTCAATTCCTGCAACTCCACTGGCGCCATACGGTATGGGGCCTTTGAAATCAGTGCTGCCCCTGGCTCTAACTCGATACTAAACTCCAATTCCCTTTTTGAAGCCAAGCCAGGTAGTTTTTCAGGGAATACATCAGGAAACTCGCATTCTATAGGAATATCTGCTATCCCTAGGTTCAATACTGCACTATCGCGCACTACATGAGCTAAGTATCCCATATATCCTTTCCTTAACATACGCTTAGCTTGCATGTTATTAATCATCATGCTAAGCTATCGGCCTCCATCGAAACTGAATTTATCTCCATTTTCTAACTGAAATCGAGTTTGTTTCTTTTTACAATCAATCTCCATGTTATATTTTTCCAGGAAATCCATGCCTAAGATAATGTCAAAATCAGGCATATGCAACACAATCATGTTTACATCTAGCTCTCTACCCTGGATAACAATATGCTCATTTAGTAGAATCATTTCAATCTCTATCCATTTCCCGTCGGGCATTTTTACTCTAATAGGATACAATGGCTTAATAGATTTTAAACTCATTCTCTCAATTACAGCAAATGCGATAAATGAATGAGTAGCCCCAAAATCTATCAAAGTATACAGATGAGTAGAATGAAATAAGAGCTGACCAGTTACTGCTGATGGACTAACCTCAACTTGACTTTGGGCTATAGTGAATACTCGTACCTGAGATCCACCTACACTCTGCAAGGGTGGGGCTGGAGGGGGTACTACGGTCTGACTTATCTGAACCCGACAGTCCCTCTTAATATGGTCCGACTTTCCACACCTATAACATATTACCTGCCGGTTCCCATACTGGCACTCGCCTACATGAAATCTGCCACACCTTTGACATTGCGAAAAACCCTCTTGTGACGGACCAGCTGTCCTCTGTCTCTTATCTCGTCCCAATTTTTGATTACCTCGAGGTGAAAATCTCTTTTTACTTTGGAAACTTTGTCTTGAGGATCTGCCTCTCTGTAGTATATTGGTCTGAGATGGTCTAGTCGACATTGTAGCTGCTGTCTGCAGTACTATTTGTAGCACTCTATTCGTATAAACCTCCATCCTCAAAGCTCTATCCAAGGCCTCATCATAAGTCTGTGGAGGTTGTGGACCAATCATCACATATGCAGCTATATCTGATCTCAATCCTTGAAGAAATTTATCTCGCCGTATCACTTGGGTGCTCACTATCCCTGACGCAAAGCTCGCCAAAGCATTAAACCAGGTAGAATATTCTTTAACTGACATGGCACCTTGCTGCAACATAATAAACTCTTGCACCTTCGCAGCCACCACATCTTCAGTCCTATATTGTGAGTGGAAGCTACTTCTGAATTCTACCCATGAAAGTTGTGTAATATCCTAGGTCTCCTTGATTAGATCCCACCAAATCCTGGCATCACCCTTAAAAAGATAGTTAGCATATTGGACCTTCTCCCGGTCGATCATTAGAAATAAATCCATAGCTGTCTCCATCGACTTAATCCACTCCTCCGCAACTACAGGGTCTGCAGTACCTCTAAACTCCCGAGGAGAATGCTAGTTAGGTAAACTATAGATTGATCCCAAACTAGTCGAGCAGTACGAGTTGCATGAACGACTGCCTTTGCTCCTACATTCTCTCTATCCGTACCCGGGGCAACAACCGGTATTTTCCCAGACACAAGCCTGTCTGAACTTCCAGAGGTACGCCTATCAAGCGCCTCCCTCACTGCTCGGTCAATCATACCCTATAATAAAGCCTCATTAACCGGTACACCAGTTACTTGCGGCGGAGTAGATGTCTCACCAACCTCTTGAGGGACTCTTCGCCCACGACCAACACTCGGAGTCACCCCTGCATCACGAGCCTGTCCTCGTCCTTGGTAACACGCAGAATGAGTACGTCGCATCTTCACACAATAAATAGAACTGTTGCTAATTGCTCACTCAATTATATACTTATATAGGTAATAAAACAATAAAATCCTTACTGCCATCGGGTCTAGATGCGGCTTCGAGGTGACAGGGCATCCTAATACATATGCATGTATAATAATAATATAACATAACCCACTAAATCCAAGGTCATGCTCTGATACCACTAATGTAACACCCCTCTATTTAAAATCAACCACATAAGATATAATCTGATTTTTTTTTTTTTTTTTTTTACATAAAGATATATATATATATATATATATCATGGGTCAAGTATTAGAAAACAACTTAAATTTAATTTAAGTCAAGAAACGTATCTATAGCCAAAATAATTTATACACATATATATATATATATATATATATATGCGAAAGTTGGATATGTATAATATCCTAATTACACACATAATCTATAGTATATAACCCAAAAATACAAGTTTANCATGGGTCAAGTATTAGAAAACAACTTAAATTTAATTTAAGTCAAGAAACGTATCTATAGCCAAAATAATTTATACACACATATATATATATATATATATATATGCGAAAGTTGGATATGTATAATATCCCAATTACACACATAATCTATAGTATATAACCCAAAAATACAAGTTTACTGTACCAACGTATGTATATATATATATACATATACATATACATATAGATACATATGCATAATTATGCATTAACACCAAAAAAATACCCCTATCATCAAGATACTAACCCTGTTAACGCCTCAAAGAGTTCGCATCCATATCCCGCGGCGTCACATTACTTGTAAAAACCACAATCCACAAAGGGTGAGCGAAACAGCTCAGTAAGGAAACATAATATTCTAGTACATAATTTATTTTCCTACCATATATACTATAAGATACTGATGACGTAGAGGTTATTAAACTTATATCGCCATAACATAATCTAACGAGATAAATACACTCCGACCATATACTCTGTATCACTATCCACATAATGCTAATAGTTATTATATAGAATATAAATAAATCTACATGCATTTTGAAATAAAAAATACATGACATTTTTAACAAATTATCGACAAATATATAACTGGTCGTGCTAACATAGTTATGGATTATGGCCACAAAGTAAATTTGCCCAACCTTCATCCATTCACACCACTCGTCTATCGGGCTGAGCATATATTTTACATATGATCGATCATATAATCTGGCTATAACCAAGCCAGCGGGTGTGAAGGGTATCTGAATATTCGGATCTATAACTAATGTAGTCACACAATAAATACCACATAGCTTAAAACCATGCATTCATTTTTTTGAAAACTATTGTACACTCAAATCATGCACAATAAATACCACATATGCGCACCTATACATACAGAAATGATAAATAACGTTCACATCTCGATTTTATGTGCATATGAAATTCGTTCACATAATGAATGTATAATGCACTTGCGGATAGTGATACCTAACCAAAAATTCATAACACTTCCATAATCACATACACTCACAAATACCCAGTCTACCAGATTCACTGAGATTTATTCATCACAATTATAATTTCTACTATCACGATAAATATATCGTATACTATCCAATATTAATGGATAACCACATCAACACATCATTTACTAATAAAGAAAATTTACATAATAATTATAACTACTATAATTATTATGACAACCAACGTGTAACGTTCTAAATATTACAATCTATTCTAAATTCTATTAACTACGCTCAGATCACATGGCCATAATAATAATTCATTTATGCATTCCAACAACCATATAAAGTATTATACATACATAACACATCAAAATATTTTTAAATCTCCATAATAATAACCAAAATTATTATTTTACCCTTCCTTCAATTTTTTTTTCTCATTTTGTTCACTTAAATCAATTCCTACTAATTTCATTTGCGCCCTAACATACCTATACACATTCAAACATACCATAACATATTAAAATATATCATTTAGAGATTCTATAAACAGTACTCCAAATTTACCATTTTACCCCTCTTTCTAATTTTCTTCCATTTTATACATTATTCTATACTCAATTTCGTCTAAACACCATCCCTAAATCCATTCATATACAAATCAACCACCAATCACAAATTCCATAAAAGAAAATTACATTTTCTTACCTTTAAAATATGCCAATTGCTTGACTAAACCTCCCAATACCGCAAAAACCACCTAAATCACCATTAAAAACCATAAACCACTATTAAAACCACTTTTTAACAAATCCATAAATTGAAACTTAGTGAAATCAAGAACTTGTACGATCAAATTAAAGCTCTCGATGCGTAGAACAATTTTTTCTTCTGCGGTAACGCGTTTAATCGGGCGAATTAAGAGATTTTGCTTGATTTTTGTCCAAAAATTTGAAAGAGAGAGAGAAGCATCTCACAGCAAGGAAGAAAAAAAAGTTGGTTTTGCTTCAATTTTGAAAAGTCAACCAATATTATCCAAATTCATATTTTTAAAAATTATACTATTGCCCAAAAATATTTCAAAATTTGCATTTAGCTCCCAAGAAAATTATGAGACTACCCAAGCCATTTTTATATTCTTTCACTTTAGTCCATCAATTTTAATTACCACTTTTTCTTCTAATTCCTTGTAAAAAGATTATTTTACCCCTAATAGAGAAAATTTGTCACTTTGGTCCTTTTTCATCCTTTATAGAGAAATTTACATTTTAATTCGATTTTACTTTTTCTATATCTTATTTATAATATTTACAAGAGTTCTGGATGATCAAAATCTGGCAGAGTCCTTCCGACCCTTGACGTAATGACCATTTTGTCATTTTTAGCAAAATTGTCCATTTTTGTCCAAAATAGAAATTTTGGCATTCTTATGGTTATAAAATTTATTTTTTCTTCTAACACACTCTATTTTACTAATTTATATCCTCGACATCTAGCTTGATCAATCAAAATATTATCAAATGATGATTTTACCCTTTTTGTTTCCGACGTCCCAAAAATATACCAATAGTATCTCGAATTGAAATTAAACATACTAACATGATATTTATGAAATTCTAAGACTTTTTATGTGATCAAAACTCACTTTGTCCTCAATTTTGAGTGAAAAGACTATTTTACCCCTAGTCGACAAAATAACCAATTTAATCGATTTTCACTCGGTCTTCTTCCAATAACTTCATAAAATATTTTCAAGGAGAAGAGATAATAAAGATTAAGGTTTACTTATATCTGAGTGTCACATTATCATTAATCGTACTATATCTAATAGAGTATAATTTCTCCGTTTCATTATACCATTAAGTTGCGGTGTATAAGAAGGGGTTAAGTGGAAAATAATACCATTTCTTTCAATAAATCTTAAAATTCTGTGTTTAATTATTCACCTCTATGATATGATCAGAAAGATTTAATATTCTTTCTTGTTTGTTTTTTTACTTTATTCTTAAATTTCTTGAACTTTTCAAATGATTTAAATTTGTATTTTATCAAATACACATACCTATACTATGACATATCATTAGTAAAGATAACTAAGCATTCAAATCTTTCTCGAGCTACTTTACTAAATAGTCCACACAAATGCGTATTATGAGTTCCAACAATTCCTTAACTTTCTTGCCTTTACTTTTAAATGATGATTTGGTAATTTTAACTTGAAGATATGATTCACAAGTTGGATAGGATTTTGAATCCAATGGGCCTATAATCTCATTTTCTCTATGCTGAATCATTCTATTTTCATCAATATGACCTAATCTATGATGTTATATAATTTTATGATTTGTTTCATTTCAAGCTCTTTTTTTTTTATTTTTTTTTATTTTTTTTTATAACAGATTTAATATAACTTGTATTATATCGTTCAAGCATATACAAATCTTTTGTATTTACTAGTTTGCCAACTAATGCATTTTTCAAATGTTTCAAACATTCATTTCCATTAATTTGTACAAAGTAATCAGATTTGCATAGTACAAAAATAAAAATGATGTTTCTATAGGCTTTAGCAAAATATAACATAGAGTCCAAACTCAAAATGTGTCTTGTGGCCAGTTTGAGAAAGCATGATCCTCTGACTTATGCAGCAACTATTGCTCTATTAGTCATTTTCAATACTATTTCACCTTTTTATAATGTAAAACGATTATGCATTGCCTGCAAAGAGACATATTAAATAGTAGTTGCTAAATCAATTATCCATGATTGATTATCTAAAATAACATTTATTTCATAATTAATCATATAACAGCTATATATACATGTTCTGATCTTCCTAAAACTCTCCAGGTATTGAGAACAATTCTTTTTCCAATGACCAAGCTTTCTACAATGGAAATAGTTTCTTTTATCTTTGGCCTTTTTTGTCTTGAACTGAGTTTTCTTAAAACTCTTTCTCTTTGGACCAACTTTAGGTCATTTCTTTTGTTACTGTTTTTTTTACTTCTTGCTAGTCCCATTAACAAGCCATGCGAACATTCTCATGTCTTTTTCATCTATTGTTTTGCCTGTAAAACTCTTGAAGTTTATTGAGCAACTCTAGAAGAGTTACTTAATCCTATTGAAATTATAATTAGTTATAAATGATTTATAATTAGGAAGGAGGAATTAAAGAATCAAACTCACCTGAACGCAATTAGGTATAACCATACCATATGCATCCAATTGCCTCAAATGATTAATCATCTTAATAACATGATCATCTAGTGACATTTCTTCTTTGAGCCTCATACTAAAAAAAGAAGCACGCAACTCATACTTCACTACTCGAGAATTATCACTATATAACTATTGTAAGGCAATGAGAATGTCATAGGCACTATAAAACTTTTCATGTCGGATCTGAAGCTCTCTATTCATTGATGCTAACATGTAATTTCAAACTTTTTTATTGTCGTCGTGCCATCTTTCAAATGCTTTAGCTTCATCATGTGTAACATCATCATGAATCTTAAGTAGTAAAAGACCTTTCAAGACATATATATGTTTTTCGAAATCTAGAACAATTTTGAGCTTTTTAAGCCAATCCTTAAAGTTTTACTTTGTCAAAATATTGTTATCCAATATTCTTAAGAGAGCATTGTTTGATATTTTATATGTTTTATATCACTATTATGAGAAATTGCGAGAAAAGCAAGTATTAATTAGTGTTTTGTATATTATTTAAACAATTTGAACAATAACAATTAAACACTTTAAAAGTTATCAAACAATATTAATTATATTAACTCCCATTATTTAATTTGAATCCTATACTCCCCAAGTTAGGATTTAAAAGTTTAATTGGAGATTTAACAGATTTAATAATGCCATGGGAATTAATCTTAATAAGTAAGAAACACTTTCCTATTACATCTCATGTACAACATGATTTATTTTCTTTACCTTAACCTCAAACCCCTTATATTTTAGAATCTTGGTATCCTAAACTAGTTAAATTCGAACCATTGTGTTTTCTTAAGATGCACCTCTTATCTGAACTTCACATTTTAGAATCTTAATCCATAATATAATACTATACACTTAAGAATCAAATAATTGAATTTTATGATATGCCAATACTGTACCCCTCATATTTTAAAATTTTGGAATATAATACCAAGTCATAAAATTCATTGTTATCTCACCATGAGAGGTATAAATTTAATAATTTTATTGGGGAGTCAATTCATACGTTAATCTCATCTGTATCAAACATATATCTTAAACATATAAATTATTTATTGTTTATTCATCTCATGAATAAATATTCACTAATATTTAGTATGTACATCAAACATAAATATATTCATGTTTTATTCTTAATAAAATATTTTAATACATATTTTATTAATAATTCTCCAATTATTAATATACGTGTAACATGTTACACGTTATTTTCAATTTTTGTTGATTTGCTTGATTTTTTGAAAATTCTTATCTCACAAATAATTTTTAATATTTCTTGTTGTGTTGGTTTTGTGATTTTTCGATAACTAATCAAACTAGTAACCACGTTGTGCTTGTTTGTATTGTTGAACTAACCTTATGTTTTGTTTTTGAAATTGTCATACATTTCAACACATAACCATGCATACATGCATATATTACATATATATCAATGTATGTCCATATTATGTGTAATGTGTATACACATATACACTTGTATCTTATACATATATATTTAAATTAAATGCATAATATACATACATATCACATATGCATCATTTCATGCATAAAATTATATTTACGTGTATGAAACAAAACATCATCATGCATGCATCATTCAAACACTTCAAATACATAAACTCTGCTTTTAGTTAGTTCATAAACAAGCAAGACATATTATCTCATAATCGCATAATCTTATGCATACATATACATATAATCCCATTACACATAAATGCATACATCATTCATTATGCATTGACACTTAATTCATACATATGTTCAACAAGCTTAAATACATAAGTCCACCATGCAAAATAATTTTTCATTAACCAACACATATCATGGCACATATATGGAAACATGGAATTAAACATTTTAATTTCCACAACATGCACGTGCGCGCGTGCATATACACAGATATGTATATCATATATATACATGTCTTCAGTCATGAAACCATATTTTCTCAAATGCACATAATCGGCCAAGCACCATGAATTCCTTCTACAAGTATGAATCAACATCACACATGCATAAATGTTGATGAAATCTAATTCCAACAACATGAGAACCATGGGCCAATTTTCAACTCATTGAAACATAATCTTAACTTCAAAGAAAACCAATTTTCATCAACACATCATCACATGGCTGAACCATATAGTATCAAATACCATCATTTATGTTTCCAATGGGCCATTAAACATCAAAAGGAACACACTTTGGTGAATAAATTCACATCCCATGTGATCATTCCACCATACATCTCAAACTCCTCCATTTTATTCTAATCATATTAAAACATATTAATGCATTCAAACATCACATCATGTGTTCAAAACACCAAGATAATGCATCCAAATGCATTCAAATTGCGTGGAAAACATTTTCCCACGCATTTTCCCCATTAGGCCGAAAATTCCTCTTTTGCTTTCCTTTTGATTTTTCCACCAAAATCAACAGACATGTCGGTTTATTTCATCACCATGAAACATCCAAATACATGAGAATTGATTGAAAACAATTTCCAAGCATCCATTTCCACCTTAGCTGAATACCTTACGCGCATTCAATTTTTTGATTTTCAAGCAAATTCAAGCCCACATCACAATCCAATCATGCTCTAATACCATTTGAAGGATTGAGATACCAAATAACGTGCATTAAACATAAACTTAGTTCATTGAAGCATTTTGTCAAATATTTGAAATGCCAAGTATGCATATATCTCAAAAATTTCATTTATGGTCACTACACACCTTAAGAATACTACTTATTATGTTAAAATTCATACTTCTTAAACTTGGCATGCAATTTCCTTTTTCAAAGTTTCTGGAGAGTTTTTTTGTTGAAATTCACTCTTCAAATACACTAAGATATCATTAATAAAAACAATTACAAATTGATTGTGATATGGCTCTATTTATTAAGTCCATAGAGATTGCATGGGTATTTGTTAAGCCAAGGGTATAACTAAGAATTCTTAATGTGCAGTTTTTTACACACTATCGCTTCTAACTCTTAGCTAATGATAATTAGATCTTATGTGAATTATTAAAAATAATCATGCTTTTGTGTAACTAATAGAATAAATCATTAATTTGAGGTAGAGGGCATTTATTCTTTATAGTAGTTTGTTTCAACCGACAATAATCTATACATAATCTAATGGAACTATATTTCTTTTTAACAAATAGAATTGGTGCACTCTATGAAGAAACACTAAGGTGAATAAAATTTTTATTTAGTAATTTTTGTAGTTGTCTTTTTATTTCTTTCAACTCAACAAATGACATTCGGTAAGGTGCTTTAGAAATAAAGGCAAGTACCTAGTATTAAAATCGATAGAAAACTCTATCCCTCTATTAGAAGGTAAACTAAGCAAGTCATCTAGAACTAAATTAAGAAAATTTTAAATTATTGGTGTATCTTTGAGACATGCTTCTATTTCATTTTCTCTTACTACAAACGTCAAAACCCATTTACATCCCTTCCTCAATAACTTGTTAGCTTTGAGTGCAAAGATAAGTGTTTGACAAACAAAGTTGTTTCTTCCAAAAAAATGAAATTTCGATTGTCTAGGGATTTTAAAGACAATGTCCTTGGTGAAACAATCCACAATAGCATAATAGGCAGCCAACCAATCAATTCCCAAAATGACATCAACATTATGCATCTCTAAATGTAAGAGATTAATAAGAAATTTTCCACAATCAAAACTAACCTCACAAGCCTTGTAAATACAATTTACTAAGATGCTTTTTTTTTTTTAATAGGAGTAGCAATAAATATAAAACAATCAAATGGCTCGAGAGGTTTATTAGAATAACATGTAAAAGAATAAAACACAAAAGAATAAGTAGCATTACTCTAGTATCCTTCTCAAAAAAGTTAATGTACTTGTTGCCATTATGTTTGATGCTTGTGCATTTGGTTTAGTTAAAGTAAAAACATTTCCCTAAAACTTTTGTTTTTTTTTTCCCCCCTTTTCATCTATAACATTCTTGGTAGCTCTTTCTTTTTTTTTTGGGCAATCTTTGATTGTATGCCTAGTTGTCCATACCCAAAACAAGCTTCAACTTTTCGATAACAATTATTAATATGAGATTCAGCACAATTTTCACAAGGAAGGGCTATCCTTTGACCAGCTTGTTTATTACTATTGGCATTCACAAGGCAATAGAAACCTTGCTAATCATGCCCTTTATAACAAAATTGTCACTACTACACCTATGAGGCTGAAACCTTATTACTTTAATATTTTTGCTTGTTTTTTTATGCCTTTTTTTTTTGTTAAGGTGTGATTAGTGCAGAAAACTCATACTTAATTTCCTCATCATCGCAATATGTTTTAAAATTGGAATTCTCAAACTTTTTACAATGATCACTTTTAATTCTAGTTATTCTATACTCCTTTTCATTTTGAATCTTTTAAATAAGTTTTTTTGCTCGTTTAAAAGCTTTTGATTTTTCTCTCAAAAACTTTTCCCATGTAAGACTAGAAAAATCAACAACTACTACCATAATATATCTCTTTCTACTAAGACTCTTAGTCCTAGTTGGTTTCATTAAATCAATATGTAATAATTTTAAAGGTCATTCGGTCATAATACCATGTGTTTTTATATGACTTGATATAGTTTATTTGCCTACTTGACATAGACCACACATAATTTCTTATTTTGAGAGTTTAAGTCTTAAACTAGATGCCTCTTAGTGTTAAACAAATCCTTATAATTCACATGACCTAACCTTTCATGCCACAATTTAGTTACGTCAACTTGAGATCTATTACATGTAAGAGAAGAGTTTGGGGAAATTTTATAACAATTATAAATTGCTCTATTCTTTTTTATTACCGGCTCTCTCTTAAAGTTGTAGATTGTACATATGTCATTTGCAAATGTTATACTAAATTTGCATAAAAAAATTAATTTATGCTCAAAAGATTAGTTTTGAGCAAATTCTACAAAGAATACATTTCTAGAATAGGCATATTGACTATATTTATACTATTTTTATTTAAAATGGGAGCTTGACCACCATTACTAATTATGATAGTACTAGTAGTGCATTCCTCAAAAGATATAAAAAAGAGTTTTGTTTCCATACATTTGTCTAAAGTAACCATTATCTAAGTACCACACTAGATTATTTTTAGCCTTAAAAGTTACATAAACCACAAAACTTTTGTTTTTCCGATTGCTCATGCATTGACTCTCATTCGTAATCATTTCAATAAGAGATACAAGTCTCTCACTTATCATCTTAGCTTGAAAAGTTAAGTCAATTACTTGATAAGCAAGACTATTTTGATCTTAAGCTATTTATTACTATCTTTTTCTTTCTATACACAAAGTAATTAAGCCTAATGTGACCTCTTTTGCCATATTCACGGTAAATAAGCCCAAATCTAGTTGAAAAGTTAACATAATTGGTTTCTCCACCTTTCTTATACATAGAGGCTTGTCAAACTATTTGAAAGGCAAACTTTCCTTTCAACATACAGTTAGGATGATCAATCTTAGGACAATCTTGAAGCTCATTCCCCAAGTTAAGTTATACCTCGTCACTATCAATACTAATAGGAGGTACAAACATAGTTTTTAAAGTATATGCTTCACTTGGATTGGTTTTGAAAAAATCTAAACTTACCTTGCTATAAGAATTATGTCTTATGTTTCCATCTTATTTAACTTTTAGATCCCACTCCAAAATTTCATAAGTTGTGATTTTGTATCAGTCAACTTAACATCCAAAGTCTTAACTTTACTTTTGAGTGCTAACTTTTTCTCTTTAAAACTATTTACTTATTGTTCATATTTCTTCAATCTAACTTGGAGATTGATTCTCTTTCTCTAACTCAACATAATTAAGTTTCTTTCATATTACCTTATTAACCTTTTTGAGCTTAACACTTTCTTTATATGGCTTATCAAAGGTAACACTAAAACTTTCTCATAATCAAAATTATCTTTTTGTGAGTCAACTGACTTAAGTTTCATAAAGGAAACAAATGCTACAAATATGTTAGTATTATCAGCTTAAGACTCATCACTCTCATCCTTTCCAAACTTATCATCACTCAGATAAGCATTTATTGCCTTTTTTTCTTTCTAGTAATTTAGATACTTAGTTCTAATGTGACCAAATCCTTTTCACTCATGACATAGAAATACTTTAGATGGCTTTTAGTCCTTCCTAATTCCTGTATAGAATTTCTCATGTTTTCTAAAAGTATTCTAACTATTACTAGGTGAATTATTTTTAGTTCAAAAGAATTTTTTAAAATTCTTAATAATAAAGTTATTTATGTAAGTAAACCAGTACATACATGCAGTGAAAATACACAAAATAAATTATTTGCTTACCAAAATCTACGTGACAAATTTTAGTATTACCATATATATATATATATATAATTCAATGCTATAAATATGTACATATATATAATTAGACGATTTTTGTCAAATCATGAACACAAATCAATTATATTTACGTCTCTATAGTATCCATATAATTGAGAATTTAATCGGAATGCTAACTCTTATGATTTGAATGCATGATATTTTATACGTTTTTTTTTAAAGTAAGGACGAAAAAATAAACTCTAGGTACATATTTAAGAACGTAAATATCACATATTTATATTATTATTTTAAGTTTTTAATTTTGACTTAAACTATTTGGTTGTGTTTTCTTATAAAGTCTAATTTATGTCATAAAATAAACAATAATAAATTTAGTTTGATCTTTACATAATGGGTTTAGTCAAAATTAATATCCAAATAATTCAACGGATTTTAAACCCATTTAGGATTTTATATATATATATATATATATATTATTGATTTTAACGTGCAACCCAATAGGTTCTTATTACATTAGTAGTAATATTAAAATTTAATTTTAGTATTACAAGTAATAAGTAGTGTCTAACAATACATTATGATCACTCAGGTAATAAAAATGGCAGCGGTTTGATATCATTTTATCCGTAACCAATATTATTGTGTAATTCAATCTTTTTATTCTAAATATCTTAATTGAACACGAGACAAAATGTGTCATTCTTATATAGTTCAATTTTATATTTTTTTGATATTTTAAGTAGACTTATTCTATCAAATGAAATCAATATCACGTATTTACTTATTTTAGTATAGTTATACATTTTTCAAAATCTCATTCAATTAAAGGGTTTAAGATATTACTCTCATTATATAGAAAGGATAAATTCTATCTTGATCATATACATCCCTCTATATACGTTATGACATATTTGATTATTTTATTTATAATCTAGCTTGTTACAGATAATGTTTAAAAATATTAAAATATCATTCTCTATATTGACAACAATGGTGATCTCAAGTCCAAGCATCATATATACCATTGTCACTATAAGAATTACTTATGATATTCATATAATGATCCGCGTAGTATTTTTATAATAGGTTGATCTAGTACATTAGTTCACTAACTTATACTTATGTATTGACTTGATATCTCATATCATAATACACGCAAGTTGTTATTAATCACTATATATACTAGTTTTCATACATTATTGTTACCTTATTCACAATAATACTTAATTAATGTAATTTAAGAATAATGTTTAACTAATTGAATTTGTTATTCTAAAGGCATTATTACATTTATTAAATAAATAAATATGTAATAACAAAATAATTAAATGATATATAAAAATTAAAATATCATAATAGAAATATATCAAATATCTAAAATACTATTAAATTTAGGGTATATACCAATAATTTCTTCATCATTGTATGATAAATCTAAATTTTTTTTAATTTTTTCCTTGACTAATTTGAGTGCTATAGACTTAAACTTTTTTAAAGGACTCATAAGTTTGAAGTGACCTAACTAACTTTTTAATGTTAATAGAATCTAAGTCCTTGCTTTCTTCTATGATGGCAACCTTAAAATGAAATATCTTAAGAAAACTTTTCAGAACTTTTCTAATCACACTGTTTTCAAGAATTCTTTCTTTTAAATTGAAATTGGAGTTTATTATATCGTTTAGTTTAGCATTGAAATTAGCAAAAATTTCTTCATTTTTCATTCTAATCTCCTCAAACCTATGTAACACCCCCTTCCATTCATTTCTAATCATGTGGCATATAGTACATTGAAATTTTCGAAAAGACAAAAAAATCAACGCTTTCTCATAGTGAAGCGAAGTTTTCATTTGTTCAAAAGAGTTTATAAAAAGTAACCACATAAATAGTAATGAAATTAATACTTCAGAGTATACAGAAAAGGAATTACATAACAATGACTTAAACCTTAGATATACTATGCCCCGTCCGAAAATCTTTGCCTCAACTGCACTTTCCGAAACCGCTACTGCAATATCGTAATCACCTGAAAATAATAATCCCATAAAGGGGTGAGCACACCACATGGCTCAGTAAGATAATACAATATTTAAATAAAGGAAGGAGCATGTTACCTGAATCCCTACTTATTTTGGCCATTTCACGCAACTTCACACACACAAGTAAATGCATGTCCACATATCAATGTACATGTTCTAACAAGCATATGCTCAATAATGTACACAAGATATCATATCATTTCCTCTAGAACTCTAAGCACTATATCATCTATGAATTCAGTATAAATATCTCCATCAGAGTAACACTCCTCATGATATACCATCCACAGATAATGCAATCTCAATCAATATATTTTCTAGATGAATCACGTTATCACCTGTGTCCGTTTAGATTCTATTTCTATTCTTATCAACGAACACCTACGTGATCATATAAAATCATTACATAGTGATTCGTATAAATAACGACTAATGCCGCAACCCCATACAGAAGAACTGCTTAGAAGCCGGTATAACCACACAGTATCAATCACACACTCGGCCTGAGATAACCAAAATATCCTAGGCACCCAATCAATACCCACATAGGATACAAATATTTCAAACACCTAAATATAGATACAACCGAGGGTATTAGTAAAAACAATAACACTGTTTCTGTATGCTATTTTCACTCTCGAAAGATTGGTGATAGGAATTTTATTGCGTTTACAAGTGATCGATTATGCTTAGAAACATCATGGATTATGGTTGTTGCTCTAAGCCACTAGGCCATTTGGAGGACAGCTGTGGATTCCACCTACCCCTCAGGGTACCACAGTCTTATTGTCACACCTCTATTGGAAACTGGCTTACAAGCCCAACTGAGGGAGATGGAACATACATATCCGATCCACATATCACAATTATCTCAATACTGATTCATTACCAGTCTATGTTATCATACATTCATATTATCTCTTTATTTTCACTAAAGCAAGACAACCTGACAGTTATACTATAATCACACATACACGTCCTCCATACTTTATCCCATACTAGGAATTCTTTCGCCTACATTAAACCTTGACTACACTATTATAGGGTCACATATCAATTTAATCCTACTCGTTCGCTAAAAATGTCAACTCATAAACACACTTATAAACGTGTAAACTAATAAATCAAATGACCCGCAATACATCCAATACACCTTTTCAACAATATCCTCAAACTTTCACATGATCTTTAATCTATTACGGATTCACCCATATTCTTTTCGTTTCACAAGCATACTGGTGAGCTAGACAAGATTCTATATACTAGAAGTGGGGTAGCCTATTTATTGCCTTACTCATTATCTTATTTAAATACTAATTTCCCTTATTCAAGCTGATGCTAACTCTCTGTTTCTGCAAACTTAAGTTCTCTCTCAAAGAATTGACACTTGCCAAGGTGTAATCAGACTTCAACCATTTCCGCCATTTACAGTCATAACAAAAACCTGATTTTGACTGCAATTAAAGGTAATTCTAAACCCACCTCTACATATGAAAACCAGAATACAAAGGAAAGTCATGAATAACTATATGACTAGTATTTCTTGTAGGAATTCGGCAAGAGTTTGCCTATACATATAAGCTGCCCTACCTGCACAATAAAACCATGACAGTCCCCATACCAAATAAAACACAACGTGTTACTGCCTCATTGCAATTCACACTAACACAAGCAACTCTTAGCAGATAGAAGTATTCTACCATACAGTTTGAATCATAGACACACGCATTCATTTCCTTATAGATTTGTCATAATTAAGTAAATTATGGATCGTGGACATGATATCTACCGTACACTTCAATATATGTATACAATGGTCATTTGCCCACACTGGGTTTCTCAGACCAACAGGATAATTAGTACTACCATGGGTTGCACATACCCAAGGACGCTATGAAAAACAGCCACTGCCAGCCATGGGTTCAACATACCCTGTGGGCACCATGGTTTTTTATTATCATTTCTCAATTGCTGTGGGTTCAACATACCTCGAAAGACACCACAGTCTTATTATCAATCTAGAGCTGCTGTGGGTTCAACATACCTCAAAGGGTACCACAGTCTTATTATAAAGATATTGCTCCGTCCTAAGCGGCTTTACTAGGGTAACGGAAAACTACCGTTCCATAATTATTCCAATTATACCAGTTATCCACACAGATTTATTCATAGGCGACTCAATCATAACAACATGACCATTTTGCCTATATTAATCAAGCAACATTTTAGTAATTTCATGATAGGTAATATAATTACCTATGCAACACATTTATTAATCCTTATATTGTAAAAGGACTTCATACGTATGGATTTGTTGTAAGGCTAGTAGTACTTAGTTATAAAAACATATTCCACTCTGGCATATAAGTAAACCATAAGACAATCAAGATAAAACACAGAAATATATTACAATTCAAACACATGGATACACTATACCACTATTATTACAATTTCGCAGAAACATACTTTAATTGGTTATCATATATTGCGTTATTACACGTAATCCCAACACATCATCACAAGTAAAAATATACTCATTACCTTACTACGGCACAGTAATTATAATATACTAACGTATGCACCCATGTTAATTCGAATAGCATTGCAAAACATCGAATGCAGCATCTACTCAATCATTCCATCATAAAGGCATAATTACGTATGTATATACAAGGGTTCCTACCATATAAATATATGTAAATACAAACATGGGACATACAATGCCGTATAGGTATTTTAAAATACCTAATCTAGCACTGCCGGTCGACGGTAATGGTATTACGCTTA
>CP135552.1:4605561-4616688 GCA_032402905.1 Khaya senegalensis | reverse complement strand
CACTCTGGCATATAAGTAAACCATAAGACAATCAAGATAAAACACAGAAATATATTACAATTCAAACACATGGATACACTATACCACTATTATTACAATTTCGCAGAAACATACTTTAATTGGTTATCATATATTGCGTTATTACACGTAATCCCAACACATCATCACAAGTAAAAATATACTCATTACCTTACTACGGCACAGTAATTATAATATACTAACGTATGCACCCATGTTAATTCGAATAGCATTGCAAAACATCGAATGCAGCATCTACTCAATCATTCCATCATAAAGGCATAATTACGTATGTATATACAAGGGTTCCTACCATATAAATATATGTAAATACAAACATGGGACATACAATGCCGTATAGGTATTTTAAAATACCTAATCTAGCACTGCAGGTCGACGGTAATGGTATTACGCTTATAACTATATATATATATATATGTATATATATGTATAACAAACGAATATTAACACTTCTAATTGCACAATCATGCCCATTCCCCGTCAATGGGACTTTTCTACAATTTAATCTATTACTATAATGTACATTCATGCAATTATAAATATTATAAACCTATTTTTTCTCAATTTAAATATTATATTATCTTACCTCCGAGCACCCAGTGCCTATATGAATGATGCAAAACTGTCTCAAAGAGGGTATACGCGTTCGAAATACTCCTCCGTACGCTACGGATTTTTTCTCGAAAAACGTGCAAGTTACTGTTCAATAGGCACTATTTACAGACACTATTCAACCCACGAAATTTCAGTTTCTGTTTCACGAACGGAACACACCATCGCGATCCTTGCGATGTCGAGATGCTGTCCATGGTGTCTATATGCCACAAAACATAAATTAAAGCCTTCAAAATCACTTTGGACCCTAAAATTTCAGTTTTCAAGGTACCTACTTTGGACCCTAAAATCATCATCGAAACTCATTCCAAATTGAGATCTAAACATACCGCGTCGAAGTACGAGTGTCGAAGAGTACACTAGTCAGTTTGGATTCCACAGGAGCTACACCAATTGCCGGAAATCTTACTGGAAATACCCTTTCCCGATTAGCCTTCCCACGCCGGAATCCGGTGACCAAATGCCAGAACGGGGCACACCACCGTGAAGAGGGCGGCGAGACGGTGCCAGACGCGCTGGAGGTGTCGATCAACTCACCGTGGATCGCCGTGAATCGCCGGTCAAAGTTCACGTCGGCGAAGCTTCCGGCGGCGCGTGAGGGCGCGTGGCAGCTGCGATCGGGGCGGGGTTGGCAGCGTTGCACTCGCGACGGCTTGGCGGTCCTCCACTCGCCAGTGGTGAGGTGATCTGAGGTCCGGTGACGAAAATCACTGTTGACAGGAGAGAGAACCGTGGGGAGGAGAGAGAGAAGAGAGAGAAAATGGAGGAAAAAGTGAATTTTGTTTTTCCGAATTTTTCGACCCCTTCCCGCTTATATAGTCAGGCACGCACGACGAAAATTACAGCTTTTCGCTTCCGTCGTCAAATTTCTGATACCGGTAATGAAATACTGTATTTTTTGCTCATACAGTATGCTGTCTTGAATACCGATAAACTCTCTCTCTTATCAAAACTCTCAAAAATACTGTATTATAACTCCATAACAAGGTTTTAAGAGTATAAAAATTTCAAGATGTTACAACCTAGAAGTTAGAATATAAAGTTTCAAGTACTCAACTATCTTAGTTCCCTTATAAGTGACAGCTTTACTATTCCATTTGATTTAACTAACTCATCTTTGGTCTTTTGATTAAAATTCTTAAAAATAGTAACTCTTTTAGTAGGAACAATAAGAGAACCTTAAGCTTTTACACACGATATCTATACTCTCTTAGCTCTAAATTTGAGAAAAACTTTAATCCTAACTTTTTGGTACAAATAGTTATTCCCATCAAAGTGAGGAGAAATAAACAAATCTTTAAGATCGATTCTCTATCTAATTGAGCTTTATTTAATATGATAAGAACATAACATGATACAATTATATGACAAGATAATTCAAATTGTCACCGATAATATCTAGGGAATGAGCAACTTTACATGTTTATACATCTGCAAACAACCGATAAGTTTTGGTATTGAGGGCTATTTGTCAATTCACCTAATAAGAAAGAATTTCTTACATCCATTTGGTACAATAACCAATCATAATTAATAGCTAAAGATATAAGGACTCTAATGGAATTCATTTTAGCTACGGGGACAAAAGTCTCGATGTAATCAATGCCATAGGTTTGAGTGAAGCCTTTGGCCACTAACCTAACCTTATCTTTTTCAACAGTCTCATCACTCTTAAGGTTGGTTTTATATACCCATTTGTAACCTACAGCTTTCTTCCCTTTAGGAAGTGGAACAATATCCCAAGTTTGATTTCAAATTAGAGCCTTAAGTTCTTCATTCATTGCATTTCTCCAAATTGGGCTGATTTGAGCCTGTTGGTAACTAGAAGGTTCTTGAATATCATCAATGGTATTTAGAAAAGCTTTATACTGATCTTTAATATGATCATAAGTATAGAAGTTTTGAATAGGGTGATTGGTCACATAGTTACCATGATAAAACACTCTAATTTTCATCCATTCAAAGGTTGGTCTTTTGATCCGAGTAGATCTTCTAAGTGTAGGTAGTTCCTGTGTAGCATGATTATCACTACCTAGAAATTGATCTAATGTGTCATTGTTATTAATTTGGTCATCTCCAAAGTGACTTGAATCAATCTCATCATGAGATGACTCATCTTGGGGAAAAGTATGTTCATTCTCATCATCTGTTTGTCTAAGAGAGTAAAGGTCATTCTCATTTTAAGATGATTCCTCTTGAACTTCTAGATTGTTATGGACATTCTTTCTAAGTTCAGGAATGGGCCCATTTGTGTGGATAGTGTCAATAACAGGACTATGGGTGAAATTATCCACATTCTCCCCCTTACTATTGGATTCAAGTTCATATTTTTTGTAGTAAGGTTCATGTTCTAAAAAAGTGACATTTCTAAATACAAACAACCTATTTGTCTTGGGGTCAAAGTATCTATAGTCTTTTTAAGTTGTGGCATAATATGGGAATATGCATTTTTGACTTCTATAACTAAGTTTGTCTCTACTGTTATAAGGAATATGGACATAACATATGCATCCAAAAATTTTAAGATATGAAAGATTTGGTTTCTGATTAAACATTACCTCCACATTACCTCATTTGGAGTCTTGCCCTTTAGAACTTTTGTAGATGTTTTATTTATCAAATGAATAGCCGTGAGGATGGCATTACTTCAGAAATGTTTGGGAACATTATGGTAGAACATCATTGATCTTCCAACTTCAAGGATATGTCTATTCTTCCTTTTTGCCAGTTTATTTTGTTCTGGAGTGTATGAGCACGTAGTTTGATGTATAATCCTTTCACTTAGTAAGTATTCCTTAAAAGAATTATTGACATATTCTCCACCATTATCAGTTCTAATCATTTTGATTTTTCTGCCAAATTGGTTAGCGACAAAGGGCATAAAACATTTAAAGCATGATAATATGTCCGATTTATATTTTAAAAGGTATACCCAAGTATATTTAGATTTATGATCAATAAATGTAACAAAGTATCTATAGTTATCATGTGAATTAATTCAAAAATATCATCACATTCATGTTCCGATAGTACAAAAGGAAGTCTAGTTTATTTTCCTAAAATACATGCTTCACACTTAAAAATGTGATAATTATTTAAATTAAGAACTAGACAATTTAAAATGTAATTAGAAGGATGTCCAAGCCGTGCATGCCATAGCTCATGTAAATTGATTTGTTTAGTAACCCTAAAAGCTTGTTTTGCGTCATTTAACATGTAAAGACCATTTTGAGCACAACCTTCACCAATCTTCTTCCCGTTTATAATATCCCGAAAAATTACTTTGTTAGGACCAAAGATAGCAATACAATTTAAGTTCTTAGTAAGTTTACTAACTGATAATAGATTAGAATTAAAATTAGGTATATAGAACCCTTTAGTATGTTTTGACAATAAATCCAAATCTGCTGAATACTTAATGGGTACATGCTTTCCATTAGTAACTTTGACACTTTGTATTTTCTTTAAAGGATATAATCTAGATGCTTTATTTATGTTTCTAAACATATGATCACTAGCACCTAAGTCTATAATCCATGGTTCATAATCATTATAAGAGTTAAACTGAGAGTCAAAAAGAGTACCGTCCTCCTATTTGCCTTTGTAAGCATGGTGTTGGGTTTCAAGTGCTTCCGAATTAATTTGGAGTTGGTTCCTTATCACCTTAGCAATATCGTCAAGATTAAAGGAGTGAACACTTGAAATCTTAGTAATGGGAGCTGAATGTGCACTTGAAACACCATAGATACTCTGATTTGAAACTGTCATTCTTGAATTGTGAAGGTATGAGTTCTGAGTGAAGAAGCCAACACCGATCTTTAGAGTGACCATTCTTGTGACAATGGTCACACTTAGCCCAATTTTTGTTGTTGTTGTTCCTTTTTGACTTAGCCACTAAGGCTTCAGTTTTAGGCTTTTCTTAAGCCAAAAGAGCATTTGTCTCCACCTTGTGGTCATGGCCATTTGTGTCCAAGACACAATGGGCTGTTTCTTCCTTGTTGATCATGTAACAAACCTCACCGAAGCGAGGTATTTCATTGCTTCTCAGTATTTGGCTCCGAATATTATTAAACTTGGAGTTCAAGCTAGCAAGGTAAGTAAACACCTTATCCTCATTAGCCCGTGCAAGAATGATGGCAATGTCATTAGTTTCTGGCCTATAAGAGTGAAGCTCATCCTAAGCCTCTACAAATTTTTCCAAGTATTCAACTCAGCTCATCTCACCTTGGTTAAGCTTATTAAGGAAGGATTTAAGTTCATACACCATCATGAGATTCTTTTGTTAACCATAAATCCTTTTGATAGAATCCTACAACTCTTTAAAAGTCTTAGCATTGGAAAAAATACTAATCAAGTTTGGTTTTATAGAGTTAAAGATCCAAGTTAGAACTATTTTGTCTACTTGGACCCATTCTTCAAATCCATCATTATCTAAAGGTCTCTTAACCCTTCCTGTGATAAACCCATATCTACCTTTACCACACAAAGCATTTGTTGCAACCTTAACCCATATGAGGGTAGTTGTGGTTATTTAGTAGAAAAGTGATAAGTTTAAGGGAGGTGTTAGCATCTACTTCCATTATCTTGGAAGTAGTTCGGGTGGAGGCGTTGATGGTGGTTTGAGAAGGTGCTTCACTTGGTTTCTAGGTGCCTAAAGAAGGTTCCTCACTTGCCATTTAGATTTGGCCAAAAGATGGGAGATACTTTTCAAGCACAACCATGAAGAATCAAAGAAGAAGAAGAAGAAGAAGGATAGGAACTTACAGTTCTGATATCATGTTAACTTTAATGATCAAAGTATAAGAAGTGAGCTTGAGAATTTTAGCCAAAGAGAGAAATATGAAGAAGATGAGAGAATTATTTTTCTTAATTAAAAGAATAATGTTACAAGGATTTAAATAGGCAAACAACCAACAACTATAATTGTTTTCCCAAGGTAGGAAAGCTGTAATACACAAAATAGGCTAAACAAATTACTTACAAGTCATAAAGCAATGTTTCCTTTTTCTACTAATTGCAAAACAACTTCCAATGTTCACCTTCTTCAAATTTGAATGTTTGAATTCTTCTTCTCTTTGACTACTGAAATGCTGATTAGGATTAGGATGCTGACTGAGATAATGATTGGGATACACAGATTTTAATGCAGCACGTTCACGATGCTAGCATGAATCTTGAGATTGGTCAATCGGCTCAATCAGTTTTATTTTAACATTTATTGCATTTTTGCATTTAATAGTGATGTTTGAAAGCATTTTGTTACACTTTCGACAAAAATTGTGATGATTTAAAGCATGTTACATAATTTTGATCAAATCGAGTATGTTTTAAAGCAATTTGTAGCATTTTTCTGTATGTTTAAAAAAAAGGGTCATGTTTTAAACCATTTTATTGCATTTTTGGTAGAAATGGTGATGTTATAAAGTATGTTATATCATTTTTGATAAAAATAGAGATGTTTCAAGAGGCAATTTATAGAATTTTTGGCAAAACCAGAGGTATTTCAAGGCACTTTATAGCATTATTAAATTAAATGTTAATGTTTTAAAGCATTTGGTTGAACTTTCAGCAAAAATTATGTTGACTTAAAGCATGCTATCTCATTTTAGTTCAAATCAAATATGTTTGAAAACAATTTATGCATTTTTAAAGAAAACAAAGATGTTTGAAAGTAATTTTATTTCATTTTTGGCATAAATGGAGATATTTTAAAGCATGGTATATCATTTTTGGCAAAAGTGGAGATGTTTCAAGGCATATTATAGTATTTTTGCATTAAATAATGATATTCTAATAGATTTAATTGCACTTTCGACAAAAACTACAAAGATTTAAAGCATGTTATATCATTTTCAGTCAAATTAGGGTATGTTCTAATGCAATTTGTGTCATTTTTATGTATTTTTTTTTTTAAAAAAAAAAAACAGTGATGTTTTATGGCATTTTTATAGCATTTGTGGCAGAAGTAGTGATGTTTTAAAGCATATTATTTTTTATTTGAAAATAATAAAGATGCTTTGAGGTACTTTATATCATTTTTGCATTAAACAGTAATGTTATAACATATTTTCTTACACTTTAGAGGAAAATTGTGATAATTTAAAGCTTGTTATCTCATTTTAGATCAAATCGAATATATTTTAATGCAATTTGCCCCATTTTTATGCATTTTTAAAGAAAACAAAGATATTTAAAGTACTTTATTGCATTTCTGGCATAAATAGTAATGTTTTAAAGCAT
Organism: Khaya senegalensis; assembly: GCA_032402905.1. NCBI lineage: Eukaryota > Viridiplantae > Streptophyta > Magnoliopsida > Sapindales > Meliaceae > Khaya > Khaya senegalensis. Next base: position 4,609,794 of record CP135552.1, on the reverse strand, counting down.
GTTATACCATTTTTGGTAAAAATGAAAATGTTTCAAGGTACTTTATAGCATTTTTGCATTATACAATGATGCTCTAAAGTATTTTGTTATACTTTAATTTTTGCCAAAAATGGTGATTAATTGAGTATGTTTTAAAGTAATTTGTCACTTTTATGGATTTTTAAAGAAAATGATAATATTTTAAGCCATTTTTATGGCATTTGTGGTAGAAATGGTGATATTTTAAAGCACGTTATATCTTATTTGAAATAACAAAGATGCTTCGAGGCATTTTATAGCATGTTTCCATTAAATGTTGATGTTTTAAGGCATTTGGTTGCACTTTTGGTGGAAATTATGATGACTTAAAGCATGTAATCTCATTTTAGATCAAAACAAATATGTTTGAAAACAATTTGTAGTATTTTTATGCATTTTTTAAAATATTTTATTGCATTTTTTGTGTAAATGGTGAAGTTTTAAAGTATTTTACATCATTTTTGGCAAAAGCAAAGATATTTCAAGGCACCTTATAGTATTTTTTTAGTAAATAGTAATGTTCTAAAACATTTTGTCACACTTTCGGCAAAAATTTTGAAGATTTAAAGCATGTTATATGTTTTTTTATATATAAAATTAGCTATATTTTAAAGCAATTTGTAGTATTTTTGTGCATTTTTTAAAAAGAAAACAGTGATATTTTAAAGTATTTTATTGCATTTTTGGTGAAAATGACGATGTTTCAAAACACGTTATATCATTTTCGTCAAAAACAGAGATGTTTTACTACACTTTATAGCATTTTTTCATTAAATGTTGATGTTTTAAAATATTTTGTTTCACTTTCAGTTAAAAGTGTGATAATTTAAAACATATTATGTTTTAAAGTAATTTACACCATTTTTATACATTTTTAAAGTAAATAGTGATGTTTTAAAGCATTTTATTGTATTTTTAGAAAAAAATGTTATTGTTTTAAAGCATGTTATATTATTTTTGGCAAAAACAGAAATCCCATAGGAAACTTTGTAGCATTTTTATATTAAATATTGATGTTCTAAAATATTTTATTGCACCTTCGAAAAAAATTGTGAAAATTTCAAACATGTTATATTATTTTCGATCAAATCGAGTACTTTCAAATAAATTTGTAGCATTTGCATACAATTTTAAAGAAAACAATAATTAAGATATTTTATTGCTTTTATGGTGAAAGTGGTAATGTTTTAAAGCACATTATATCATGTTTAGTAATAACAAAGATGACAGAAAGCCCTTTACAGCGCTTTTGTATTAAATGGTAATGTAATAAAGTATTTTGTTGCACTTTAGGTGAAAATTATGATAATTTAAAGCATATTATCTTATTTTAGATCAAATCAAATATGTTTTAAAGCAATTTGTACCATTTTTATGTACTTTTAAAGAAAACAAGGATGTTTTAAAGTATTTTATTGCATTTTTGATGAAAAATGTTAATGTTTCCAAGCAGATTATATCATGTTTGGCAATGACAAAGATGCTTCAAAACACTTTATAGCGTTTTTGCATTAAACAGTAATGTAGTAAACCATTTTGTTGCACTTTAGGTGAAAATTGTGATGATTCAAAGCATGTTATTTCATTTTAGATCAAACAAAATATGTTTTAAATCAATTTTTACCATTTTGATGCATTTTTAAAGAAAACAAAGAAGTTTTAAAGCATTTTTGGTGGAAATGCTGATGATTTCTGTGACACTCAGATATAAATAAACTTTAATTTTTTATTATTATCTCTTGTTTTTAAAATGTTTTATGGAGTTATTGGAAGGAGATCAAATGAAAATCGATTAAATAAGTTATTTTGTCGGGTAAGGGCAAAATAATTTTTTCACTCAAAATTGAGGTCAAAGTTAGTTTTGATCGCATAAAAAGTCTTAAAATTTCATAAATATTATGTTGGTGTATTTAATTTCAATTCGAGACGCGGTTGGTATATTTTTGGGAAGTCAGAAATAAAAAGGATAAAATCGTCATTTGATAAAGTTTTGATTGATCAAACTAGATATCAAGAATATAAATTAGTATGATAGAGTGTGTTAGAAGGAAAGATAGATTTTATAAGCATAAGAATGCCAAAATTTCTATTTTGGACAAAAAGGGACAATTTTGTTAAAAAGGGCAAAATGATCATTACGTCAAGGGTTGGAAGGACTCTGCCAGATTTTGATCACCCATAACTCTTGTAAATATTGTAAATAAGATATAGAAAAAGTAAAATTGAATTAGGATGTAAATTTCTCTATAAAGGATGAAAAAGGACCAAAGTGACCAATTTTCTTTATTAGGGGTAAAATGGTCTTTTCACAAGAAATTAGAAGAAAAAGTGGTAATTAAAATTGATGGACTAAAGTGAAAGAATATAAAAATGGCTTGGGTAGTCTCATAATTTTCTTGGGAGCTAAATGCAAGCTTTGAAATATTTTTGGGTAACAGTATAATTTTCAAAAATATGGATTTGGATAAGTTTGGTTGACTTTTCAAAATTGAAACAAAATTCAGTTTTTCTTCTTTCTTGCCGTGAGGTGCTTCTCCCTTTCTCTTTCAATTTTTTGGATAAAAATCAAGCAAAATCTTTTGGATAATTCGCCCGATTAAATGCGTTATCGCAGAAGGGAAAATTATTCTACGCGTCAAGAGCTTTAATCTGACGGTAAAAGTTCTTGATTTCACTAAGTTTCAATTTATGGATTTGTTGAAAAGTGGTTTTTAAAAGTGGTTTATGGTTTTTAATGGTGATTTAGGTGGTTTTGCGGTATTGGGAGGTTTAATCAAGCAATTAGCATATTTTAAAGGTAAGGAAATGTAATTTTCTTTTATGGAGTTTGTGATTGGTGGTTGATTTGTGTAGGAATAGATTTAGGGATGATGTTTAGATAAAATTGGGTATAGAATAATGTATAAAATGGAAGAAAATTTGAAAGAGGGCAAAATGGTAAATTTGGAGTACTGTTCATCGAGCCTCTAAATGATATATTTTAACATGTTATGGTATGTTAGGGAGCAAATGAAATTAGTAGGAATTGATTTGGGTGGACAAAATGAGAAAAAAATTTGAAGGAAGGGTAAAATGGTAACTTTGGTTATTATTGTGGAGATTTAGAAATATTTTGATGTGTTATGTATGTATAATACTTTATATGGTTGTTGGAATGCATAAATGAATTATTATTATGGCCGTGTGATCGGAGCGTGGTTAATAGAATTTAGAATAAATTGTAATATTCAGAACGTTGCACGTTGATTGTCATAATAATTATACTAGTTATAATTATTATGTAAATTTTCTTTAGTAGTAAATGATGCATTGATGTGGTTATCTATTAATAATGGATAGTATACGATATATTTATCGTGATAGTAGAAATTATAATTGTGATGAATAAATTCCAGTGAATTTGGTAGACTAGGTATTTGCGAGTGTTTGTGATTATAGAAGTGTTATGAATTGTTGGTTAGGTATCACTATCCACAAGTGATTATACATTCATTATGTGAACGAATTTCATATGCGCATAAAATCGAGATGTGAACGTTATTTATCATTTTTGTGTGTATAGGTGCGCATATGTGGTATTTATTGTGCATGGTTTGAGTGTACAATAGTTTTTTTTTAAAAAAATGAATACATGGTTTTAGGCCATGTGGTATTAATTGTGTGACTACATTAGTTATGGATCCGAATATTCAGATACCCTTCACACCCGCTGGCTTAGTTATAGTCAGATTATATGATCGATCATATATAAAAATATATGCTCAGCCCGACAGACGAGTGGTGTGAATGGATGAGGGTTGGGCGAATTTACTTTGTGGCCACGAACCATAACTGTGTTAGCACGACCGGTCATATATTTGTCGATAATTTGTTAAAAATGTCATGTGTTTTTTATTTCGAAATGCATGTAGATTTATTTATATTTTATATAATAACTATGAGTATTATGTGGATAGTGATACAGAGTATATAGTCGGAGTGTATTTATCTCGTTAGATTATGTTAAGGTGATATAAGTTAATAACCTCTACGTCATCAGTATCGTATAGTATATATGGTAGGGAAACAAATTCTGTACTAGAATATTATATTTCCTTACTGAGCTGTTTCGCTTACCCTTTGTGGATTGTGGTTTTTACAGGTAATGTGACGCCGCGGGATATGGATGCGAACTCTTCGAGGTGTTAATAGGGCTAGTATTTTGATGATGGGGGT
>CP135552.1:4478240-4505587 GCA_032402905.1 Khaya senegalensis | reverse complement strand
TTTAATGAAAAATTTTAAATGTTATTATTTCATTCATTGAATAATTTATTAAAGAAGTATTAGTATTTATTTTATCTTGAAAATATAAAATAAAATAAATAAATAATTTTTAATTTTTAAAAGTAAATCGGTTCCTCAGTTCGGTTCCAGTTTCTTAATCTTTGGAACCGAAACCTACTCTAAAAAATCAGTTCCGGTTCAGAACTGGTTATTTTAGGGTCAGTTCTTGGCGGTTCCAGTTCTACCCGAAACCGCTGCACACCCCTAGAGTTTATGGTTCTTACTTCAAATCCAAAATTAATGATAATTACACCAAATTCAAGTTTAAAAAAAATACCTAAAACACCATTTAAAACCATAAAACCACTTTTTAATAAATTCATAAACTAAAATCGAATGATATCAACAATTTTCACTATCCAATTAAAGCTCTCGACATGTAAATTAATTTTTTCTTATGTAGTAACGCATTTAATCGGGTGAATTATAAATTTTACTTACTTTTTTAAGGAAATAAAAAAATTTAAAAGAGAAGGGAAAGAGTGATTCATGGCAAAAGAGAGAAGGAAGAAGTTGAATTGATCCAATTTCGAAAAGTTAAAAAATCTTATTCAACTTAACATTTTTGAAAATTACACTCTCACCTAATAACTTTTCAAAACTTATATTTAACTCTCAAGAAATTATGAGGTTACTCAAACTATTTTTAGTTTTTTATACTTTAGTCCATCAGTTTTCATCCCCACTCTTTTCTTTAAATTTTTTGTGAAAAAATTATTTTACCCCTAGTAAAGAAAATTGATTATTTTAGTCATTTTTCATCATTTTTAGGGAAATTTACATCCAAATTCGATTTTACTTTTTTTTTATATAATTTATTTACAATATTTACAAGAGTTGTGGGTGATCAAAATTTGGCGAAGTCCTTCCGATCCTTAGCACAATGACCATTTTGCCCTTTTAAGCAAAATTGTCCCTTTTTGTTCAAAATAGTAATTTTGGCATTTCTAGTGTTATCAAATCTATCTTTTCTTCTACCACACTCTATTATACTAATTTCCATCCTCAATATCTAGTTTGGTCAATCGAAACTTTATCAAAATGATGATTTTGCTCTTTTTTTGTTAATAGTACCCATTTTCACTAAATTTCCTCAAAATGTATTTCTATAGCTTCTATTCTATATTTCTCTACTCTAATATTGTTACTATATCCACTTCAATACGAATATAATAGCGAATTTAGGCAATACCTAAATTTGAGAATGTTACAAAATTGAACATGTTTTAAAGCAATTTGTATTATTTTAAAAGAAGATATTTATGTTTTAAAGTATTTTATTAAATTTTTGGTGAAAATGGTTATGTTTTTAAAGCACATTATATCATTTTGGGTAAAAACAAAAATACTTGAAGGCATTTTATAGAATTTTCTGATTAAACGTTGACGTTTTAAAGCATTTTGTTACTCTTTCAGCAAAAATTGTGATGATTTAAAGGATAATATATAATTTTCTCTCAAATTGAATATGTTTTAACCCAAATTTGTACTTTTTTTTAATGTATTTTTAAAGAAAATGATGATATTTTAAAATATTTTATTATATTTGTAGCAGAAATGGTGATGTTTTATAGCACCTTATATCATTTTCGGAAAAATAGAGATGTTACAAGGCACTTTATAGCATTTTTTCATTAAATGCTAATGTTCTAAAGCATTTTAGTGCACTTTCAATGAAATTGTGAAAATTTAAAGCATGTTATATCATTTTCAATCTAATAGAATATGTTTTAAAGCAATTTGTGGCATTTTTAATGAAGCTGATGATGTTGTAAATCATTTTATTGGATTTTTTGAGGAAATGGTGTTATTTAAAAGTACGTCATATCATTTTTGGTAAAAACAGATATGCTTTAAGGCACTTCATATCATTCTTTCATTAAACGTTGATGTTCTAAAGTGTTTTGTTGCACTTTCGATAAAAAGTGTGATGATTTAAAGTATGTTATATCATTTTCGATTAAATTCTATATGTTTTAAAGCAATTTGTAGTATTTTGATGCATATTTAAAGAAAATGGTGATGTTTGAAAGCATTTAATTCATTTTTGTAAGAAATGCTGATGTTTTGAAGCACGTTATATTATTTTTGGTTAAAGCGAAGATGCTTTAAGGCACTTTATAGCATTTTTATATAAAAAAAAAATGATATTCTGAAGCATTTTGTTATTCCTTTGCCAAAACTTATGATGATTTAATATATTTTATTGCATTTTTGGCAAAAATGGCAATGTCTTAGAGCACATTTTATCATTTTCGGCAAAAATAGAGCTGCTTCAAGACATTTTGGTACTCTTTTGGCAAAAATTGTGAAGATTTAAAGCATGTTATCTTATTTTCGATTGAATCGGATATGTTTTAAAGTAAATTGTAGTATTTTTAAAGAAAATGGTGATGTTTTAAAATATTTTATTGTAGTTTTGATGGAAATGGTAATGTTTTAAACTCATTTTTGATCAAAATGGTAACGTTTTAAACACGTTAGATCATTTTCAACAAAAATAGAGATGTTTCAAGGCACTTTGTAGCTTTTTTTTTTTTTTAATTAAATGTTAATGTTTTAAAGCATTTTGTTGCACTAATAGTGAAAGTTGTGATAATTTAAAGTATGTTATATATTTTCAATCAAATAGAATATGTTTTAAAATAATTTATAGTATTTTTATTCATTTTTAAAGAAAACGATAATGTTTTAAATCATTATATTACATTTTTGGCAGAAATATTGATATTTTAGAGTACTTTATGTTGCATTTTTTTGTTAAACGTTGATGTTCTAAAATATTTTGGTTCACCTTCAGTGAAATTGTGAAGATTTAAAGTATTTGTATCATTTTCGATCAAATCAAATATGTTTTTGATATGAAACAAGGAATCAAACCTATAAATAGTTTAACTTACCAACCCAACTACATTTAAATACCAAAATCCAATTTAGTCTAACTCTGAAGTTTTCTTTAACTCATTTAGCCCAAACCCCATTTAAATACTCAAGTTATTCCCTTAGTTTAACCATGATCACTTGGGCCAATGACACCTCACTTGCTTGATTGCCATATCACTCACATGAAGCAAATTAGGAAAATATTTATATTGGAGGGAAAAGTTAAAAATTAACAAGATTAAGGAAATTAGTTAATTAATATTTTATTTTATCATTTTATCTTTTCTATGTAACTTTAGAAGTTCTAACAAGCAAATTCAAATCATTTGGAAGATCCAAGAATGCATTTATAGAGGATAAGAGGTTAACTACAAAGATTGCCATATTAGGCCAAGACAATTTTTAAACTAACAAAACATTTATCTATATTTTTCATTTTGAAATTATCTTATATGTTAAGTAATTGTCATTACTTTTGATATTGAAAAATATTTTAATATTAATTTAACTTTTACTAGACCTTTATAAAGGTCTCCAATGCTTTGTAAGGGAGAATTTTTCTACTAAAAAAGTAAAAATTAAAACATTGAGTTTGTTCTTCAAGTTTGAACAAACTTTTACCCTATTTTTTTTTTTTTTGCTGGAATTTAGTTAATGGTTTCCTTGGTTGGTGGATTTGCCTTTATGCCTTACATCTATCTTTGCAACTTTGATTTTTTTCCTCTTCATTTGATTCACACTTTATTCACCTGTTAATATTGTTGGATTTGTTGAAGATTCACATCAAGATTGGTATCAGAGCTTTGATTTGGTTGAGGTGAGTTTATTTACTTCCTTTTCTTTGTAGAGTTACTTGAAGTTGCTGTGAACTATGAAATTGTAGTAGTTGTGGATTTAGGTGTGTAGGTTCTTGTAGATTACATTTTGGTTGTCGCTGGAAACTTTTTGAATCTTTCTACTGGAAAAAAAAAAGTACCCTTAAATCCAAGTACCTTATAACCTCATCTAATCCTTAGGTCTTATTACTTAAATACATCACCATAAATACTACCCAAATACTACCTCAAATGCTTTACCTAAACACTTAATTTTTTTCTAATACTCAAATGGCTAATAGAAGCTCTTTTTCCTCTCTAACTCCACATGGGAAGTAGGTCAATCAAAATTTCAAGCGGAAATAACTTCATTCTTGGGAGGAATTGAAGAAAATTCTTAAGAAGAGGTTCTTACTCGAATCACATAGGTAAAAATTGTATTTGAAACTCCATACACCTAAATAAGGAGATAGTAGTGTAGAGGAGTATATTCGAGAATTTGAAAAGTTAATGATGAGAATTGATTTACTAGAAGTTAAGAAGCAAACTATAGCTCAATTTTTGGGGGGATCAAAGCAAGATAGCTCATATTATAGAGTTATAGCCTTATTACACTTTGAAGATGTGCATAAACTTGCAATTAAGGTTGAAAAACAAACAAAAAGAGTAAGGTAATAGGTTTCAAGTCTTTCACTAAGGGGCCTACCTTCACTAAAGGTTCCTCATTTTATTCCAAGCTTAAATCCACTTCAAAGGATAAAGGTATGGACAAAATTCAAGAGTCTTAATAAGACTCTTCCATTCCTCTTAAACATGGTAAAAATGAGCTTAGTGGTTATTTTCAAGCCAATTGTCTTAACAAAAGAGTAATGACACTTAAGGACATCAAACAATTGAAGAGTTAATTAAATAAGAAGATGAGGCAAAAAGAGCTGAAATGGAGGCCAAATAAGAAGAAGAAACAGTGGAGAAAGTTGATTGTGGTTCTATACTCATTTTATAGCATGCCTTACATACACAAATAAGTTGCCAAGAAGATCAAAAGATAAATATTTTTCAAACTCATTGCACCATCAATAATAAGGTATGTACAGTGATAATCAATAGTGGAAATTGTGCCAATGTGGCCTTTATGACACTTGTGGAGAAGCTTAGGTTATCTACTGCACTTTATCTTCAACCTTATAAGCTACAATAGTTGAGTAATGGTAACAGTCTCCAAGTCACAAGGCAAGTACTCATTTCTTTCTCAATTGAAAAATATTATAAAGATGAGGTGTTGTGTGATATTATTCCGATGGATACTTGTCATGCATTGTTGGATTATCCTTAGCAATTTGATAGGGAGGTTAAATATGATGGTAGAAAGAACATTTATTCCTTTAAGTTAGAGGGCAAATTAATTATTTTAACTTCCTTAAAGCCTTTTTAAGCAAATCCACATTCTCATAGACCTTATTAAACAAAACACTTGTTCTTAAGTGGGGCTAAGATTGAAAGAAGTCTTATAATGCATAAGTCAATTTATCCTTTACTTTTGATTGAGAAACAAAAAGTTTAAGAGATTAAACAACTTCACACCATGATTCAACCCTTGTTAAGTGACTATAGAGATGTATTTCTTAATGATTTGCTTATTGGTTTACCACCACTTAGAGAAATAGAGCACCAAGTTGATTTAATATACCCATGGTTCAATTTCCTAATAGGGCAACCTATAGATGCAACCCTATAAGGGCTAAAGAGTTGTAAAAACAAGTAGAGGAACTAATTTCAAAAGGTTTTGTACAGGAAAGCATGAGTCTATGCTCAGTTCCAGTCTTGTTAACTCTAAAGAAAGATGGTTCATTTCACATCTGTGTTGATAATAGGGCGATCAATAATATAACCATCAAATATTGATACCCTATTCCTCGATTAGATGACATGCTCAATGAGCTCCATAGAGCTATGGCTTTTTCAAAAATTGACTTATGGAGTAGATACCATCATATTAGAATGAAGGAAATGGATGAATGGAAGACAATTTTCAAGACCAAGCACGAGTTATATGAATAGTTAGTTATGCCTTTCAAGTTTTTTAATGCTTCGAGTACATTTATGAGGTTGACAAATGAAGTTCTTAAGCCTTTTATTGGCCAATTTGTGGTAGTTTACTTTAATCACATTTTGATGTATAGCCAAAATGACGAGGCACATGCTGATCATTTGCGATAGGTTTTTAAAACTTTAAAGGTTTCAAAATTATATGCCAAACTTGAGAAGTGTGTGTTCTTTGTTCATTGTGTGGTGTTCCTTGGCTACATAATTTTTTATGATAGTATTATGGTGGATGAATTTAAGGTGGAAGGTATTAAATCATGGCCTGAATCTAAGTCCATTACAGAGGTTTTGTGATATCTGAATATAGGCAAACCCTAATTTTATTATTTCTTATCCCTGAAAATATTTTATGAAATTTGTTGGAAGGAAATTGGGTGAAAATTGCGTAAACAGGTCATTTTGTTAGGTAGGAATAAAATAGTCTTTTCACTCAAAATTATGGTAAAAGTGAGTTTTGATCACATGAAAAGTCTTAAAATTTCATAAGTATCATGTTAGTAAGTTTAATTTCAATTCGAGATGTGATTGGTATATTTTTTGCGAAGTCGGGGATAGAAAGGATAAAATCATCATTTTGATAAAGTTTTGGTTGATCAAATTAGATGCTGAGGATGTAAATTAGTATAATAGAGCATGTTAGAAGCAAAGATAGATTTTATAACCCTATAAATGCTAAAATTACTATTTTAGATGAAAAAAGATAATTTTGCTATAATGGATGAAATGTTCATTACGCCAAGGGTTGGAAGGAGTCTACTAGATTTTAATCACCCAGAACTTTTATAAATGTTCTAAATAATATGTACAAAAAAGTAAAATTAAATTTGGAAGAAAATTCTCATAGAAAGAATGAAAATGACCAATATGACTAATTTTCTTTATTATGAATAAAATATTCTTTTCACAAAAAATTTGAAGAAAATGTGAAAATTCAAACTGATCAATTAAAGTGAAAGAATATAAAAATAGTTTGGGTAGTCTTACAATTTTTTTGAGAATTAAATATAAGTTTTTTGACTTTTCAAAATTAAATCAAATTAACTTCTTCCTTCTCTCTCTTATCGTGATTCACTCTTTTCCTTTTCTTTTTAATTTTTTTTATTTTATTAAAAAAATCAAGCAAAATTTTACAATATACCCAATTAAATGTGTTACCGTTGAAGAAAAATGTAACATCTTGAAATTCGTATACTCTTACAATCTTATCATAGAGTTGTATTACAGTATTTTTGAGAGTATTGATAACAGAGAGAGTTGGCCGGTATTTGGGACAGTGTATTGTATGAGCAAAAAATACAGTATTTTATTACAGATATAAAAAATTTAGCGATTAAAGCGCAAAGATATAATTTCTCGTTGTATGTGCACGACTATATAAGCGGGACGGTGCACGGCAAGTTGACCATCATCATTGGCACGTCTGGCACTGTCTCGCCACCCTCTTCATGGTGGTGTGCTCAAATCCGGCATCCGACCATCGAATTTCGGCGAGGGATGGCTGATCAGCGGGCTGTCTTTCTGACAAATTTTTCAGCAATCTGTGCTGTTCTGGTGGAATCCGAACTAATGAGTGTGCTTTTCGACACTCGTATTTCAACGCAGTATGTTTAGATCTCAATTTGGATTGTGTTTCGATGATGATTTGAGAGTCTAAAGTAGGTACCCTGAAATCTGAAAATTTATGATTTTTGATGATTTTGAACGTTTAAATTTGTTTTTTGTGATATATGGACACTATTGATAGTATCTTGACATTGTAAGGATTGCGATGGTGTATTCCATTCGTGAAACGAAAATCGAAATTTTGTAGGTTGAATAGTATTTATAAACAGTATATGTAAACAGTACCAGCACATTTTTTAAGGAGATACTATAGCGTACGGAGGAGTATTTGGGACGTGTATATTCTCTTCGGGATGGTTTTTTATCATCCGTGTATGCACCAGGTGCTCGGAGGTAAGATAATATGATATTTAAATTATGGAACAAATAAATTTTAATATTTATAACGCCTGTGATTATATATATATATATATCATAACATTGGTTTTAATTGTAGAAAAGTCTCATTGACGGGGAATGGGCATGATTGTGCAATTAGAAGTGTTAGTATATGTGTTTTATATATATATATATATATATAGTTATAAACGTAATATTATCCTCGCCGACCTATAGTGCTATATTAAGTATTCTAAAATACTTATACAACATTGTATATTTCATGTTTATATATATATAATTATATGGTAGGTATGCTTGTATATGCATATGTAATTATGCCCATGTGAGTGAATGATTGAACACATGTTGCACTTGATATTTTGTAATGCTATCCAGATGGACATGTGTGTATATGTTAGTATGTTGTAATTATTATGCCATAGTAAGGTATTAAAGTATAGTTTGACTTGTGATGATATGCTGAGATTACGTGTAATGATGTAATATATGGTAATCGATGAGAATATATCTATGTGGATTTGTATTGATAAGTGAAATAGTATTTTTATGTGCTTGGATATAAATATATTTCTGTGCCTTATCTTGATAGTGGTATAGCATATTTATATGCCAGAGTGGAATATGTTTTCATAGCTTAGTAATGCTAGTCTTATGATAAATCCATGCGTATGAAGTCTTTTTAGATGATAAAGATTAGTAAATGTGTTTCATAGGTAATTATATTGCCCATTATAAAATTATTAACTTGCTTTTTGATTAATGTGGGCAAAGTGGTTATTTTGTCATGATTAAGTCGATTTTGAATAAATCTATGGGATAAGTGGTATAATTGGGATAATTATGAATCAGTAGTTTTTCCGTTACACTGGTAAAGCCGCTCAGAACAGAGCAGTATTATTATAATAAAACTATGGTGCCTTCCGGGGTATGTTGAACCCACAGCAACTCCGGATTAATAATAAGACTGTGGTGCCCTTTGGGGTATGTTGAACTCACAGCAACCAAAAAATTATAATAATAATACCATGGTGCCTAAGAGGTATGTCAAACCCATAGTAAGAAGCATTGTTCTCCATGGCGCCCTTAGACACGCGCAACCCATGGTAAAATTATTTATCTTGTCGGTTTGAGGGACTCAGAGTGGGTAAAGAATTATTATATACATATATTAAAGTGTACGGTGAATATTATGATCACTGCATTCCTGTGCATTTCAGATTCAAACTGCATGGTATAATACCTTTATCTGCTAAGAGTTGCTTGTGTTTGTGTGAAAAACAATGAGGTAGTAACAGGCTATGTTTCATCTGGTATTGGGAATATCTTGGTTTTCTTATGCAGGTAGCGTAGCTTATATATACAAGCGAACCATTGCCGAATTTCTATGAGAATTACTATTAATACAACTATTTGTGACCTTCTCTTTGTGTAATGGTTTTCATATGTAGAAGATGATCTAGGGTTATTCTTATTTATAGTCACAATCGAATTTAGTTATGATTGTGAATTCCGATAACAGTTGAAGTCTAATTACACCTTGACAAATTCTAATTCTTAAGAGGGAACTTAACCTTACAGAAAAAGAAAACCAACATTAGCTTGAAAAAGAAAGTTAGAATCCAATTAAGCTAATAAGCTAGGCAATATCTAGACTATCTCACTTCAAGTACATAAAGTCTTGTTTAGCTACCGGTATGCTTGTAAAATGAAAAGAATACATATGAGTCCATAATAGGTTAAAGATTACGTGAGATGCTTGAGGATATTATTGAAAAGGCACATTGTGTGTATTGCAGGTCATTCGATATATTAGTCTACACATTTATACGTGTGGTTAATGATGCGATAAGAATATAATAGCACAGAGTATGTTATGAGATGGTGTAGGATTGATGTTATAAGTTTAAGTTTGTTATTATCAGTGTACCTTAACAGACGACTAGGATTGGATTGATATGTGTCCTTATAGTGGTATAGTTAAGGTTTATGTAGGTAAAAGAATCCCTAGTATGGGATAAGGAATGGTGGACATGTATTTGTGATTATGGTACAACTGTCAGGTTGTCTTGATGTGGTAAGAATAAGAAAATATTGTGAATGTATGATAAAATAGACTGGTAATGAATTAGTATTGAGATAATTGGGATATGTGGATTGGATAAGTATGTTCCATCGCACTCAGCTGGGCTTGTAAGCCAGCTTCTAATTGAGATATGATGTTAAGACTGTGGTACTCTGAAGGGTAGGTGGAATCCACAACTGTCCTTCAAATGACCTTGTGGCCTAGAGTAATAACCTGATCCATGATGTCTTTAAATATAATCGATCACTTGTAAACGCAATAAATTACTATCACTAACCTTCTGAGAGTGGAAATGACATACAAAAGAAGTGTTATTATTTTTACTAATGCCCTTATTTGTATATATTTAGATGTTTAAAATATTTTTATCTTATGTGGATATTGATTGTGTGCCTAGGATATTTTAGTTATCTCGGGCCGAGTGTGTGATTGAAATTGTGTGGTTATACCGATTTCTAATCAATTTCTCTTTATGTGGCTAAGACATTTAGTTGTTATCTATACAAATAACTATGTATTGATTTTATATGGTCATGTAGGTGTTCGTTGATAAGAATAGAAATAGGATTTAAACGGACGCAGGTGATGAAGCTATTCATTTAGAAAGCATATTGTTTGAGACTGCATAGCCTGTGGTATAGTATATTATAAGGAGTATTACTCTGATTGAGACTGTTTATATAGAATTCATAGCTGAGATAGTGCTTAGAGTTCTGAATGATATGGCATGATATCTTGTGTACATCATTGAGCATAGGCGTGTCTGTACTTGTACATTGATATATTGACATGCATTTAACTATGTGTGTGTGATGGTATGAAATGGCCAAGATAAATAGAGATTCAGATAACATGCTCCTTCCTTTATTTAAGTATTATATTATCTTACTGAGTAATGTGATGTGCTCATCCCTTTATGAGATTATTATTTTCAGGTAATTATGATACGGTTATAGTAGTTCTGGATAGTGCAGTTGAGATAATGATTTCCTGGTGCAGCATAATATATTTGAGGTTTAATCCATTGTTATGTAATTTTCTTTCGACGTAATCTAAAATACTATTTTTATTAAAATGTATAACAATTTTTTAGGAAAAAAAAATATAATACTATTTTAGTTGTTACTATTTATATGGTTACTTTCCATATATTTTTTAGACAAATAAAAACTTCGCTTCACTATAACAAAGCGTTGATTTTTACCTTTTCGACAATTTCAATGCACTATATACCACATGAATAGAAATGAATAGAAGGGGGTGTTACAAAAAAATTATTCAACGCATCAAGAGCTTTAATTTGGCAATAAAAATTTTTGATTTCATTAAATTTCAATTTATGAATTTGTTAAAAAGTAGTTTTGATGGTGGTTTTATAGTTTTAAATGTGATTTAAGTGATTTTACGGTGTTAGGAGGTTTACTCAAGCATTTATCATACTTTGAAGGTAAGGGAATGTAATTTTCTTTTATGAAATTTGTGATTGGTATATGATTTGTACAGAAATGAATTTAGGATGGTGTTTAGATGAGATTGAGTATAGGATAATGTGTAAAATAGAAAAAAATTAAAAAAATGGCAAAATAATAAATTTTGGTACTATTTATTATGCCTTAAATGATGATTTTTTTTTATTTATAATTATGTATTAATAATTGTATGGTGAGGCAATGAAATTGATAGCAATTGATTTGATTAGTTAAAATAGAAGAAAAATTTAAAAAAAAAAGATATAATAAAAATTTTGACTACTATTTTGATGACCTTAATTATTATTTTCATGGTATGTTTATATGTTTAAGAGTGTTTTATGAAACATTGGAATTTGTAGCATTTGAGTTGGTTGGACAAAATAAAAAAAATTAGAAAAAGGGTAAAATAATAATTTTGATTATTATTATAGAAAAAATTCCATTGACAAAGAATAGGTATACTTGTAGAGATTTAAAAGTATTTTGATATGCTATCTATGTATAATATTTTATATGGATTGTAAGAATATGTGAAGGAATTGTTATTATAACCGTATAATTAGAGCATGATTAACAGAATTTATAATAATTTGTAATATTCCTAGCACTGCATATTGGTTATTATAATAATTATTGTAATTATAATTATTATGTAAATTTTCTTTAATAGTGAATGATACATTGGTGTTGTTTTTTATTAACGTTAGTTAATTATACGATATGTATATTGTGATAGTGGAAATTATAATTGCGATGAATAAATCCTAGTAAATTTGGTAAACTAAGTATTTGCGAGTATATGAGATTATGAAAGTATTATAAATTTTTTGTTAAGTATCATTATCTACTGATGCATTATACATTCATTATGTAAACGAATTTCATCTGTGCATGGGAAACCAAAATTTGGACACTATTTATCATTTCAATGTGTATAGGTGTGCATTTGTAGTATTCATTGTGTATAGTTTGAGTGTATAATGGTTTCGAAAATGAATGCATGATCTTAGTTTCATATGATATTCATTATGCATGGTTTGGGTGTACAATGGTTTTCGAAAATGAATACATGGCTCTGGGTCATGTGGTATTAACTATATGGCTGTATTAGTTATAGATTTAGATATTCAGATACCCTTCATACCCGCTGGCTTGATCATATGTAAAATATACGCTCAGCCCGATAGACGAGTGGTGTGAATGGATAAGGGTTGGGCGGATTTACTTTGTGGTCATAATCCATAACTGTGTTAATGTGACCAGTCGGATATTTGTTGGTAGTTTGTTAAAATTATCATAAGATATTGATTCCAAAATGCATGTAAACTTATTTGCATTTCATGCAATAATTATGAACATTATATAAATAGTGATATGGATTGTATGATCCGAGTGTTATTTGTATTGTCAGATTATGTTGGTGATATGGGTTTAATAATATCTATGCCATCAGTATCGCATAGTGTATGTGGCAGAGGAACGAATTATATACTAGAATATTATGTTTCTTTACTGAGCTATTTCATTCACCTTTAGTAAATTGTGGTTTTATAGGTAATGTGGCATAACGGGATATGGATGCGAACTTTTCGAGGTGTCAGCAAGGCTAGTGTCTCTCTGATGAGGGTCTTTTTGGTGTTAATGTATAATTTTGCATATGTATGTATATATATGTATTTTTAGGTTACATACTGTGGACTCTGTGTGTAACTAGGATATTATACATATCCAACTTCCGTGTATATATATATATATATATATATATTATTTTGGCTATAAATGTGTTCCTTAACTTAAATTAAATTTAGGTTGTTTCCAAATACTTGATCAATGATATATATATTTAAATGATTATTATTTTTAGATAGAATGTGTACTACCAAATGGCATACTACATCCTAAAAGTGGTTACGTGTGTATGCATCAATACTAAGGACAGTACTCAATATGTGCATTGGGTGAAAAATTTATATCAATACATAACCTCTGGTACGTATTCTATTGATATTGACGAATGTTTTATTTTAAATGGTTTATGTTTTAATTAATAGTTATATGTGAATATTTATATCTTTATCATTGTAACAAAAGTGTCTATCATATCTATTTTTATGTTTTGAAAATTTTTTTTATCATATTTTATGCTGAATGATTGATTTAAGATTTATGAGTATTACAGGTTTAAAGGTTTCATGGATTTGCCTTTTTTTGTAGGAGGTTTGTTCCTCATTTTAATGCATTATGGTCCTTATAATTGAGTGTATAAAGAAGGGTGCTTTTAAATGGACCAATTCAGCTAAGGTGGCTTTTGAATTGATTAACAAAAGTTGTGTAAAACTCTTATTTTAGCCTTACCAAATTTTAATAAGTTATTTGCGGTGGAATGCGATGCAAGTACAGTGGGAATCAATGTTGTTGTTACTCAATGCAAACGACCTCTTGCTTATTTTAATGAAAAGCTAAATGACACAAAATAAAAGAATTGTACCTATAACAAGGAGTTTTATGCTATTGTGAGGGCAGTTGATCATTGAAGTTATATCTTAGACACAAGCAATTTGTTTTGCATTAAGACCACCAAGCCTTCAAGTATTACCATGGGCAATACATGATTAGTCCTCAACATACCAAATGTTAAAGTATACCCTAGAAACCATTTGTGTTTTTTTTTTTCTTCAGCGATACGTTTCTCTTGTACATATATTATATATTAATAAAAGAAAGAATTTTTTGTTTACAAATATATATTATTTCCTTTATTTAGTCATGTATATTAATAAAATATATTTGTGAATTGTTCAAATAATTCATTTAATAGTTAAATAATATTATCAAAGTCGTTCTCTACAGGATTGATATTGATTGGGCAATGATATTGTATGGTAGGTATATTGAATATCTCCAGTGAATGTCATGAGATAATATTAGTGTGGATAATATGATGGTTACATTATTAGGACATTAGTATTAAATAAATAGTTTGAGAACTATTTATTTGAGTATGACCACACAACAATAAATCACATAATAAAGTCAGTTTAGTCACATGTTATTTGCATTTAAAAACGTGTGATGGTTAAGATGGAATCCGTTAACTTGATACGTATATGATTAGAATTTTTGCTGACTTGTTCCAGATTCAAGTTTTCACACGAACATTGATAAATGATTGAAAAAATAAATCTCTAGTTAGAGTAATCAAATATCATACGAATGAATTTATGGTGATAAGTTTAGAACATATAGATTGATAGTTCGTAGTTTTGTCAATAAAAAGTTTTAACGTACCATAAACTCTAAATCGATTGGGATTAAACAATGAAAGAACTTTACTCACATAGTATGTACAATTTGTTGGAATAAAACTGATTGAGCCGATTGACCAATCTCAAGATTCATGCTAGCATCGTGACCGTGCTACATTGGAATCTGTGTATCCCAATCATCATCTCAGTCAGCATCCTAATCAGCAACCTAATCCTAATCAGCATCTTCAGTAGCCAAAGAGAAGAATTCAAACATTCAAATTTGAAGATGGTAAACATTGGAAGTTGTTTTGCAATTAGTAGAAAAAGGAAACATTGCTTTATGACTTGTAAGTAATTTGTTTAGCCTATTTTGTGTATTGCAGCTTTCCTACCTTGGGAAAACAATTATAGCTGTTGGTTGTTTGCCTATTTAAAATCCTTGTAACATAATTCTTTCAATGAAGAAAAACTATTCTCTCATCTTCTTCATATTTCTCTCTTTGGCTGAAATTCTCTAGCTCACTTTTTATACTTTGATCATCAAAGTTAACACAATTGAGATGGGGAATGATGAAGTATAACTTCATTATGGATTAGAGACAATGACACATTACTAGATGTTAACTATAGTCATTAAACAATTAAATAGTTCGATAAACTCAAAAAGTTTAAAATAAGTTCACGACTATTCTAGAATGAACTCATATTGTTACACTAATAACAAAGGCAATGAGAAGTATTTAGGAGTGATAATATTTTCAGAAATAAAGGTTAGCACATTTGAAATAATATTTAAGTCGAAATAAATACATATAATTGTTATATATATTTATGAACTTTTTTGAAATATTTAAATAATTTTTCTTTAGGTTTGCATTGAAATATAATATATTGTAAATTATATGATCAAATTGATAATATTGATTATTTAAGAAACTAAACGAAAATGTGTAATTATAAGATAATTACACATTGTCCATGTATATATACTTAATTACAATTTGATTAAAAGTTAGTCAAATATTTGTATTTAAGTTCAAAGACATAAATGTATAAAATGAAAATTATGGGATAATGATCATTATGTCGATGACACATATTAATCCTTTAATTAAAAATGGGGGCATATGTGAAAAATCATGGTTATATTTAAATATATATATATATATATATATGGCTAATTTTACCAATAATGAATGGAATGAATTTTGCCAAAAACCTTAGAATTCTCCCAAGTTGGCCAAGCTTTTCCAAGTCCATTTGGTAGTACAAATTGTAAAAATTTCACACTATTGAAGGTTTTTTTTTATCATTCCTCATTAAATAAGTAATTAAAATTCATCCAAAATTTGTCATTTATGCATATATGTGATATGTGTACTGTTGGCCCACTATGTGTTTGTGAAAATGTTTCAATAACATATACTTTGATTTTATACATGTTATGAGCATTTCAATCTAACACCAAATGGGTAAAATTTCTATAATCCTTCACATTTGTTTCTCATTCTAAACAAGGGGAAGTTATTATTGTTATTGATGCACTTAGTAAAAGGTATTCTCTTCTTATTTTATTTGATGTTAGGGTTATGGGTTTTCAATTGATAAGAGATCAATATGTTCATGATGGAGAGATGCGTGATCTAATTCAAAAATGTTCTAAAGGTGCCTTTGAAGAGTATACAGTTTGAGAGGATTTTTTTTCTTTTTTTTTTTAAAAAGGGTTATGTACCTTTAAAAACCTATAAAAAGAGTTGTTGATTAGATAAGCACATGGAGGTGAGGTGGTAGGTCATTTTTGTGTTCACAAGATTTTAGAATTATTAAAGCAGCACTTTTATTGGCAAAAAATGTTGAGGGATGTTCAAGCAATTATTATAAGGTGTGGCACTTGTCAATGGGCTAAGGCACATTTAAAGGCCAGGCTTTATACACCTTTGCTAATTCCAAATCAGATTTGATGTGGTTGTTCTCCTTAACACTTAAAGAGAGAGATCCTATCATGGTGGTAATGGACTGTTTCTCTAAAGTGGCCCATTTCATTCCATGTCACAAGATGGATGATACTTCTATTGGTATATACCTTAAATTTAATAGTGTTTTGGATGTTTGCCATATTTGTATCATAACATTTTAATTTATATATTTTATTTAATTATTATATAGCTGTGCATTTAATACATGTAATCATACCCTTAAAATAATAAGTTTAATTAGTTTGACACTATTCTTCAATGTTCCTAGTTAAAAACATTATTGTGAGTAAAGTAATAATAATGCATAGAGACCAGTATATGTAGTAATTGATAATAACATGCGTATTTATGATATAAGATATCAAGTCAACACATGAGTACAACAAATTAGTGAGTTAATATACTAAACTAACCCATTATGAGAACATTACGTGGATCATTATATGAGTGCCATAAATAATTCTCATAATGATAATTGTGTATGTGATCCTTGAATTTGAGATCACCATGGTTCCCAGTATAGAAAATAATATATGTTAATATTTTCATACATCATCTGTAACAAAATAGATTATAAAAAAAAAAATTAAATATGTCATAACTCATATAGAGGGATGTGTATGATCAAGATAGGATTTGTCCTTTCTATATAATGAGAGTGATATCTTAGGTCCTTTAAATGAGTGAGATTTTAAAAAATACATAACTATACTTAAATAAGGTAATATGTGATATTGACTTCATTTAATAGAATAAGTCTACTCAGGATATCAAAAAAATATAATTAAACTATATGAGTATAACACATTCTATGTCTTGTGTTCAATTAAGATATTTATGACAAAGGGATTGAATTATATGATAACTTTGATCACAAATAAGGTAATGTCAAACTACTAATATTCTCGTCACTTTAATAGTTATGATGTGTTTCTAGATATTACTCATTACTTGTAACACTAAAATTAGATTTTAGTATTTCTGCCAACATTATGAAAACTTATTGGATTGCATATTAAGATCAGAAACATAATATATATATATATATATATAAATCTTAAATGGGTTTAAGATTCATTGAGCTATTTAAATTTTAATTTTGACTAAACTTATTATATAAATATTGGACTAAATTTAATAGTGTCTACTTTACTAAATAAATTAAGTTTTATAAAAAAGCTTAATTAAATAGTTTAAGTCAAAATTGAAGACTTAAAATAGTAATATATAAATATGTGATATTTACGTTTTTAAGAGTGTGCATAAAGTTTAATTTTGTGTCATTACTGTTAAGAAGAGAAGAATGCATAAAATATCATACACTTAAATCATAAGAGTTAGTACTCTGTTTAAATTTTTGATCATGTGGATATCATAAAGACGCAGAGGTAATTGATCTGTGTTTTAGTTTGACAAGAATTATCAACTAGAAGTATGTACATATTTACGGTATTGAATTATATACATAAGATAACACTAGAGTTTGTCACATGGATTTTAAAAAGAAAACCATTTATTTTGTGTAATTTCACTTGTGTGTATAATGGTTTGCTTACAGCTTTTAAGGTGGTAGATTTGTTCATTAGAAAGATTGTTCGACTTCATAGTGCTTTAAGAACTATAGTGTCGAATTAGGATAAAAAGTTTCTCAATCACCTTTGGAAGAGCTTATGGGGTAAGATTGGCACTATGCTTCTCTTAAGTACTTCTCACCATCCTCAAACTAATGGTCATTGTGAAAGGGAAAGTGAATAAAGTGAATTTTTGGACTTATTTCATTTTAAATCTTATAAATATGTAAATCTTATACTTCATTTTATCGCATTTTTAGAGGAAATAGCAATGCTTTAAAGCACATCATATCATTTTTAGTAAAAGCATAGATGTTTTAAAGCAAGCTGTAATATTTTAAAAAAAGAATGTAATGTTTTAAAGTATTTTATTACATTTTAGGCAGAAATGGTGATGTTTTAAAGTATGTTATATAATTTTTGGCAAAAATAAAGGTACTTTGTTGAACTTGATCGCTTTTCATTAAATGTTGATATTCTAAAGCATTTTGGTGCACTTTTGGTAAAAATTACGATAATTTAAAGTATGTTCAACCTTTTTCAATCAAATTGGATATGGTTTAATGCAATTTGTAGCATTATTTAAGAAGATAGTGATATTTTAAAGCATTTTGTTGCATTTTTTTAAGAAAATTGTGAAGTTTTATAACACGTTATACCATTTTTGGCAAAAACGAAGATGCTTCAAGGCACATTGTGTTGAAAATGATAGTTACAGCAACTAATATAGAATTTGGTTAACTTATCATCATTTCACATAATCTAGAAGGCACATTATAAGCATATAAAGAAAGTGGATACAAGAAGATATAAACTAGCCGTTTAAACAGTGACCGTTGTGTACAGGAGCCGTTGTAAATAGTAACAGTCAAAAATTTTAAAAACTAACTATTACAAACTTATGTATATAAACACATCATTGTAAATGAAAAAGAATAGAAAAAAGGTTCCTTATTCTTTCATCAATACTTTCTTTCACATTTGAATCTTCTTCATTCCTTCATTAATATATTTTTTCCACATTTTGTAGGATTTTTTCATTAAACATTTATGTTTTGAAGCATTTTGGTGTGCTTTCAGCAAAATTGTAAAGATTTATGCATATTATATCATTTTCAATCAAATTAGATATGTTTTAATACAACTTGTAGCATTTTTAAAGAAGATGGTGATATTTTAAAATATTTTATTACATTTTAAGTAGAAATGGTGATGTTTTAAAGTATATTATATCGTTTTTGGCAAAAATGAAGATGTTTTGAAGCACTTGATCGTATTTGTTTATTAAACGTTGATGTTCTAAAGATTTTGGTGCACTTTTGATAAAAATTATGATAATTTAAAACATGTTCTATCATTTTCGATCAAATCGAGTATGTTTTAATGTAATTTGTAACATTTTAAAAGAAGACAATAATGTTTTAAAGTATTTATTACATTTTTTTTCAGAAATAGTGATGTTTGAATGCATGTTATATCTTTTTTGAAAAAAATAGAGATGCTTGTGGGTACGTTATAGTATTTTTTTTGAATAAATGTTGATGTTTTAAAGCAATTTGGTGCACTTTCGTTGAAATTGTGAAGAAATAAATCATATTATATCATTTTTTATCAAATCAAATATGTTTTAAAACAATTTATAGCATTTTTAAGGAAGACAGTGATGTTTGGCAAAAATGGTGACGTTTTAATGCACGTTATATCATTTTCGATAAAAACAGAGATGCTTTAAGGTACTTTATACATTTTTTTTATTAAACATCGTTGTTCTAAAGCATTTTAATGCACTTTTAGTGAAAAATTGTGATAATTTTGAAGCATGTTATATCATTTTTAATCAAATCGAATATATTTTAATGCAATTTGTACTATTCTTATGCATTTTTAAAGAAAGCGGAGATGTTTTAAAGCATTTGATTATATTATTGGTATAAATTGTGATGTTTTAAGGCACATTATATCATTTTCGACAAAAATAGAGATATTTTAAGGTATTTTATAGTATTTTTTCATTAACTATTGATGTTCTCAAGCATTTTGGTACACTTTCACTGAGAATTGTGATTAGTTAAAGCATGTTATATGATTTTCAATCAAATAGGATATGTTTTAATACAATTTGTAGCATTTTTTAAAAAGATAGAGATATTGTAAAGGGTTTTATTGTATTTTTTTTAATCAAAATGGTGATGTTTTAAAATACCTTATATCATTTTTGGCAAAAACAGAGATACTTTAAGGTACTTTATAGCATCCTTTCATCAAACGTTAATGCTATAAAGTATTTTGTTATAGTTTTAGTAAAAATTATAATGATTTAAGGTATGTTATATTATTTTCAATCAAATCAAATATTTTTAAAGCAATTTGTACCATTTTTATTCATTTAAAAAAAAATGGTGATGTTTTAAAGAATTTTATTGCATTGCTGGCAAAAGTTGTGATATTTTATATCATTTTTGTCAAAAATGAAGATGCTTCAGTGCACTTCATAGCACTTTTTGTATTAAACGCCGGTATTTTAAAGCATTTTGCTTCACTTTTAGTAAAAATTGTAAAGATTTAAATCATGTTATATCATTTTAGATCAAATCAGATATAATGTAACGCAATTGGTAACATTTTTAAAGAAGATGACAATATTTTATAGCATTTGATTGCATTTTTTGCAGAAATTGTAACATTTTAAAGTACATTATATCATTTTCAAGAAAAATGAAGATGTTTTAAAGCACTTTATAGCATTTTTCATTAAATGTTGGTGTTCTAAAGCATTTTGGTACACTTTTGGCGAAATTGTGGAACTTTAAAGCATGTTATATCTTTTTCGATCTAAACATATATATTTTAAAATAATTTATAGTATTTTTAAATAAGACGATGATATTTTAAAGTATTTTATTGTATTTTTGATGGAAATGATGATGTTTTAACTCATGTTATATCGTTTTTAGCAAAAACAAAGATACTTAAAAACACTTTATGCATTTTTTCATTAAACATTGACATTCTCAAGCATTTTGTTGCACTTTTAGTGAAAATTGTGATAATTTGAAGCGTGTTATATCATTTTTTATCAAATTGAATATGTTTTAATGCAATTTGTACCATTTTTATACATTTTTAAAGAAAGTGATGATATTTTAAAACATTTTATTGCATAATTGGTAGAAATCGTGGCATTTTATATCATTTTTTTCATTAAACACTAATGTTTTTAAGGCATTTTGGTGCACTTTCAACAAAATTGTGAAGATTTAATGCTTGTTATATCTTTTTTTTTAAAAAAATTAGTTATGTTTGAAAGCAATTTGTAGCATTTTTAAAGAAGACAATAATGTTTTTGGCAGAAATGGTGACATTCTTGGGCTCTATAAGGGTGGGTTCTACACACCCTATTAGACATGTATTTGAGGGACAAAGTAATGGCCTAACCTATGACAAGTGGTATCAGAGCAAGTTTCATCCTAAATTCACCTTTCATCTTTTGTTACTTGTTGGTTCTTGGTACATCAAGACATTCCCTTTCAAAGCCAAATTAAAAAATGAAAAAGAAGGGCTCATCATACAATATCAAGAACAAGAGTTCCTTCAAGGGAGTTGATAATGATGGTAATACCACCTTGAAACTTACCACATTTCCTTTGGATGAAAAAAATTATTCAATTTGGCTTAATCCCACTAAAAAAGCATTAAGTGGAAAATGAGCATTAAGCTTTGTCATTGGAAGAATCACAAAATCCACTGACACACCAAGTGAGGAATATAAAGATTGGTGTTATAATGACAACTTGTGTATACATGAATTTTGAATTCCATGGAATCGTCCTTAGCAAGTGCATTCTCAAAGGCTGAATTTTTTAAAACACTTTGGAAGTCTATTAAAAAGCAATTTGGTCATTAAGGAAACTTGATGCGAATATAAGTTGAAGTACTTCATCAACAATATCAATCTTGGTAAAGGCGATTCGATAGAGTACAACACCAAAATAAAGGAGGCATGGGATGAACTTCAATCTTTAAGGCCAAATACTACCACTATTGAAGAAGTAGAAAAAAGAGCTAATGAGGATCTTGTGATCTCATATTTGATGGGTTTAGATTCCAACTATGATGATCTTAGAAACCACATTCTTAGAAATGAGCCTTTGCTCTATTATAATGATGTTGTAAATAAGGTGAATAAAAAGTATATACAAAGAAAAATTTTAAATGGGAACTCAAGTAAGGCAGAAAGAGGTAGTTTAGTAAATAGTAAGGAAGAAGGCATGATGGTTCAAAGAGTGAAAGTCAAAGTTAAGTGCGATAAATGTGGATGGATGCACAACCCCAACAACAAATGTTGGAAATGTGGCCATTGCAAGATGTTAGGTCATATTAAAAAAAAATGTTAAATCTTTAATCCACATCTTAGGCCAAATAATTACAAGGAGAAGGCACTATCACAAGGTGATCAAAATGCAATTGAAAAACATAACTCAAAACTCCTTGAGGATTTGGCAAACTTATTTCAGAACCATCTCCCAGACTTCTCTCAAGGTATGATTTTCAACTCACATTTTAACTTTGACCCTTAGATTATTGATTTAAGTGCTACTAATCGTATGTTTAGTAATAAAAACAAGGCATTTAGAATAGAGATAATGTAGTGAAATACCTATTAAGGGGTTGTGAGATATTCAAGTTTTATCCAAGAAAACAAAAGGCCTTTATATGCCAAATGTCTCGTCAAATTTGTTATCGGTTAGTAAGATAACAAAAGACTTAAATTGTTATGTCATCTTTGAACCCAATAAAGTGATATTTTAGGACATATTAACTGGAAAAAAGATTAATGAGGGAAGACTACACGACAGCCTATATTTTTTAGATAGCATTAATCAAGCTCTTAGAGTTGAAGAAGAATGTGGACTTCAAAAATTTTGGCATGCAAGATTAGGACATCCTCCTAGTAACATTCTGTGCAAAATGACTTTAAATATTTTGTGACATTCATTGACCACAAGTTTATCTACACTTAGATATACTTGATTAAAAACAAATTGAAGACTTTATCATGTTTTAAAGAATTTGTATCCTGAATTGAAAATCAACTTGACAAAATGATTAAGATTCTTAAGATTGATAATGGTGGAGAATACACTAGTAATGCATTCAAAGATTACTTGAACACCTTAAGTATAGTTTATCAAATGACTTGTCCTTACACACTTGTACAAAATGGTGTAGCCAAATGAAAAAATTGACACATTTTAGATGTAGGAAGATCCTTGATATTTTATTATAATGTCCCTAAAAAATATTGGAATGAAACCATTCTCACTGCTATACATTTAATTAACTGAATGCCTTTTAAATTATTAAATAAAAAATCTCTTTTTGAGTGTTTGTATAATAGACAACTAAACTTATCTTATCTCAAGGTATTTGGTTGTACATGTTATTTTCATATCCCTGATCATGTTAGAGTGTAAAGTGTATATTTTTAGGGTATTGCATCAATAAAAAAGGTTATAGATGTTTAGATTCATGTACAAATGAGAAATTTCTCTTAATAAATGTTACATTTTAGAAAATAATCCTTACTTTGGCAAAGTGAGAAATGAAGGGAAATCTATGAAGAATGGTGCTCTTGAATGGACCAATTTGGCTAAGGAAGCTTTTGAAGTGATCAAGAAAAAATTGTATGAAGCCCCTATTTTAACCCTACTAGATTTTGATAAGTTATTTGAGGTGGAGTGCGATGTAAGTGGAGTAGGAATCAGTGCTGTTTTTACTCAATGCAAACGACCTCTTGCTTATTTTAGTGAGAAGCTAAATGATACAAAACGGAGGTATTCTACCTATGACAAGGAGTTTTATGCTATTGTGAGGGCACTTAATCATTGGAGTCACTATCTTAAACAAACAATTTGTTTTGCATTCAGACCACTAAGCCTTGAAGTATCTTTATAGGCAACACAAGATTAGTCCTTGACATGCCAAATGGGTAGAATTTCTACAATCCTTCACTTTTGTTTCTCATTATAAATAAGGAGAAATTAATGTTGTTGCTGATGCACTTAGTAGAAGGTATTCTCTACTTGTTTTACTTGATGCCAGAGTTATGGGTTTTCAATTAATAAGGGATCAATATGTTCATGATGAGGAGATGCATGATCTGATTCAAAAATGTTCCAAGGGTGCCTTTGAAGAGTACACAGTTCATGAGGGTTTTTTTTTTTTTTAAAGGAAACAGGTTATGTGTCCCCAAAAGTTCATATAGAGAGTTGTTGATTAGAGAAGCACATAGAGGTGGGTTGGCAGATCATTTTAGTGTTCACAAGATCTTAGAATTGCTAAAAAAGCACTTTTATTAGCAAAAAATGTTGGGGGATGTTCAGGCCATTATTGCGAGGTGTGGCACTTGTCAACGGGTTAAAGCATACTTCAAGGCTAGGCCTTATACACTTTTGCCAATTCCAGATCAGATTTGGGAGGATTTGAGTATGGATTTTGTGGTTGCTCTCCCTATGACTCAAAAAGGGAAAGATTCTATCATGGTGTTAGTGGACCGTTTCTCCAAGATGGCCCATTTCATTCCATATCACAAGATGGATGATGCTTCTAAGGTGGGAGATTTGTTCTTTAGAGAGATTGTTCGACTTCATGGTGTTCCAAGAACTATATTGTCGGATCGGGATACAAAGTTTTTGAGTCACTTTTGGAGGAGCTAATGGAGAAAGATTGGCACTAAACTTCTCTTTAGTACTTTTCATTGTCCTCAAACTGATGGTCAAACAGAAGTTACTAATCGCACATGAGGTAATCTCTTAAGAAGTATGGTTAGTCAGCACTTGAGAGATTGGGATTTGAAATTAGCACAAGCTGAATTTACTTATAATCGGTTAGCAAGCACTATTGCAAGTCACTCTCCTTTTGAGGTTGTTTATGGTGTTAATCCCTTCATTCCTATTGATCTTACCTCACTACTAATAGACTTTCAAGTTTCCAAGGATGTCAATGAAAAGATCAAGATGATGAAAAAGTTCCATGAAAAAGTTAAGAAGAAAATTGAGAAAGCTAATGAAAACTACAAAAGAAGGGTAAACAAGCATAGGAAACCTTTAGTTTTTCAACCTAAAGACTTAGTTTGGCTACATTTGCAGAAAGAAAGGTTTCCTTCTAAGAGAAAAAACAAGATCGCCCCTAGAGTAGATGGACCTTTTGAGATCATTGCGAGGGTAGGTGATAATGCATACAAGGTGGCCTTACCAGATGAGTTGGGTGGAGTTTCGGTTACATTTAATGTGGGAGATCTTTCGCCATACTTGGAGGATGAAAATCTTTCAAATTTGAGGACAAATTCTCTCCAACCTGAGGAGGATGATATGAATCAAGGAGCCAAACCCATAAACACTTTAACTCACCAAACCTAACTATATTCGAACACCAAAACCTAATTTGATTAAACTCTCAATTTTCCTTTAGCCCATTCAGTCCAAACCCCATTTAAAGACCCAAGTTATTCTCTTAATTTAACTATGATCACTTGGGCCAATAATACCTCACTCACATGAAGCAAATCAAGACAATATCTATTTGGAGGGAAAAATGAAAAATTGGCAAGTTTAAGAAAATTTAAGTTAATTAGCATTTTATTTTATTAGTTTATCTTTTTTATGTCACTTTAGAAGTTCCAACAACTAAGCTCCAATCATTTCCAATGTCCAAGAATGCATTTATGGAGGATAAGAGACTGACTACAAAGGTTGCAGTATTAGGCCAAGATAATTTCTACACCAACAAAGCATTTGTGTCCATTTTTCATTTTGAGATTATCTTATATGTTAAGTAATTGTCATTATTTTTTATCTTGAAAAATGTATTAGTGTTATTTTATTTTGTATTAGACCTTTTATAAAGGTCTCCAATGCTTTATAAAGGTGAGTTTTTCTGCTAGAAAAGTGAAAATTAAACATTAATTTTGTTCTTCAAGGTTAAACAAACCTTTACCCTAAATTTTCTTATTGCTGGAATTTAGGTGGTAGTTTCCTTGGTTGGTGGCTTTGCCTTTATGCCTTGGATCAATCTTAATCATTTTGATTCTTTTCTGTTCATTTGATTCACACTTTACTCACCTATAGGCATTGCTGGAATTTGTTAAAGATCCATATCAAAACGTCGATGTTTGAAAGGTTTTTTCATGCACCTTCAATGGAAATTGTCTTGATTTAAAGCATGTTATATCATTGTCAATCAAATCAAATATGTTTTAAAGCAATTAGTGCCATCTTCATGCATTTTTAAAGAACGCAGTGATGTTTCAAGGCGTTTTGTTGCATTTTTGGTTAATATGTGTTGAAATAAAATTGATTGAGTCAATTGACCAATCTCAAGATTCATGCCAGCATCATGACCATGCTGCATTGGAATCTATGTATCCCAGTCATCATCTCAGTCAACATCCTAATTAGCATCCTAATCCTAATTAGCACCTTTAGAAGCCAAAAATAAGAATTCAAACATTCAAATTTAAATGTGGTGAACATTGGAAGTTGTTTTGCAATTAGTAGAAAAAGAAAACATTGCCTTATGACTTTTAAGTAATTTGTTTAGCCTATTTTATGTATTACAACTTTCCTAACTTGAGAAAACAATTATAGCTGTTGGTTGCTTGCTTATTTAAATCCTTGTAACATTATTTTTTCAATTAAGAAAAGCAATTCTCTTATCTTCTTCATATTTCTCTCTTTGGCTGAAATTCTCAAGCTCACTTCTTATACTTTGATCATCAAAGTTAACATGGTATCAAAATTGTAAGTTCCTATCCTTCTTTTTCTTGTTGTTCTTTAATTCTTCGTGGTTGTGCTTGAAAAGTATCTAAATGGCAAGTGAGGAACCCTCTTTAGGCACCTAAAAACCAAGTGAAGCACCTTCTCAAATCACCATCAACGCCTCCACCCGAACCACTTCCAAGATAAGTTTAGTTTGTTTTCCTAGATTACAGGCCCTATATTGTTTAAAATCACTAAACTTCATATTCGAAATTATTTTGTGCAGAATGTTGTTAGGAGGATGTCCTAATATTGTGATGTGGATCCTTGGCAAATTCCAGCAATGCTAGTAGGTGAGTAAAGTGTGAATCAAATGAAGAGAAAAGAATCGAAATAACTAAGATTGATCCAAGGC
>CP135552.1:4431778-4463321 GCA_032402905.1 Khaya senegalensis | reverse complement strand
TTATAAGCGTAATACCATTACCGTCGACCTGCAGTGCTAGATTAGGTATTCTAAAATACCTATACAACATTGTATATCCCATGTTTGTATTTACATATATTTATATGATAGGA
This sequence comes from Khaya senegalensis, assembly GCA_032402905.1. Classification (NCBI taxonomy): domain Eukaryota; kingdom Viridiplantae; phylum Streptophyta; class Magnoliopsida; order Sapindales; family Meliaceae; genus Khaya; species Khaya senegalensis. Next base: position 4,463,208 of record CP135552.1, on the reverse strand, counting down.
ACGCTTGTATATACATATGTAATTATGCCCGTATGATTGAATAATTGAGTAGATGTTGCACTCGATGTTTTGCAATGCTATTCGAATGAACATGTGTGTATACGTTAGTATATTATAATTACTGTGTCGTAGTAAGGTAATGAGTATATTTTTACTTATGATGACATGTTGGGATTGCTTATAATGAAGCAATATATGATAATCGATTAAAATATGTTTCTGCGAATTTGTATTAATAGTGGTATAGTGTATCCATGTGTTTGAATTGTAATATATTTCTGTGTTTTATCTTGATGGTTTTATGGTGTATTTATATGCCAGAGTGGGATATATTTTTATGACTTAGTACTACTAGCCTTACGATAAATCCATGCGTATAAAGTCCTTTTTAGAAGATAAGGACTAATAAATGTGTTTCATAGGTAATTATATTACCTATCATGAAAATTATTAACATGCTGCTTGATTAATATAGGCAAAATAGTCATGTTGTCATGACTGAGTCGACTATGAATAAATCTGTGTGGATAACTGGTATAATTGGGATAATTATGGATCGGTAGTTTTTCCGTTACCCTAGTAAAGCCGCTCAGGATGGTGCAGTATCATTATAGTAAGACTGTGGTGCCCTTCGAGGTATATTGAACCCACAGCAGCTCTGGACTGACAATAAGACTGTGGTGCCCTTCGGAGTATGTTGAACCCATAGCAGCTCCAGATTGATAATAAGACTGTGGTGCGCTTGAGGTATGTTGAATCCACAGCAACTGAGAAATGATAATAAAAACCATAGTGCCCGAGGGCTGTGTTGAACCCATGGTAGGAAGCGAATGTTCTCTATGGCGTCCTTAAGTACGTGCAACCCATGGTAAAACTAATTATACTGTTAGTTTAAGGAACCCGGTGTGGGCGAATGACCATTGTATACATATGTTGAAGTGTACGGTGGATATCATGACCACGATCCATAATTTACTTAATTATAACCGATCTATAAGGAAATGAATTCTTGTGTTTACTAGATTCAAACTATATGGTAGAATACTTATATCTGCTAAGCGTTGCTTGTGTTTGTGTGAATAGCGATGAGACAGTAACACATTGTGTTTTATTTAGTATGGGGACTGTCCTGGTTTTCTTGTGCAGGTAGGGTAGCTTATATGTATAGGCAAACTTTTGCCGAATTCCTATAAGAAATACTATTCATACAGCCATTCATGACCTCCCTTTATATTCTGGTTTTCATATGTAGCGGAGGGTCTAGGATTACCTTTAGTTGCAGTCACAAACAGATTATTGTTATGATTGTGAATTGCGAAAATGGCGGAAGTCTAATCACACCTTGGCAAGTGTCAATTCGTTAAGAGAGAACTTAATCTTGCAGAAACAGAGAGTTAGCATCAGCTTGAAAAAGGAGAATTAGTATTTAAATAAAATAATGGGTGAGACAATAAATAGGCTACCTCACTTCTAGTATATAAAATTCTGTTTAGCTCATCGATATGTTTGTGAAATGAAAAGAATATGTGTGAATTCATAATAAGATTAAAGATCATGTGAGAAACTTGAGAATATTGTGAAAAATGCGCATTGGATGTATTACAGGTTATTCGACATATTAGTTTACACGTTTATTCGTATGGTTGAGAATACGATAAGAATATGATGGTGCAGGAACTATGTTATGAGTTTACATTTATTATTGTCAGTGTACCTTAGCGAACGACTAAGATTGGATTGAGGGATGTGTAGGTGAAAGAATTCTTAGTATGGGATAAAGAATGGTGGACGTGTATTTAGGATTATGGTACAATGGTTAGGTCGTCTTGATATAGTAAGAATAAGGAGATAATATGAATGTATGATAAAATAGACTGGTAATGAACCAGTATTGAGATAATTGTGATATGTGGATCAGATATATATGTTCCATCTCACTCAGCTGGGCTTGTAAGTCAGTTTCTAATGGAGGTGCGACGTTAAGACTGTGGTACCCTGAGGGGTAGGTGGAATCCACAACTGTCCTCCAAATGGCCTAGTGGCTTAGAGCAACAACCATGATCCATGATGTGGTTATACCGGCTTCTTAGCAGTTCCTCTGTATGGGGCCACGACATTAATTGTTATCTATACGAATAACTATGTAATGATTTTATATGGTCAGGTAGGTGTTCGTTGATAAGAATAGAAATAGAATTTAAACGGATACTGGTGATAAAGTGATTCATTTAGAAAATATATTGTTTAAGATTGCATTATCTGTGTATGGTATATCATGAGGAGTGTTACTCTGATTGAGATATTTATACAGAATTCATAGATGATATAGTGCTTACAGTTATAGAGGAGATGATATGATATCTTGTGTACATTATTGAGCATATGCTTGTCAGTACATGTACATTGATATGTGGACATGCATTTACTTGTGTGTGTGGGATTGTGTGAAATTGCCAAAATAAGTAGAGATTCAGGTAACATGCTCCTTCCTTTATTTAAGTATTGTATTATCTTACTGAGTCATGTGGTGTGTTCACCCCTTTGTGGGATTATTATTTTCAGGTGATTACGATATAGCGGTAGCGGTTCCGGAAAGTGCAGTTGAGGTAAAGATTTTCGGACAGGGCATAGTATATCTAAGGTTTAGGCCATTGTTATGTAATTTCTTTTCTGTGTACTCTGAAGTATTAATTTCATTAAAATGCATAACAATTCTTTAAAAAAAAATAATAATAATACTATTTTAGTTGTTACTATTTATGTGGTTACTTTTTATAAACTCTTTTGAACAAATGAAAACTTCGCTTCACTATGAGAAAGCGTTGATTTTTGTCTTTTCGATAATTTCAATGTACTATATGCCATATGAATAGAAATGAAAGGAATGGGGTGTTACATAGTATGATAGACTGTGTTAGAAGGAAAGATAGATTTTATACCCATAAGAATGTCAAAATTTCTATTTTTGACAAAGAGGGACAATTTTGCTAAAAAGGGCAAAATGGTCATTACGTCAAGGGTCGGAAGGACTCTACCAGATTTTGATCATCCAGAACTCTTGTAAATATTGTAAATAAGATATAGAAAAAGTGGAATTGAATTAGGATGTGAATTTCTTTATAAAGGATGAAAAAGGACCAAAATGATCAATTTTCTTTATTAGGGGTAAAATGGTCTTTTTATAAGGAATTAGAAGAAAAGGTGGTAATTAAAATTGATGGACTAAGGTGAAAGAATATAAAAATGGCTTGGGTAGTCTCATAATTTTCTTGGGAGCTAAATGTAAGTTTTGAAATTTTTTTGAACAATAGTATAATTTTCAAAAATATGAATTTGTATAAGATTGGTTGACTTTTCAAAATTGAAGCAAAACTAACTTTTTCTTCTTCCTTGCCGTGAGATGCTTCGCTCTTTCTCTTTCAAATTTTTGGACAAAATTCAAACAAAATCTTTTAATCCGCCCAATTAAACGCGTTACCGCAGAAGGAAAAATTATTCTACGCATCGAGAGCTTTAATGTGAGAGTAAAAGTTCTTAATTTTACTAAGTTTCAATTTATGTATTTGTTGAAAAGTAGTTTTTAATAGTGGTTTATGGTTTTTAATGATAATTTAGGTGGTTTTGCGGTATTGAGAGGTTAGTCAAGCAATTGGCATATTTTAATGGTAAGAAAATATAATTTTCTTTTATGAAATTTGTGATTGGTGGTTGATTTGTGTAGGAATGGATTTAGGGATGGTGTTTAGACGAAATTGGGTATAGAATAATGTATAAAATGGAAGAAAATTAAAAAGAGGGGTAAAATGGTAAATTTAGAGTACTATTTATCAAGCCTCTAAAGGATATATTTTAATATGTTATGGTATGTTTGAATGTGTATAGGTGTGTTAGGGAGCAAATGAAATTATAATTGTGATAATTAGAATTATTTTGATGTGTTATGTATGTATAATACTTTATATGGTTGTTAGAATGCATAAATGAATTATTATTATGGCTGTATGATCGGAGCATGGTTAATAGAATTTAGAATAGATTGTAATATTTAGAACGTTGCACGTTGGTTGTCATAATAATTATAGTAGTTATAATTATTATGTAAATTTTCTTTATTTGTAAATGATGCGTTGATGTGGTTATCCATTAATATTGGATAGTATACGATATATTTATCGTGATAGTAGAAATTATAATTGTGATGAATAAATCCCAGTGAATCTGGTAGACTGGGTATTTGCGAGTGTGTGTGATTATGGAAGTATTATGAATTTTTGGTTAGGTATCACTATCTGCAAGTACATTATACATTTATTATGAGAACGAATTTCATATGTGCATAAAATCGAGATGTGGACGCTATTTATCATTTCTGTGTGTATAGGTGCGCATATGTGGTATTTATTGTGCATGGTTTGAGTGTACAATAATTTTCAAAAAAATGAATGCATAGCTTTAGGCCACGTGGTATTAATTATGTGACTACATTAGTTATGGATCATTCACATCCGCTGCCTTAGTTATAGACAAATTACATGATCGATCATATGTAAAATATATGCTCAGCCCAATAGACGAGTGGTGTGAATGGATGAGGGCTAGGCAAATTTATTTTGTGGCCACGATCCATAACTGTGTTAGCACGACCGATCATATATTTGCGATAATTTGATTTCGAAATGCATGTAAATTTATTTGTATTCTATATAATAACTATGAGCATTATGTAAGTAGTGATATAGAGTATATGGTCGGAGTGTATTTATCTCGTTAGATTATGTTTAGGCGATATGAGTTTAATAACCTCTACGTCATCAGTATTGTATAGTATATATGGTAGGGAAACAAATTCTGTACTAGAATATTATGTTTCCTTACTGAGCTGTTTCGCTCACCCTTTATGAATTGTGATTTTTAGAAGTAATGTGACGCCGCGGGATATGGATGCGAACTCTTCGAGGTGTCAACAAGGCTAATATCTTGATGATGGGGGTATTTTTGGTGTTAATGCATAATTATGCATATGTATCTATATGTATATGTATATATATATATATATATATATACGTTGGTACAGCAAACTTGTATTTTTGGATTACATACTATAGATTATGTGTGTAACCAGGATATTATACATATCCAACTTTCGCATATATATATATATATATATGTGTGTGTGTGTGTGTGTGTGTGTGTCTGTGTGTGTGTGTGTCAATTATTTTGGTTATAAATACGTTTTTAGACTTAAATTAAATTTAGGTTATTTTCTAATACTTGACCCATGATATATAGATATATATATATATCTTTATATAAAAAAAAAAAAAATTTCAAATTATATCTTATGTGGTTGATTTTAAATAGAGGGGTGTTACATTTTCTCATTAAATGTTTATGTTTTAAAGCATTTTGGTGCACTTTCAATGTAAAATTTGAAGATTTAAAGCTTGTTATATTATTTTTTATCAAATCAAATATGTTTTAATGTAATTTGGTGCATTTTTAAAGAAAAAAGTAATGTTTTAATGTATTTTATTGTATTTTTGGCAAAAATGGTAATGTTTTAAAGCACGTTATATTGTTTTCAGCAAAAACGAAGATTCTTCATGGCATTTCACGCATTTTCTCACTAAACATTGATATTTTAAAGCATTTTGGTTCATTTCGGCAAAAATTTTGAAGATTTCAAGCACATTATGGCATTTTTGATCAAATCGAATACGTTTTAAAGAAATTGATATTTAGCTCATGATTTCAAAGATTTAATAAAAATAAGTGAAAATACAAGTAGACAAAAAATATATCAAGGGAGAAAATGAATAGCTTTTTCTTATTTTTTCATCTTCAAATATTTACACATTTTGGGTTTATATATACAACATCCTAACGGTTAGGTACAAGCTTACTCTACTTTTCCAACAACTAAGTACAATATACAACAACACATCTTTCAAATTCAAAAAACAAGCTATTTTGTTTTTTAGTGACTAGTTTTTTAAACACTTGAAATGGGTTTTGGGTTTAATGTGGGCATCCATAGACTACCCAAAGAATTATTTGGGCTTTTCTTCGTTCTTTGAATCTTCATTCTCAATCTCTTCATCTTCAACACTTCCCCTCAAGTTGGACTTGTACAAATTGAACAAGTTCAACTTGGAACTCACTTTAAGGAGTTGTTGATGAGTACATAGTTGATTTTCACTCATCACATAAGGCATGTTGATCACTTTGCTCAAGTACTTTTCTCTTGTGAAGTGACAATCAACTTCAATGTGCTTAGTCCTTTCATGGAACACTGGATTAAATGCAATATGTGTTGCCGCCTTGTTATCACAATACATGTCCATAGGTGTTTAAACTGAGAAGCCTAAGTCTTCAACTAACGATTTTATCCAAACTAATTCACTAGTAGTAGATGCCATAACTCTATACTCACCTTCCGCACTTGATCTTGCAACCACACTTTGTTTCTTACTTTTCCAAGTCACCAAATTCCCTCCCACGAATGTGCAATAACTAGTGGTAGATTGTCTATCTTTAAAGTTACTAGCCCAATCCGCATCTGTGTAGGCACATATCTTATGGTGACCATTTCTTCTCATCAAAATTCCTTGCCCCAGTGTTCTTTTTAGGTACCTCAAAATTCTATTCACCATTTCCATGTGTATATTCTTTGGGCATAACATGTGTTGACTTACCTGTTGCATAGAAAAAACAATGTCAGGTCATGTAACAGTTAAATATATAAGCTTACCTACAAGCCTTTGATAAAGCTTGATGTCCTTGTATGATTCCTCCTTTTCATGCTCTTTTTCATACTTCTTATCCTCTTTCTTCCTTCTTAATGCCTCCATAGGTGTCATAACTGGCTTTGCTCCAAGTTTTCCTATCTCATTTAACAAATCAACAACATACTTTCTTTGGGATAGATATAGCCTTTCATTAGAATAAGCTATTTCTATACTTAGAAAATATCGTAAGTTTCCCAAATCTTTAACATCAAATGTACACTTCAAATATGCTTTAATGTTCTTAAGGCTATTAATGTCACAACCAATGATGATAATATCATCCACATAAATAAGAACAATGGTAGATCCCTCACTTGAGTGCTTAATAAACAAGGAGTTATCAGCGTCAGTTACTTTAAAATTTTGAGAACACAATGCATTATACAACTTATTATACCATACTCTTGGTGATTGCTTTAATCCATATATGGCTTTCTTCAATTTGTAAACATGTGTATTCGGAACCATAACATCATACCCTTTAGGTAGACTCATATAAATCTCTTTTTCTAACTTTCCTTGTAATAAAGCATTCTTTAAATCCATTTGATGTAAATCCTAATTATAACTAATCGCTAAGGAGAGAAATACCCTAATAGTGCATTTTTGCAACTAGTGCAAAAGTTTCTGTATAATATAAGCCATAAGTTTGGGTCAAACTTTTAGCCACTAACCTAGCCTTATGTTTGTCCAAGCTTTTATCACTATTTAACTTAGTTTTATACACCCATTTGCACTCTACAACCTTCTTTCCCAAAAATAAAGATACTAATTCCCATGTGTTATTTTTAACTAAAGCATTTAATTCCTCATACATGGCTTGTTTCTAAACTAGTGATTCCATAACTTTTTCAAAGTTATTAGGATCTTTAATAGCATCTACTTTAGTTAAAAAGGCTCTAAAACTCTCCCTTACATTTTCTAAAGTGTAATAGTGGTCAAAAGGATATGCGGTTACTTTATTACTATAGAAAAACACTCTATTCTTCATCCATTCTAATGAGGATTGCCAAAGTCTTTGAGATCTTCTAAGTGGGGGATTTAGGGCTTGTGTAGGTGTAACATACTTCCCCTCACTTGGTATACTAATAATGGCCCATCTTGTCTACTAGATGGTGACTCTATTTGAACATTCAATTGTTCATCCCTAGGTGTTTCATCTTAGTTTTCCTCCTCTCTAATTCTGCTAAAAAACAAAGGTAAACCTTCTCTTACTTCATTAGGTGAATGTGCATCTTGACTTTTTTTGTTAGTTTCACTTTTATTAGATTCTTCATCTTTAGATTTTATGTTATCACTACTCAAATCTTGGTTATGGTTACCAACTTTGTCACTAGATAGTGGTATATACTTGTGTATTATAGGCAAAGGAAGTGGATCCTTCACTTTACATTTTTCATTACTAGTGCTATCAAAATATGAGTCATTTTCTATGAAAGTAATGTTCTTAAAAATATACTTATCCTTAGTTGAAGGATTATAGCACCTATAACTCTTAATATTTACACAATAACCTAAAAAGATGCATTTAATACTTCTTTCACTTAATTTATCTCTTGAATGATTTGGAATATGTACGTAGCATACACATCCAAAAATTATAAGATAGGACAAGTCTGGTTGGGTTCCATAAGCAATCTCAATTGGTGCCTTTCTTCTCAAGACTATAAATGGAGTTTGATTAATAAGATGAGTGGCTATGAGAATGGCTTTACCCTAAAACTCTTTAGGCATATTGTGATAGAACATCATAGTTCTTGCCACCTCTAAAATATGCATATTCTTACGTTCAGCCACTCCATTTTATTCCAGAGTGTAAAGACAAGTAGTTTTGTGAACAATTCCTTTACTAACTAAAAAGTCTTTAAACAAGTTATTGTGTGCTTTCGTCCATTATTAATTCTCAACACTTTAACCTTTTTATCAAATTGATTTTCAATTAATATTACAAACTTCCTAAAACACTCAAAAGTTTCAGATTTATTTTTAATTAGATAAATCCATGTATATTTAGATTTGTGATCTATAAAAGTTATAAAATATTTGAAGCCTTTATGAGATAAAGTGGGAGAAGTCCATAAATTAGAATGAACCAAGGCAAATAAATCACTATATTCATGATTAAATTGTACAAAAGGTATCTTAGTTTGTTTTTCTAAGATACAAGAACTACAATCTTTGATCTCATCAAATTTTAAATTAGGAACTAATTTTTACACTATATGACTAGGAGGATGCTCTAATCTAGCATGACAAAGTTCTTGGACTTTGCCGCTATCTACTTTAAAAATTTTGTTTGAATCTTCCATAACATAAAGTCCATTTTTCTCTCTTCCCTTACCAATCAGTTGGACGGTCTTGATATCCTGAAAAGTTACTTTATTATATTCAAATATAGCATAACAGTTTAAATCTTTAGTAATTCTACTTACGGACAATAAATTTGAAGAGTAGCATGGCAAATAAAGACCTTTAGTATACTAGACAAAATATTCAAGTGTCCTAAGCTACTAATTGGTATATCTTTTCTATTAGCTATACTCACCCACTTATCCTTTCCTATAGACTCAATTTTAGAAGCTAAATTTTTACTTCTAAACATGTGATTTGTAACATCTGAGTCTATAACTCAAGGATTAATATTTAAAGATAAATTAGAGATCAAACCTTGAGAGGTGCTCAGCCTTTGAGATTGAAGAAACTTTGCAAATTACTCAATGAGGTTTGTGGACAAATCTGCCTTTGATGTGTGCTATAATTCTTGTAAAACTTTGGCTCTATTCTCCTTCCTCAAGTGAGGATGAAGCTCAAAACACTTATCTTTGTTATGCCTAAACTTTTCACAATGATCACAAAACCTACAATTTCTTTTTATGTGTCTTATCCTTCCACATCTTTCACACTTCATGCTTTTGCTCTCTTTCAACCCTTGAGTTATCATTGCTTTTTCTTTTGCCTCCACAAATGCACCTTTATCAGTTTTAGGCTTATTTCTATCAAATGCTTATCTAGCTATTAATTCCTTATCCACAATATTCACCACATCATCATATGGTGGTATGTCTTTATTCCTTAGAATTTAATTTCTAAAGTCTCTAAAGCTAGGCCCCAATCCTGCCAAGAGGAAACAAACAAGATTTTCATTGGCCCTTTTCTCCAATTCTGCCTCATTGATAGTATCCGCCTCAAACACTCCAATTCATCACATGCTTCCTTGATTTTGTTGAAGTAGGAAAGGAAATCACTTCCATTCATCCTGGCATTTGTGATGATTTTTCTCAACTCATAGACTTTCAACAGATTTTCTTGATTCCCGAACTTTCTAATTGTTGATTAAATAAATTTAAGTGTTTAGTTCAAGTTTTCAAAGATTCAATGAAAAAACCAAGTGAAAATAGAAGTAGATAGAAGATATAGCAAGAAAGAAAAGAATAGTTTTTTATTCAATCTTGCAATACTTACACGTGATAGGTTTATATATACAACATTCTAACGGTTAAGTACAAGCTTACTTTATTTTTCTAAAAACTAGGTACAACATATAACAACACATTTTTCAAATTCAAAAAACTAGTTGTTATGTTTGTTTTTTAGTGACTAACAAAAACTAGTTGTTATTTTGTCCTTACCAAAGAGTTATTTGGGCTTTTCTTCATTCTTTCAATCTTCAATCTCAATCTCTTCATCTTCAACACTCTTCCTCAAGTTGGACTTGTACAAATTGAACAAGTTCAACTTGGAACTCACCTTGAGGAGTTGTTGTTGAATACATGGTTTGGTGAATATATCTACAAGTTGATCTTCACTCATCACATAAGGCATGTTGATCACTTTGCTCAAGTACTTTTCTCTTGTGAAATGACAATCAACTTCAATGTGCTTGGTCCTTTCATGGAATAGGTTATTTCTATACTTCAAAAATATCGTAAGTATCCCAAATCCTTAACATCAAATGTACACTTCAATATGCTTTAATATTCTTAATGCCATTTATGTCACAACTAGTGATGATAACATTATCCACATAAATAAGAACAATGGTAGATCCCTCACTTGAGTGCTTAATGAATAAGGAGTGATCAGCGTCACTTACTTTAAAATTTTAAGAACACAATGCATTATGCAATTTATTATATCATGCCCTTAGTGATTGTTTTAATCCATATATGGCTTTCTTCAATTTGTAAACATGTGTATTAGGAACCATAACATCGTACCCTTAAGGCAAACTCATATAAAATCTCTTCCTCTAACTCTCCTTGCAAAAAAGCATTCTTGACATCCATTTGATATAAATTCCAGTTATAATTAGCCGCTAAGGAGAAAAGTACTCTAATGGTGTTCATTTTTGCAACCAATGCAAAAGTTTCTGTATAATCTAAACCATAGGTTTAGGTAAAGCCTTTGGCCACTAACCTAGCCTTATGTTTGTCCAAGGTTCCATCACTATTTAACTTAGTCTTATACACCCATTTGCATCCTACAACTTTCTTTTCCAAAGATAAAGGTACTAATTCCCATGTGTTATTTTTAACTAAAGCATCTAATTCCTCCTTATAGATGCCTCTTTCATGGCTTGTCTCTAAATTGGTGATTTCCTAGCTTCCTCAAAGTTATTAGGATCTTTAATAACATCTACCTTAGTTAAAAAGGCTCTAAAACTTTCCTTTACATTTTCTAAAGTGTAGTAGTGGTCAAGAAGGTGTGCGGATACTTTATTACCATAGAAAAACACTCTATTCTTCATCCATTTCGATAAAGATTGTCGAGTCTTTGAGATCTCCTAAGTGGGGGATTTTGGTCTTGTGTAGGTATAACATGCTCCCCCTCGCTTTGTGTACTAATAGATGGTGACTCTATTTGAATATTCGGTTGTTTATTCCTAGGTGTTTCATCTTAATTTTCCTCCTCTCTAATTCTATGAGATGACAAAGGTAAATCTTATCTTACTTCACTATGTGAATGTGCATCTCGACTTTTTTTACTGTTTTCACTTTCATTGGACTCTTCATCTTGTAATTCTATGTTATCACCATTCAAGTCTTGGTCTTAGTTATCAACATTGTCCCTAGATGGTGGTACATACTTGTGTATTATGGCTAAAGGAAATGGATCCTCTACTACATCTTTTTCATTACTGGTCCTATCAAAATATGAGTTATTTTCTATAAAAATAACATTCCTAAATATATACTTGTCCTTAGTTAAGGGATTATAGCACCTATAACCCTTAGTATCTACACAATAACTTAGAAAGATGCATTTAATGCTCATTTCACTTAATTTATCTCTTGAATGACTTGGAATATGTACATAGCATACACATCCAAAAATTCTAAGATAAGACAAGTCCGGTTGGGTATTATAGGTAATCTTGATGGATGTCTTTCCTTTCAAGACCATAGATGGAGTTCGATTAATAAGATGTGTGGCTGCGAGAACGGCTTTCCCCCAAAACTCTCTAAGCATATTGTGATAGAGCATCATAGTTCTTGCGACCTCTAAAATATGCCTATTTTTACATTCAGCCACACCATTTTGTTCCAGAGTGTAAAGACAAGTGGTTTGGTGAACAATTCATTTACTTACTAAAAACTCCTTAAACAAGTTGTTCATATACTCTCCTCTATTATCAGTTCTCAATACTTTAATGTTTTTATCAAATTGATTTTCAATCAATATTACAAAACTCTTTAAAACATTCAAAAGTCTCAGATTTCTTTTTAATTAGATAAATTCATGTATATCTTGATTTGTGATCTATAAAAGTTACAAAATAATTGAAGTTTTTATGAGATAGAGTAGGAGAAGTCCCTAAATCAGAATATACCAAGACAAATAAATCATTATATTCATGATGAGATTGTACAAAAGGTATCTTAGGTTGTTTTCCTAAGATACAAGAACTACAATCTTTGATTTTATCAAACTTTAAATTAGGAAATAATTTTTGCAAAATATGACTAAAAGGATGCCCTAATCTAGCATGCCAAAGTTCTTGGACTTTATCGCTATCTACTTTAAAAGTCTTGCTTGAATCTTCCAAAACATAAAGTCCATTTTTCTCTCTTCCCTCACCAATCAGTTGACCGGTCTTAATGTTCTGAAAAGTTACTTTATTAGGTTCAAATATGATAGACAACAAATTTGAAGAGAAGCATGGCATATAAAGACCTTTAGTATGCTTAGACAAAATGTTCAAGTGACCTAAGCCACTAATTGGTATATCTTTGCCATTAGCTATACTCACACATTTATCCTTTTCTATAGTTTCAATTTTAAAAGTTAAATTTTTACTTCTAAACATGTGATTTGTAGCACCCGAGTCTATAACCCAAGGATCAATATTTAAAGATAAATTAGAGATCAAACCTTGAGAGGTGCTCAACCTTTGCGATTGAAGAAACTTTGTAAATTGCTCAATGAGGTTTATGGACAAGTCTATCTTTGATGCATGTTGTAATTCTTGTAAAACTTTGGCTTTATTCTCCTTCCTCAAGTGAGGGTGAAGCTCAAAACACTTATCCTTGTTATGCCCAAACTTTCCACAATGATCACAAAACCTACAATATATTTTGATGTGTCCTAGCCTTCCACATCTTTCACACTTCATGGTTTTGCTCTCTTTCAACCCTTGAGTTACCATTGCTTCTTCTTTTGCTTGCACAAATGCACATTTCTCAGTTTTGGGCTCATATCTATCAAATGCTTCTCTAGCCATCAATTCCTTATCCACAATATTCACCACATCATCATACGGTGGCATCTCTTTATTCCTTAGAATTTGATTTCTAAGGTTTCCAAAACTAGGTCCCAATCTTGTCAAGAAGAAACAAACAAGATCTTCATTGGCCCATTTCTCCAATTCTTCCTCATTGGTGGTAATCGGCCTTAAACATTTCAATTCATCTCATGCTTTCTTGATTTTATTGGAGTAGGAAAGGAAATCACTCCCATTCATCTTGGCATTTATGATGATTTCCCTCAACTTATAGATTTCAAGAGATTTCCTTGATTCGCGAACCTTCTTGCAAGTGCATTCCAAAGGTCTTTGGTGGTTTTGGTTTTATTAAAGGCACCAACCAGGGATTGATCAATGGAGTTGATAATCCAAGTGATGACAAGATTATCAACATATCTCTATTCGGCATATTCTTTATCTCCCACCCTAAGTTGATTAATTTCTCCATCAACAAATCTAAGAACCCTCATGCCCAATAAGGTCCTTGTAATATTTATCACCCATGTAAAGTAATTCCTTCCATTGAGGGGAAATGTAGTAAGCTTGGTGGTGATTTTGTAGTCGGAATCAATGTTGAAAAAACTTTCTCCCTCTTGTGCTGCTATTCCAATTTTAACAACTTGGCCTTACACAATGGAGATTGATCACACAACCAAGAGAGAGGAAAAAGGAAAAAATGATGAAAAAGAGCTCTTAAATGTAACCTGGCTTTGTACCATATTGATTAAATGAATTTGAGTGTGTTTATTTCACGATTTCAAATATTCATTAAAAATAAGTGAAAATACAAGTAGACAGAAAATATATTAAGAGAGAAAATGAATAGTTTTTTAATTTTTTTTTCATCTTCAAATATTTACACATCTTGGGTTTATATATATAATATCCTAACGGTTAAGTACAAGCTTGCTTTACTTTTCTAACAACTAGGTACAACATACAACAATACATCTTTCAAATTCAAAAAACTAATTATTATTTTGTCTTTAGTGACTACTAAAAGCTAGTTTTTATTTTGTCTTTTAGTAACTAGTTTTTTAAACACATGAAATGGGTTTTGGGTTTAACGTGGGTATCCATAGACTATCCAAATAGTTTTTTGGGTTTTTCTTTGTTCTTTGAATTTTCACTCTCAATCTCTTTATCTTCAACACCATTTTCATGCATTTTTAAAGAAAACAGTGATATTTTAAAAGATTTTATATCATTTTTGACAAAAATTGTGTTCTTTTAAAGCAAGTTATATCCTTTTTGATAAAAACGAAGATTCTTCATAGCACTTTACAATATTTTATCAATAAACATTAATGTTTAAAGCATTTTGGTGCACTTCCAACAAAAGTTATGAGGGTTTAAAACACGTTATATCATTTTCGGTGAAATCAAATAGTTTTTAATACAATTTGTGGCAATTTTAAGGAAAAGAAATAATGCTTTAATGCATTTTATTTCATTTTTGGCAGAAAAGGTGATGTTTTTGGGCATGTTATATCATTTTTGGCAAAAATGAACATTCTTCAAGGCACTTTATAGCATTTTCTCATGAAACATTGATGTTTTAAAGCATTTTTGATGTAATTTTTGAAGATTTAAAGCTCTTCATATCATTTTTGATGCAATTTGTAGCTTTTTTAAGGAAAAAAGTGATGGTTTAATGCATTTTGTTGCATGTTTGGTACAAATGTTGATGTTTTGAAGTACATTGTATAGTTTTTGGCATGAATGGATATTTTCCAGGGTAGTATACAGCATTTTCTTATTAAATGTTGATGTTTCAAAGCATTTTGGTGCACTTTCAGCAAAAATTTTGATGATTTAAAGCACATTATATTATTTTCAGTCAAATCGAATATTTTTAAATGCAATTTATAGCATTTTTAAAGAGAAAAGTAATATTTTAAAGCATCTTATTGCATTTTTGACAGAAATGGTGATGTTTTGGAGCACATTATATTATTTTTGACAAAAGTTTGAAATTTTTTTTAAAAGAAATATAGGTTTCAAAGTTTAATTGTCGTCAAAACTAAGAATTTAGAAAATTGTTTATATTAATAGTGAATGACCAAATAAATAGTATTTTTTTTTTGAAAAATTTTCGTAATATTTCACTTATATAATTTGAGTTCCACTACTTGTAAGAAGAGGTTTGCATCTAAATATCAAACAATATATATTTAAAAAATAAAATTTTCTCATTATATCATTTTTGGCAAAAATAGAGATTCTTCAAGGCACTTTACAACCTTTTCTCATTAAACATTGATGTTTTAAGGCATTTTTGTGCACTTTCGGCAAAAATTTTGAAGTTATAACATTTTTAACCAAATTGAATATGTTTTAAAGTAATTTGTACCATTTTCATGCATTTTTAAAGAAAACAATGATGTGCTAAAGGATTTTATATCATTGTTGGTGAAAATTGTGATGTTTTGAAGCACGTTATATTTTTTTCGGCAAAAATGAGAACTCTTTATGGCACTTCACAACATTTTCTCATTAATCATTAATGTTTTAAAGCATTTTGGTGCACTTTCAGCAAAAATTGTAAGGATTTTAAGCACCTTATATCATTTTTCGTCAAATTGAATATTTTCTAATGCAATTTGTAGCGGTTTTAAGGAAAAAGTAATGTTTTAGTGCATTTTATTGTATTTGTGGCAGAAAAGGTGACATTTTTGGGCACATTATATCATTTTTGGCAAAAAGGAACATTCTTTAGGGCACTTTACAGCATTTTATCATCAAACATTGATGTTTTAAGGCATTTTGGGGGACTTTTGTCGTAAATTTTGAAGATTTAAAGCACATTATATCATTTTCGGTCAAATAAATATGTTTTAATGCAATTTATTGCGTTTTTAAAGAAAAAAGTTATGTTTTAAATGCATTTTATTGCATTTTTGGAATAAATGTAGACGTTTTGATGCAAGTTATATTGTTTTTGGCAAAAATGAAGATTTTTGATGGCACTTTACAGCATTTTCTCATTAACAAATGATATTTTAAAGTATTTTGGTGCACTTTCGGCAAAAATTGTGAGTATTTAAAGCACATTATATCATTTTTTGTCAAATTGAATATTTTTTAATACAATTTGTATTGTTTTTAAAGAGAAAAGTATTGTTTTAAAGCATTTTATTGCATTTTTGGCAGAAATAGTGATATTTTGGAACACATTATATCATTTTTGGCAAAAACAGAGATTCCTCATGGCACTTTACAACATTTTCTCATTAAACATTGATGTTTTAAAGTATTTTGGTACAATTTTGGCAAAAATTTTGAAGAGTTAAAGTAAGATTGTGTTAAAACTTCTTAATCCACAACAAATTTAGAAAGATAAAATTGAGTTTCAGAAGAAAAAAAAAAAAAAAGAGAGGTTGTTTGTCAACAAAGGGAAAGTAAAGCAAGTTTTGTTTGATAAAGAGCTAATCTTTATTCTAGTGGTTAAATAAGCAACTGGAAATGGAGATGTTACACTTCCAACTCAAGTAGAAGTGATTTTAAAGGAGTTTGCTAATATATTTCCTGAAGAATTACCAAAAGGGTTACCACTAATCAACGGAATTGAGCACCATATAGATCTCATACTAGGAGCAACTCTGCCAAATCGACCAGCCTATAGAAGCAATCTAGAAGAGACTAAAGAGTTGTAAAAGCAAGTTTGTAAGCTGATTGATAAGGGATAGGTTAAGGAATCCATGAGTCCTTGTTCGGTATTGGCTTTGTTGGTACCAAAGAAGGATGAAACCATGCGGATGTGTGTGGATAGTAAGGTAATCAACAAGATTATAGTAAAATATTGCTATCCTATCCCTAGACTTAATGATATGCTTGATGAGTTAAATGGTGCTATGATTTTTTCTAAAATAGATCTCAAAAGTGGTTATCATTAAATGAGGATGAAAGAAAGGGACGAATGAAAAATTGCTTTTAAAACTAAATTTGGATTATATGAATGGATGATTATATCATTTGGTCTATTTAATGCATTAAGCATCTTTATGAGATTGATAAATCATGTTTTTAGGAATTTTATTGGTGATTTTTTTGTTGTTTACTTTGATGATATTCTGATTTACAGTGGAAGTTTAGAAACACATATAATTCATTTGAGGAAAGTATTTGAAGTGTTGAAAGAAGAGAAATTGTATGGCAATATGAAGAAATGTCATTTTTTCCAAGATCATGTAGTTTTTCTTGGTTATGTGGTGTTAAAGCATGGTGTTGGTGTTGATGAAGAAAAGGTAAAGGTTATTAAAAATTGGCCTATTCCAAGTAGTGTTGCTGAAGTGAGAAGTTTCCATAGGTTAGCTTCTTTTTATAGAAGATTTGTGAAGAATTTTAGTACTTTACTTGCTCTTATTACTGAAATTATTAAAAAAAGAAGGGCTTTTGAATGGAATAAAGAAGCATAAAAGGTGTTTTGAGTTGATTAAGGAGAAGTTGACAACTACACCAATTTTAGCTTTACCTGATTTCACCAAAACTTTTGAATTGGAATGTGATGCATCTGGTGTGGGAATTAGGACTGTTCTTATGCAAAAGGGGTGTCTATTAGCATACTTTAGTCAAAAGTTAACTGGTGTACAATTAAACTACTCAACCTATAATAAAGAGTTTTTTGCTTTAATTAGATCTTTGGAAACATGGCAACATTATTTACTACCCAAGAAGTTTGTTATTCATACTGATCATCAGTCCTTGAAGCATTTAAAGGGGTTGAACTGAAGGCATGCCAAATGGGTGGAATTCTTGGAGTCTTTTCCTTATGTGATCTACAAGAAAGGAAATGTCAACATTGTGGCTGATGTACTATCTCAAAAGTACTCTTTAATTTCCATGTTAAATGTTAAACTAATGGGTTTTAAGATACTTGTAGATCAGTACAAAGATGACCCAAAGTTTGCATCAATATATAAGGAGTGCAAGAAAGGAGCCATGCAAGGATTTTATAGATATGATGACTATCTATTCAAGCAAGGTACAAGGTAAAATGTGCATCCCAAATTGTTCAATCCGTGAGCACTTAGTGAGGGAAACTTATGGTGGAGGTTTAGCTAGTCATTTTGGAGAAAAGAAGACATTAGAAGCACTTAAGGAACACTTTTATTAGCTAGCCATGATCAAAGATGTTAAAAGAGTCATAGAAAGATGCATGATATGCAAGAAAGCTAAGAGTAAGGAGATGTCTTATGAAACCCATAACCCCAATATATAGATATACCAAGATACACACACACACACACACACACACACACACACATACATATATATATATATATATATATTAAAAGTAGATATTTGTGATGTTAATTTTAATTACTGGAAAACAGTGATGAGAAAATAGAACTTCCATTAAAATTTTTTTTTTCTTTTTTATTATGTTTCAATGTATACATTTTTATATCATAAATATTTATTTTACAAAGTAAATTAAAACCTATTACAAATAATAGTATGCCTTTGTCTGCACTAATTTAGTCCCGAAGGTGTTCCATGGATTCACCGCTCCATTAACCTTACTTGTAAAATAATATTCAATAACGGGATGAGTAATGTAAAATTACTCAGTAAGAAATACAAAATCCTAACAAAAAATTTAGTAAATATCATATCCCAAACACATAATTAATAACCAATTGGGATAAAATTCTACCCAGTTTTTGTTCATCTTAAGTTATTCATTAAAATAGTACTCCTATCAATGAATCGATACAAATAGCTATATAAATAGTAATTAACCACATAAATAGTGTCACTTAACTAAATAAATAGTAACTTTTATAAAAATTCTATAAGAGTTCGTCTATACATATAGACTACATAACCTACAAAGGAAACCAAAACACTCCCGATACTAAATAATCACAACATCCTGTTGTTTCAACAACTATGCACGCCATCTACCAATAGATTTACCACATAGAAATATTCTGTTTTCCTTCTAAATCTTTTCTCTTCTATACCTTTCCACTCTATTTATTCCAATCCTATTATTCTGTTCCATTTTCATTTGACCGATCATAATTAGGGTAACTATGGATCGTGGCCATAACTTTGACACAATCCTCATCCTACACACCCATTATTGTAATGGATTTTTAGTCTATGAATGAAGAAGCATTTTTGCTAAGTTGCATCTAAATTCTTATCTAAACAATTTCTTTGTTTAGTGGCGATTTACCCGTTGATTCTTATCACTTTTCCTTCTTTCTATTCTAGAGTGTGGTGAATCAACCTAGTACTCTTATTTCTAGTAATCTAATCTTATCAAACTTGATTCACTAGTTGTTAATTTCTTTATTTGATTCTTGATACTGATTTAAAATTCCATTTCCCCACCACCTTAAACTTCCAAAAGCTATCCATATCACAATAACTACTTTAAAAATCGTACATAACCCTTTAGCTTCCTAAAAACACCTCTAAAGAACTAAAAACTCGCTTAAATTATGAATTTCCATATACTCAACCACTATATCATATCCTTACATCTGTATCCATCCACAAAACACCAAAATAAAATATACCCATAAGATCTTGATTCACCATTTGAAGTTCCTTGAGGCATATCATTGAAGCATTTTTCCTTTTGCTGAAAATGAAGTAACATACTTCAAAACATCACCACTTATGTCAAAACTGTAATAAAATGCTTTAAAACATCACTTTTTTTTTTTTTTTTTTAAAAAAAAATACTACCAATTGTATTAAAGCAAATTCTTGATGAACAAAAATTTTTAACATTTAACGCATGTTATATCATTTTTGATCAAATCGAATATGCTTTAATGCAATTTGTAGATTTTTTTTTTTAAAAAAAAAAGTGATGTTTTAAAGCATTTTATTGCAGTTTTGGCAGAAATGGTGACGTTTTGAAGAACGCTACTTCATTTTCAGCAGAAAAAGAGATGCTTCAAGACATTTTATAGCATTTTTTTCATTAACTGTTGATGTTCTAAAGTATGTTGTTGCACTTTCAACAAAAATATTGATGATTTAAAATATGTTATATAATTTTTTTATCAAATCAAATATGTTTTAAAGTAATTTGTACAATTTTCATCCAATTTTAAAGAAAACAGTGATGTTTTAAAGCATTTAATCTCATTATTGGTGAAAATTGTGATGTTTTAAAGCATTTTATATCGTTTTCAACAAAAACAAAGATTCTTCAAGGCATTTTATGACATTTTTTCATTAAATGTTGATGTTTTCAAGCATTTTGGCTTACTTTTGGCAATTGAATATGTTTTAAATTAATTTTTAGCATTTTCATGCATTTTTAAAGAAAAGGATAATGTTTTAAAGCATTTTATATTATTGTTAGCGAAAATTGTGATGTTTTAAAGCACGTTATATGCTTTTCGGCAAAGACAACGATTCTTCAAAGCATTTTACTGTATTTTTTCATTAAAAGGCAAAGGCAAATCCAAAGGAGTTAGTAGGTTAAAACCATAAACAACCTCAAATGGTGAATGAGAAATAGAAGAATAAATAGATCAATTATAAGTATATTCAGCATGAGGTAAGAGATCTTCCCAATTTTTAAGATTCTTTTGAATAAGTATATGCAAAAGTTGTGACAAAGTGCAATTCAACACTTCAATTTGTACATCTGTTTGTGGATGGCATGATATGCCTCAAGGATCCTCAAATGATGAATCAAGATCTTATGGGTATATTTTCTTTTTTTTAGAGTTTTGTGGATGGAAAGAGGTGTTAGGATATGATTTAGTTGTTGAGTAGATGAAAATTCGTAATTGAGGTAGGTTTCTAGTTCTTTAGAGGTGTTTTAAGGAAGCTGAAGGGTTATGTACGATTTTGAAGTGGTAATGTGATATGGATGACTTATGGAAGTTTAGGATGAGGAAATAGAGTTCTAAATTAGTATCAAGAATCAAAATAAAGAAATTAACACTAGTGAATTAAATTTGATAAGATTAGATCGCCACAAACAAGATTACTAGGATGATTCGCCACACTCTAAGATAGAAAGAAGGAAGAATGATAAGAATCGATAAGAATTCGCTACTAAACAAAGAATTTGTTTAAATAAGAATTGGATGCAACTCAGCAAAATACTTCTTCATTCGTAGACTGAAAATCCATTACAATAACATGCCTTCCATTATAGAACGAGCAAGCTTACCCTAGAACATTTGTGCATTTAATGCCTAATTGGAAAACTAAGACTATTTAATTAAAACCTAATTATTAAAACCATAATTAATATATCATTAATTAAACATTTAAGTTATTAGCTACCTTATTTATTAAAGTTCATTGACCACAAATCATCATCCTAATTGGCTGAAATTAAACTCAATCAGCAAATTAATTTCCCTCCATGCAGGTGAGTAAAGTAACAAGCTTGGCTCTTGCTCTAGTAGCTAGTCTCATGTATGGCTCTTCTTGGATTGCAGCAACTTCATTTCCATGATAGAGCACATCATGGCAAGTCATTGAAAATAGTAATTTTGTTCCCAACTTCACCCACAATGTCTTGCAAAAATAATTAAGAAACTTAACATCATGTAAATGTACTATCTCTTTAAAAAAAAGATCAGCCACATAGGTGACATCATTTTATTTATGACAAAATGACGTGTGCCACTTTGAAAATATGTCGACCATAACAAAAATAGAATCCTTACCCTCTCTAGACCTAGGCAAACCTTAAACAAAATCCATGAAAATATCTACCCATGGTTCACTAAGTATAGGCAAAGGGGTATACAAACCACGTGGTGAGACTTTAGACTTAACTTGCTTACAAGTGATGCATCTCTCACAAATCCTCTCAACATCTTTACGCATATGAGGCTAAAACAAATGCTAACTAAGTATGTCTAAAGTCTTTTAAATACCAAAATGCCCTATCAATTCTCCATCATGCAACTCTCTAACAAGCAACTCTCTAAGTAAGCAATATAGAATGCACACATGTTTCTTCCTAAAAAGATAACCATCATGTCTTAAAGGCTTATCAAATGCAACATGCTTACATGCATCATACATAATGACAAAATCATGATATGTGGGATACAATTCCTTTTGAACTCAAAACCAAGCAATTTAGAGTTTAAGAAAGTAAGAAATGCATACCTCCTCAAAAGTGCATTAGCAACTACTTTCTCCTTACTTTGCTTGTATTAAATTACATAGGGAAATGTCTTGAGGAATTCGACCCATTTGGCATGTCTTCAATTTAGCTTGTTTTGTCCTTTAAAATGTCTTAAAGACTCATGATTCATATGAATTACAAACTCTTTAAGCTATAGATAGTGCTACCATATCTCTAAGGCTTTTCAAAAAAGTATACTATAGGTTTCTTTTCTTACATTAAAACAACTCCAATTCCTACACTAGAAGCATTACATTTAATTTCAAATATCTTAGAAAATCTAGAAGTGACAGTATAGGTGCAGAAATTAACTTATATTTAAAACAAAGAAATGATTTATCTTGTGCCTCTTTCTACATGAATGCCACATTTTTCTTGATAATCTCAGTGAGAGGTGCTGCAATGGTGCTAAAGTCTTTAATGTTATGATAATAAAAACTTGTTAAACTATGGAAATTCCTAACTTCAGTTACGGTTTTGGGAGTAGGCCAATCTCGTATCGCTTTTACCTTTTCCCTATCAACTTCTTGTCCTTTTAAATTCACTATAAAACCAAGAAAAACAATGTTATCCATGTAAAATATACATTTGTTAAGATTAGCATAAAACTTCTCTCTGCACAAAGTATCTAAAATGTAATGCAAATATTAAATATGATCATTTAGACACTTGTTATAAATCAAAATATCATCAAAATAAGCAACAATAAATTTACTAATGAAAGCTCGTAATACATGATTCATTAAGCGCATGAATGTAGTTGGTGCATTGGTAAGACCAAAATGTGGGATTCTCATACCCATTTTAAAAAAAATAAGTAATAACTTTTAAACAAGTATATAAAAAAAAAAAACACTAATTTTTTTTTTTGGTCAAAGCAAACATTCATTAGATATATACTTATTTAAAACATATACAATATATCAAAAATACGATTTATAACAAAAGTACAATTAATACAGTGTCAAAAGTTGGTATGCCCAATTCTCTTGACAGGTCACTGTCTTGAGGGTTTGCCCAATTCCACTGTCCTAGTAGCTATACCTGAAAATCAATTCAACCACGGAGTGAGTAATTTAAAATTACTCAGTAAAAACTATAAAACCTAACAAAATAATTTAACAAACTATAATATTCGAAACATATAAATAATAACTAATCAGGATAACAATATATTCTGTATATCCACGTTACACAACAACCAGTTATTAGAACTAACCATCCTAACTACGCAATTAACAATTCAATGAGGATATTACGAATAATCATAGTATAGTACCACTGTCCCTTGTACATTTTCTACTCATCTGTTCTAATTATACTATCCTGTTCTTCTTTCATTGGATCAGTCATTCTTAGGCAAACTATGGATCATGACTACGTTATTTATCTTACACACCAATACATGAATAAGTTTGGCACAATTATAATACTACCATGGGTTCATCATGTCCTTAAGGGCGCCATGACGAACTACCGCTTCCTACCATGGGTTCAACGTGTCCAAAGGCGCCATGGAGGACTGCCGTGGTTTCTCACGTACAATTTCGGACACCACAAGGACGACTGTGGGTTCCATGTGTCCCAAAGAACACCACAGTAAATAATAAATCATTATTCCATTTTGTCTTAAGTGGCTCTGCCGGTGTGTAAGAAAATTCCGAAATCATACCTTAAGGATATTGGCCACTTATACATTTCTCCACAATTTATACCTTTCAATACCCAAGTATAAAAATAATATTCCTAATAATAACAATAACCAATTCATATATATATATATATATATATATATATACACACACACACACAGACACTCACGCACACACACACGTACATACCTATATTAAGATATTCCTACATTAAACATACATCGCAAGAAAGATATTTTAAAATACCTCTTTAGACGATGGATGTTGGCGGACTAAGGCATGACTATAAGGAATACTTAATCATTAATTTTTTCACAATTATATATATACACACACACACACATATATATATATATCTACACACATATTAAACAACTACTTAAAAACCTTCCAAATTTCACACCCGTACCCATTCTCTGACAATGAGATTTTCTTTTATATATATACACACACACATATTTCATCAACCATTTTAAATATTTTTAAATTAATATAATTTAACACTAAACAAACAGTACCTAAAATTAACTATTTTGCCATTTTTCTATTTTTCTTCTATTTTACACATTTAAACCAATTTCTACTAATTTCATTTATTCCCAATATAATTATTAACATATAAACACATCAAAAATATCATAATTTAACACTTAATGAACAGTAATCCAAAATGGACCATTTTGCCTTTTTTTTTCTATTTTTCTTCCATTTTACATATGTAAACCAATTCCTACCAATTCCATCTATTCCCAAACACATTTATACACATTTAAATATATCAAAACACATTAAAATCAAGCATTTAAGTACTCAATAAATAGTAAATAAATATGTCCTATTATGCACAAACTAAATTTTTTTCTTATTTATACAATTCTATCAACTTCAATCTATTTTACAAACACTCAATTTCATAAATTGGGCATCAATTCTCCAAAACTCCTAAATTACAAAATTAGGATTTAGGGTTCTTACCTCAAATCCAAATATGATAGTTATTGTACCAAATCCAAGCTAAAAAAAACCTAAAATACCATTTAATTCATAAAACTATTATTTAAATAATTTTTTTCAACAACTCTAAAAACTAAAATTTAATAAAATAAAGAAAATTTACTGTCAAATTAAAGCTCTCGACGCGTAGAACAAGTTTTCCTTCTGCGGTAACGCGATTAAACGGGCGGATTAAGAGATTTTGCTTGATTTCTTTTCAAAAATTGAAAGAGAAAGAAATGGGAGCTCTCGGAAAGGAGAAGAGAAAAAAAGTGAATTTGCTTCAATTTTGAAAAGTTAACCATTCTTATCCACATTCATATTTTCAAAAATTATACTATTGCCCAATAACTTCTCAAAGCTTCCATTAGATTCCTAAGAAAATTATGAGGCTACCTAGACTATTTTCATATTCTTTCACTTTAGTCCATCAGATTTTAGTGACACGAAATTCGAAAATTTTTTATAAAATGACCATTTTGCTCTTAGGGAAGAAAATTGGTCATTTTGGTCCTTTTTTTTTTTTCCCTTTTTTCTAAGGGTATTCTTGTCTAAATTCGATTTTGTTTCTTTCTACATACTTCTAACAATATTATTAACATTATTAAAAATTTAGATTTCAATCTGACCTTTGTAGTATTGGTAAATTGACCATTTTACCCATGTTCGATAAAATTATCATTTTATTTATTTTTTTTTGGCAAATTAGCAATTTTTACTATTTTAAAATTATCCAACTTATATTTTTCTTCAGTAATAACTAAAATATAACTCTTAACTCAATCGTCTCTCATTTAATCTATCAACGCTCATCCAAAATGACAGTTTTGCCCTTTACTGTTATTTTGATCCATTTTTTGCTAAAATTGCTCTAACTAGAATTCCAAAAATTTTGTTATATATTTCACAACCCAAAACTCAAAATATACTACAAAAATAATTATACTAAGGTTTCAGAGGAATATCTAGATTTAAGGATGTTACACAAAAGGTATAGTTAACTACTCATACAATCCAAATTTAGTCTTAAATACAATTTTTATTCATCTCCTTCTCTCATCGTAGTATAATGATAACTACTTTTCAAATCAATTTTAAAGAATATAAATACACCATGCAACTCATCTAACATATCATCTAACCTAGGAATTGGGTGATGATATTTAACTGTGATGTTATAGATGGCATAACAATATATGCACATTCTCCATGACCTATCTTTTATAGGTACAAGAAGGACAAGAATAGCATATAAACTCATGCTCTCTCTTACGCACCCTTTTGACATTAAGTCTTCCATTTGTCTTTATATCTCTTTTGTTTCCTCTAAATTACACCTATAAGTAGGTCAATTAGGAATAAAAGCTCTAGGAATGAAGTCAATCTAATGCTCCATGCCTTGAATGGGTGGCAGTCCATTTGAAGTCTCCTTAAGGAAGTTGTCTTTAAAACCCTGCAAAAGAGAAAGAATAGGAGAAGGAAGAGAAGGATCAAGCTTATTAGTGCTCAAACATACTTCCTTGTATAAAAGCACAAGAATTGATCGGTGAGAATAAATAGTGCTCCTCATATTACTCATGCTTGCATGAAGGCTTTTTTTTTTTCTTTGTTTTACTTCCCTATGATTTTTTCCCATCTTCTTTTTTTTCACTCATACTCTTAAATTTCACTTTTTTTTTCATACTCTCATTTTGTTTTTCTTTAACTATTTCTTGACTCACTCTTTCTTTTCGACTCAACTCTATATCTTTTTTAATTCCTAATTGATCCTTCTGTACAAGATGCGACGATGAGGGAATGAAAGTATACTTCTTATGATTCATGACAAAACAGTAATAGTTCTTATACCCACATGTATAGTTAGCTTATCATACTGACAAGGATGTCCTAATAGTATATGACTAGCTTGCATAGGGATTATGTCACATAAGACTTGATCATGATACTTTCCTATAGCAAAGGACAATAAAACTTTTTTGTCAATTTTAAACTTTTCGCAATCATTCAATCACTGTAACTTGTAAGGTTTAGGATGATCTAATAAGAGCAGGCCAAGTTTTTTTACCATAAATGTGCTACCCACATTAGTACAACTTTCACCATCAATAATAACATTACATAACTTGTTATTAATTAGACACCTAGTATGAAAAATGTTCTCACGCTGCTCGGTCTCATCATCTTTGATTTGTGCATTCAATGACATTCTCCTTCAAATTCATATGAATCTTTAGTTTGTCTTCATCGCTTACATCTTTAAGAGTTGACATTTTTGTATACATGGCTTTAGTATCATCTTCATCAGATTGTAGCATGATCACTATAGTCCTTTTATTTGGTTATTGAGAAGCAACATGCCCCACACTATAACACTTAAAGTATTTAACATTATAAGGCTTAGAAGAATTAGAATTGGTACCTTTTTCTTTCCTCTCTCAACCTCCTTAGGGTTGGAACTCTTTGTCTTGCTTTTAAAATTAAATTTTACGATTTGCTTGTTCCAATCAGAATTTCAAGGTTTTAAATTTAAACTAGATCCATAAGTGGACTTGGAAAGTTCTTTTTTGTTTCAACTGTCTCTCTACCTTCATTGCCATGTGCACCATGTCTTAAATATCAACATAATGTTGTAATTCAACAATATTAGCAATCTTATGATTCAATCCTTATAAGAACCTATCCATGGTAGCTTCATGATCCTTCT
This sequence comes from Khaya senegalensis, assembly GCA_032402905.1. Lineage (NCBI taxonomy): Eukaryota > Viridiplantae > Streptophyta > Magnoliopsida > Sapindales > Meliaceae > Khaya > Khaya senegalensis. Next base: position 4,435,199 of record CP135552.1, on the reverse strand, counting down.
AAAGGTTTTCTCCAATCATTGCAATCTCCATCTCTTTATAGTAGTCTTCCACAGATTTAGATTTTTAAATCAATCTCTGCAAGCGTTGATGTAGTTCCCTGTAGTAATGGTTAGAAATGGAACGCTTTCTTAATTTCGCTTTCATCTCCTTCCATGTACTAACAAACAATTTTTTATTTTGTCGCATACTTAAAATAAGTTGATCCCACCAAATTAAGGTATAGTCAGTGAATTCTACAGTAGCAAGACATACCTTTTTCTCGTTCAAGTAGTTGTGACAGTTGGTGACCATCTCAACTTTGCATTCCCATTCAAGGTATAAATCAGAGTCAACCTTTACTTTGAAGGTTGGAATTCTCGTCTTAATACTTCTAATGTTACGGTCCACATAATCATATCTCCCTTGGTGCTTCAGATGTTATGTCATCAAAGTTGTAATTTTCAATTTTGTAATGTGTCCCGCGTTGTCTTCTTCCCTGTCCATTAGCGTTATTTGTTCTGGTCGATAATTGTTCTATGGTACTCTGCATATTGTCCATGGTGGCATTGTTTTTCTCTAAAGTAGCTTATGTCTTCTCTAGCAAATCACGATAATCATTCATTACAAGTCTCAAAACATGTCCTTCTAATACATTAACTTTAAAGGCATTGACATATATAGGTTGGTCATCGTTGGACTTGTCTCTGTGTGTCATAAAGCTCTCTTTCATTCACTTGTCACTCAACAATATACTCACAGATCTCGTGTTTGCTTTTTCCATGTCACTTAATATGGCTTTTATAAGGGATGCCCATTCTCTTTGCTTTTTCCCACTCAATTCCTCTTCATATGCTCTTAATTAAACTCACAAACAAATTAAAATTGCTTGCATTGTTCAACCAGAGACAAATTAAAAAAAAAAAAATTAGTTTCAATGGTAATAGCAAAAGAAGGAAAGTTTATAAATTTAGGTGGTTTAGAAAGACAGTCAATTTAAGAAGTGGTAAAAAAAGTTTTGGTAAGTTTGAGTATTAGCTAGATTTGTTGGGTTTTGATATGAAAAAATTGGTGTAATTAAGAGTGAAAAGAATTGGTAAGGTAGTTGGATATGTTATGATTTTAGTTGGTAATGTAGTTTTGGCAAAAGTTGGAAATTATAAATGTCCGAATTTAGTTGCCAAAAATTGTAAGACATTTAGTCAAAATTTGGTAGCTTTTGATTCCTTAATTAATGACATAATATTTTGGTCTTAGTTGGCATTTAAGGATATTTTCCTTTCTTGCGATTTGCCTTCTTTTTTTTCCAAAAATAAATATGAAACCAATAAGGCAACTAGGACAAACAAGAAATATTGCCTAGGGGTACGCATGGCTAGCTTGGAAGTCACAAACTAAGGATAACGGTCATGGCTAAGGTGGTTTGGTGGCTGGTTAGGTCAATTTTAAGTTAAAAAGGTGAAAATTAAAGATGAAACAAACAGAAGGTGGAAGAAGAATAGAGAAAAAAAATAAAAATAAAATAAAATAAAGATAAAACAAACCTTAATTTTAGAGCCTTACTCTTGTACCAAATGATATGAAACTCGAAAAAACCAAATTGTCATAGGAGCGTAGTTTCAAAGAAAGTCTAAGAATTAAGTGTTTTGGAAAGTTTCGATGCCACAAGAATTTTCTTGATGGAATAAAAAAGAATTCTTGATAAGTCTAGGAAGAATGTTACAAGCAAGCTTGATAAATTCTAAGTTCTAAAAAGAACAATGAATAGAAAATAATTCCTCTTAATTTTTTTCCAACCAAAACTCCCCTTACATTTGAGAAAGAATACTATTTATAATAGTTTTAAATCTAATCCTAATAAAATTATAATAAAAACTTTCTAAGATAATAAAGAGTAATTAAGAAAATGCATAAAAATTTATAAAATTAAAAAATCTAATAATTAATATATAAAGTATAAATTTAGCTAAGATTTGATCTTGCACTCCATTACTTGCATCCTTCCTTACTTACTTTTAAAGTATCCAAGTTTGTATTATTTATTGAGATCTTCGTAATTAATGCACTTTGACAAAATTTCACAGCTAAGGAAACTTCCTTTAGACATGTCTTATAAGATAAAATTAGTCAATTATTGATAGCTCAATTAATAAAGATAATTAAAACAAATTAAACTAATTAACTTCCTAAATAATAACTGACTTTCTTAATTAATTAATCTAAATATGCATAAATAACAGTAATAAGTTATGGGACTCTCTTAATGTCACTATGCATCTCATTTTCACAAAACAACTTTTGAACATACGCAAAGAGAATTGTTTTAAGTTTTTTTACACAACTCTTATTGTAAGTCTATTATGCCACTCCAAAGATTCCATGGACTTGTGATTAAATATTTTGACCTTGTTGACATCGAAGACTTCTAATTGACTTTCAATTGCTTCTTGATTTGCATCAAAATTCTCATTTTCACTCTTATTTAAACCAACTCTGCGATTATTGATTTAATAATTATTTCTTAATGAATTCAACCAGTTACCCATAATAGATAAAGGAAGAGGATCCTCGGTTTCCCTCTAATTTCTCACTTTGTCAAAGTATAGATCATTTTTTAAAAATGTAACATTTCTTGAGAGAAATTTCTCATTTGTTTAAAGATCTAAATATTTATAACCCTTTTTATCAATATAATACCTCAAAAATATGCACTTTACACTCCTATAACTCAATTTATCTCTAGCATGATCAAGAATATGAACATAACAAATATAGCCAAATATATTGAGGTAAGATAAGTTTGGTTGTTTATTATACAAAAAACTCAAAAAGAGATTTTTCATTTAATAATTTAAAAGGCATTCAGTTAATCAAATGTGTGGCAGCAAGAATAGTTTTATTTCAATATCTTTTGAAGACATTGTAATGAAACATCAATGATCTTCTTATATTTAAGATGTGTCAATTTTTTCGTTTGGTTATACCATTTTGTTCAAGTGTGTAATGGATAAGTTGTTTGGTGAACTATCCCTAAGGTGTTCAAGTAATCCTCAAACACTTTACTAGTGTATTTTCCCCCATTATCGATCTTAAAAATCTTAATCCTTTTGCCAAGTTGACTTTCAATTAAGGATACAAATTTTTTAAAATATGATAAGGTCTCTAATTTGTTTTTAATCAAATATATCCAAATGTATCTAAACTTGTGGTCAATGAATGTCACAAAATATTTAAAATTATTATGAAATTCTAAAATAGAAGTCCATAAATCAGATTGTATAAGATCAAAAGTTTCATTATAACAAGTTTTTAAATATACAAAAGAAAGTTTTCGAATGTCCTAATCTTGCATACCAAAGTTTTTGAAGTCCACGGTCTTCTTCAACTTCAAAAGCTTGATTAGTGCTATCCAAAAAATATAGGTCATCGTGTACTCTTCCCTCA
>CP135552.1:4310003-4391841 GCA_032402905.1 Khaya senegalensis | reverse complement strand
TATATGGTTAAAATTAAAATATTTATTAGTAAATTAATTATTAAAAATTTAAATTCAATTAGAATTGAAATAAAAAATTAATTTATTTTTTAATTATTAAATATATAAATTATTTTATATTTTAATATAAAAGGGTATTTTTATCTAAATAAAATATAATAAAATTTATTCTTTCCATTATTCCATCCATAAAACAAACAAAAAAATATATTCATTACTCTTTTCCTTTCTTTTTTCTTTTCCTTTCCTCTTTTCTTTCCTTTCCTAAAAACAAACATAACCTAAGTGTTTTAAAAGGTGTTGATGCCACAAGAATCTTCTTGATAGAATAAGAAAAAATTCTTAATAAATCTAGATAGAATGCCACAAGCAAGCTTGAAAAATTCTAAGTTCTAAAAGGAACAATGAATAGAAAATAATTCCTCATAATTTTTGTCCAGCCAAAACTCCCCTTTCATTTGAGAAAGAAGACTATTTATAATAGTTTTAAATTTAATCTTAGTAAAATTAGAGTAAAAACTTCTTAAGATAACAAAGAGTAATTAGGAAAATATATAAAAGTTTATAGAATTAAGAAATCTAATAATTAATACATAAAGTATAAATTTAGTTAAGATTTGATCTTACACTCCATTGCTTCATCCTTCCTTACTTATCTTTAAAATATCCAAATTTGTATGATTTATTGAGATCTTTTTAATTAATGCACTTTGACTAAATCTCATAGTTAAGGAAACTTCTTTTAGACATGTCTTATAAGATAAAATTAGTCAATTATTAGATTACTCAATTAATAAAGACAATTAAAATAAATTAAGCTAATTAACTTCCTAAATAATAGCTGACTTTCCTAATTAATTAATCTAAATATGTGTAAATAACAATAATAAGTCACGGAACTCCCTCAATGTTATTGTGCATCCCATTTTCACAAAACAACTTTTGAACATGTGTAAAGAGGACTGTTTTAAATTTTTTTGCACAACTCTTGTTGTAGGTCTGCTATGTTACTCCAAAGATTTCATGAACTCGTGATTAGATATTTTGACATTATTGACATCGCAGATTTCTAATTGACTTTCAATTGCTTCTTGATTTGCATCAGAATCCTCATTTTCACTCTTATTTAAACCAACTCTACGATTATTGATTTAATAATTATTTCTTAATGAATTCATCCAATTACCCATAATAGATAAAAGAAAAGGATCCTTAGTTTCTCCCTCAGTTTTCACTTTGTCAAAGTATAGATCATTTTCTAAAAATATAACATTTCTTGAGAGAAATTTCTCATTTGTGTAAGGATCTAAACATTTATAACCCTTTTTATCAATGCAATACCTCAAAAATATACACTTTACTATGACTCAATTTATCTTTAACATGATCAGAGATATGAACATAACAAGTATAGCCAAAAATCTTGAGGTAAGATAAGTTTGGTTGTTTATTATACAAAAAACTCAAAAGGAGATTTTTAATTTAATAATTTAAAAGACATTCAGTTAATCAAATATGTGGCAATGAGAATAGCTTTATTCCAATATCTTTTGGAGACATTGTAATGAAACATCAATGATCTTCCTATATTTAAGTTGTGTCAATTTTTTCATTTGGTTACACAGTTTTGTTCGGGTATGTAAGGATAAGTTGTTTGGTGAACTATCGCTAAGCTATTCAAGTAATCCTCAAACGCATTACTAGTGTATTCTCTTTCATTATTGGTCCTAAGAATCTTAATCCTTTTACCAAGTTGATTTTCAATGAAGGATACAAATTCTTTAAAATATGATAAAGTCTCAAATTTATTTTTAATCAAATATATCCAAGTGTATTTAGATTTGTGGTCAATGAATGTCACAAAATATTTAAAACCATTATGAGATTTTAAAGTATAAGTCCGTAAATAAGATTGTATAAGATCAAAAGTTTCGTTATAACAAGTTTTTGAATGTACAAAAGAAAGTTTTCGGATGTCCTAATCTTGCATGCTAAAGTTTTTGAAGTCCATGATTAGTGTTATCCAAAAAATATAGGCCATCAGACCCTTACCAATCTTCTTCCCAATTAGTATGTCCCAAAATATCATTTTATTAGGTTCAAAGATGACACAATAATTTAAGTCTTTTGTTATTTTACTAATCGACAACAAATTTGATGAGAAATTTGGCATATAAAGGTATTTTGTTTCCATAGATAAAACTTTAATGTTTCTTAGTCCCTTAATAGATATTAGACTACCATTGACTATTGTCTTATTTCTAAAGTTTCATATGGTTTCTATTCTAAATGCCTTGTTTTTATTTTTAAACAACAATTTCTTCAATACTTGTAGTATTTGGTCTTAAAGATTGAAGTTCATCCCATACCTCCATCATTTTGGTGTTGTACTCTATCAGATCACCTTCACCAAGATTGATAGATATTATTGATAAAGTGCTTAAACTCATACATTTTCATCAAGTTTTCTTGATGACCAAATTGCCTCTTAACAGACTCCCAAAGTGCTTTAGAAGATTCAACCTTTAAGAATACACCTACCAAAGGCATTTCCATCGAATTCAAAATCCATATATAGTCTAAGTTGTCATTATAATACTAATTTTTGTATTTCTCACTTGATGTGTCGGTGGGCTTTGTGATTCTTCCATTGACAAAGCCTAGTACTCGTTTTTCACTTAATGCTCTTTTAGAGCGATTGAGCTACATTAAATAATTTTTTCCATTCAAGTGAAATGTGGTAAGTTTCAAGGTGATGTTACGCTCTTTATCAACTCCCTTGAAGGAACTCTTATTCTTGGTGTTGTATAAGGAGCCCTCCTTTTTCATTTCTTAATTCGGCTTTGAAGGAGAATGTCTTGATGCATTAAGAACCAATAAGTAACAAAAGATGAAAAGTGAATTTAAGATGAAACTTGCTGTAATATCATGTGAAAAAAAATAAATTAATAAAGAAATGAAGAAGATTTAAATGTAAAAGAAAGTATTGATAAAAGAATACGGAAGATTTTTCTATCTTTTTCATTTACGATAATGTGTTTATATATATGAGTTTGTAACAGCTAGTTTTTCAAATTTTTTATCGTTATTGTTCACAAAAATTACTATTTACAATAATTACTGTTTAAACAGTTAGTTTATTTGTCTACTTATGTCTATTTTTACTATATGCTTGTAACGGGCCTTTTAGATTATGTGAAGGATCTTAGCCCTTCTAAATTGCTTGGTAGAAATGACGATGAGTCAACCAAAATCCATATTAGTTGTTATAACTATCATTGTTAACAAAACGGAGATTTTTCAAGGCACTTGACAACATTTTTTTCATTAAACGTAGATGTTTTAAAGCATTTTAGTGCATTTTTACCAAAATTTGTGAAGATTTAAAGCATGTTATTGTTAGAGTATGCCCTAAAAATCATTCGTGTTATCAGTTTTAGGGATATGTTTGTTTCGTACATATATTATATATATATATTAATAAAAGAAGGAGTTCTTTATTCACAGATATATATTATTTCTTTTATTTAGTCTTGCATATAAATAAATTATATTTGTCAATTGTCCAGATTATTCATTTAATAGTTAAATGATATTATTAAAGTTGTTCCCTACGAAAGCGATATCAGTTGGGCAATGATATCACATAGTAGGCATATTGAATGTTTTCGGTGAATATCATGAGATGATATTAGTGTAGGTAATGTAATGGTTATGTTATTAAAACATTAATATAAAATAAATAGTTTGACTATTTATTTAAACATGACCACATAATAATAAATTACATGGTATTGCAGCAGTCAATGATTTATCATGTAATTGTACTAGTGTGCTATGTTGTCCTTTGATTTAAGACATCACTGACGAATCCATTATAGATGCTTGTGGTTCATATAATGAATAAGTACAAGACTAGTCATGTCTTGTATGATAAAACTGGTTTGATCATGTGTTATTTGTATTTAAAAACGTGTAATGGTTAAGACGGGACCGGTTGACTCGATAAGCATAGAGTCAGAGTTTTCGCTGACTCAATTCGAATTCGAGTTCCCAGACGAACATTGATAAATAGCTAAAAAGTAAATCTCTAGTCAAAGTGATCAAATATCACACAGAAGAGTTCGTGATTACGAGTTCAGCGTATATAGATTAATGGTTCGTAATTTTATCGGTAAAAAATTTTGACATACTATGAACCTTAGATCGATTGGGATTAAACAACGAAATGACTTTACCCACATGGTATATACAATTGAGATGGAGAATGATGAAGCATGACTTACATTATAGATTAGAGGCTATAGTACACTGTTAAATGTTAACCATAATCATTGAACAATCGAATAGTTCAATAAATCCGAAATGTTCGAAATAAATTTATGGCTATTTTATAATAAACTCATGTGGTCATACTAATAACCAAAGGTAATGAGAAGCATTTAGGAGTGATAATATTATCAAAAATAGAGGCTAGTACATTTTTTATAATATTTAGACCGAAATAAATATATATATTTGATATATATATTTATGAATTCTTTAAAGTATTTAAAGAATTTTCTTGGGTTTGTATGGATATGTAATTTATTATAAATTATATAATCAAATTAATAATATTGATTATTTAGAGACCTAAATGAAAATATACAATTATGGAATAATTACACATTGGCCCATGTATATATACTTAATTACACTTTGATTAAAAGTTAACAAAATATTTATATTTACGTCCAAGGATTTAAATGTATAAAATAAAAATTATGTGATAATGACCATTTTATCCATACCATTTATATACTTTTAATTAAAAAGTAAAGATAAAAATGAAAAGGCATAGATTTTTTCAAGTATATATATATATGAATTTTACCATTTTTTGCTTAAGAAAAAACTTGCCATAAACTCTAGATTTCTTTCAAGTTGGCCAAGTTTCTCTAAGTCCATTTGGTGGTACAAATTGTGAAGACTTCACATAATTGAAAGTTTTCCATCATCCCTCATCAAGTAAGTACCAAAAACTTATCCAAAATTTGCTATTTATGCATATATATAATATATGATTATTTAGCCCACCATGTGTTTATGAAAATGTTTCAATAAGCACAAATTTTAATTTTATGCATGTTATGAACATTTCAATCCAATAGTTATGTCATTCTTGATCAAATTAAATATGTTTTAATGCAATTTGTAGAGCTTTTAAAGAAAAAAAAGTGATGTTTTAATGCATTTTATTGCATTTTTGGTAGAAATGGTGACGTTTGAAGCATGTAATATCGTTTTCAGGAAAAATGAAGACTTCTCAAGGCATTTTATAGCATTTTCTCATTAAATGTTGATGTTTTAAAGTATTTTGGTGCACCTTCTGTGAAAATTGTGAAGATTTAAAGCACATTATATCATTTTTTATTAAATCAAACATGTTTTAATGCAATTTGTGGTACTTTTATAGAAAAAAAGTGATGTTTTAAAGTACTTTATTGCATTTTTGGTAGAAATGGTGACATTTTCAGACACGTTATATCATTTTCAGCAAAAAAGGAAATGTTTCAAGGCACTTTATAGCATTTTTTTCATTAAACATTAATGTTTTAAAGTATTTTGTTGATTGAATATGTTATATAATTTTGATGATTTAAAGCATGTTATATAATTTTTTTATCAAATTGAATATGTTTTAAAGCAAATTGTACCATTTTCATTATTTTTACAAAACACAGTAATGTTTTAAAGCATTTTATATCGTTGTTAGTGAAAATTGTGATGTTTCAAAGCATGTTATATCATTTTTAGTAAAAACGAAGATTCTTCAAGACACTTTATAACATTTTTTCATTAAATGTTGATATTTTAAACCATTTTGGTGCACTTACGGTAAAAATTGTGAAGATTTAAAGCATTGTTATATAATTATCGATTAAATTGAATATGCTTTAATGCAATTTGTAGCATTTATAAAGAAAAAAGTGATATTTTAATATATTTTATTATATTTTGGTAAAAATTGTTACGTTTTAAAGCATGTTATATCCTTTTCAACAAAAATGGAGAAGTTTCAAGGCACTTTATAGCATTTTTTTCATTAAACATTGATGTTTTATAGCATTTTGTTGCACTTTTAGTGGAAATTTTGATGATGTGTTATATAATTTTCGTTCAAATTGAATATGTTTTAAAGTAATTTGTACAATTTTCTTGCATTTTGAAAGAACGCGGTGATATTTCAAAGCATATTATATCATTGTCAACAAAAACTGTGATGTTTCAAAGTATATTATATCATTTTCAGTAAAAACGAAGATTCTTCAAGGCACTTTACAACATTTTTTTCATTAACTGTTGATGTTTTAAACTATTTTGGTGCACTTTCAACCAAAATTATGAAGATTTAAAGCACAGCATATCATTTTCGATCAAATCAAATATGTTTTAATACAATTTGTAGCAATTTTAACAAAAAAAAAAAAGTGATGTTTTAAAACATTTTTGGTAGAAATGGTGACATTTTGAAACACATTACTTCATTTTCAGTAAAAACAGATATGCTTCAAGGCATTTTATATCATTTTTTTCATTAAATGTTGATGTTTTAGAGTATTTTGTTACACTTTTGGTGAAAATGTTGATGATTTAAGGCATGTTATATAATTTTCAATCAAATCAAATATGTTTTAAAGCAAATTTTTGCATTTTCATGTATTTTTTAAGAATATTGTGATGTTTTAAAAAATTTTATATCATCACTAGCAAAAATTGTGATGTTTCAAAGCATGTTATATCATTTTTGGCAAAAACGAAGATTCTTCAAGGCATTTTTTTCCTTAAATGCTGATGTTTTAAAGTATTTTGGTGCACTTTCAGTGAAAATTGTGAAGATTTAAAGCATGTTATATCATTCTCGATCAAATTGAATATGTTTTAATACAACTTGTAGCGTTTTTAAATAACAAAGTAATGTTTTAATACATTTTCTTGTATTTTTTGCAAAAATAGTGACATTTTAAAGCACATTATGTTGTTTCAAAAAAAGAAAAAGGGAGATGCTTCAAGGCACCTTATAGCATTTTTTCATTAAAGGTTGATATGCTACTATATTTTGTTGCACTTTTGGCAAAAATTTTGATGATTTAAAGTATGTTATATAATTTTCAATCAAATCGAATATATTTTAAAGCAATTTGTACCATTTTCATGCATTTTAAAAGAAAGTGGTGATGTTTTAAAGTATTTTATATTATTGTTGACAAAAATTGTGATGTTTCAAAGCGTGTTATATCATTTTTTGCAAAAACGAAGATTCTTCAGGACACTTTACAATATTTTTTCACTAAATGTTGAAAATTGTAAAAATTTAAATCACGTTATATCATTTTTGATCAAATAGAATATGTTTTAATGTAATTTTTAGTGTTTTTAAAGAAAAAAATGATGTTTTGAAGCATTTTATTGTATTTTTGGCAAAAATTGTGACGTTTTAGAGCATGTTATATTGTTTTCAGCCAAAAAAAAAAAAAAAGAGAGAGATGTTTTAGGGCATTTTATTGCATTTTTTTTTTCATTAAATGTAGATGTTTTAAAGCATTTTAGTGCATTTTCGGTGAAAATTGTGAAGATTTAAAGCATTTTATATCATTTTCAATCAAATTGAATATGTTTTAATGTAATTTGTAGTGTTTTTAAAGAAAAAAGTGATGTTTTAATGCATTTTATTGCATTTTTGGCTGAAATGGTGATGTTTTGAAGTATGTTATGTCATTTTCAGAAAAAACGGAAATTCTTCAAGGCACTTTATAGTATTTTTTTCATTAAACGTGGATATCTTAAAATATTTTGTTGCACTTTTGGCAAAAATTTTGATGATTTAAAGTATGTTATACTTTTTTCTATTAAACCAAATATGTTTTAAAGCAATTTTTAGCATTTTCATGCATTTTTAAAGAAAAAGGTGATTTTTTTTCTTTTGGATAAAGGTAAGTCTAATAAACTAAAAGAAAAGGAGAAATTACAAAAGCACTAAGGCATACTCTAGAGAAACCAGAACTAGAAGGCATTCCCCCTTAGCTACTTCAAAACAATCTAAACTTTTTAACAATTGGATAACTAGAAAATATCCTCTGAAAAATTCCATGATCTTTGAAGCCATCAGTTGTGAGGAGAAGATTCCAAACCACAAAAAATGTTGACTCTAGAACAAACAGAAAAAATAGCATCCTCTGTAACAATGGAGACATTTCTAGAGGCTCCTCCATGCATCCTGCTATTTCGTTCTCCCTAAATAGCATAAACTGCAACTGCCAACATAAGGTAGCAAATATATGAACTAAAAGAAGATCCACCACAAGTATGTACCATCCAATCAATAGTTTGCAACCAAGATCTTGGAGACCATGGTAAGTTTGACTTAGCACGTAGATAGTGTCAAATCCTCTCCGATAATGGACAATCAAAGAACAAATGGTCTACGTTCTCGTGGCTTCCTTCACAAAGGAAACACTTGAGTTGTTGAATCGTGCCAAAGAGAATAAGATGGTCTTGAATATAAAGATCACTATGTATGGCTAACCATAAGATAAAAACATGTCTCGGTATGGCCTTTTTATGCCAGACTAAAAGATGCCAATCTACTACCAAGAATTTAGTCCGAAAAGCTTGCCAAGCACTATTAATAGAAAAGAAACCATTAGAAGCATGTAACCATTTAACAACATTAGAGGTATTGCTATTTGGTTTAAAGTTTATTGCCCTACTAACCTTTAACCAATCAATAGTAATAGCATTCGGCCATCACCAATTTTTTCCATCTATAATATTTGCTACCAAAGCTTCCTTACTAAAAACTTGCATCATAAATGAGTTGCTATCCATATTTTCCAAAAAGAGAGCCAAAAGGATGCCAATTGTCATACCACAATGACGTATGTTGGCCATTCCCAATTTGAAAGTACAATCTATGATGCATAAGAGGCCGAAGTCCTAGAATCTTCCTTCAACTCCAAGAGCAATCCCTTGGACACTTCATAATCCAAAATTCTTTCCTCTTTCTTTGGTGCACAAATAAATGACCAAGCAACTTCGGTGCCATCAGGATCTAAACTACAACCCTTCCAAAGAAAAGCTCGCAAAGTAGCTTTAACTTATTTGATAACTTTTTTTTGGTAGAATAAAAATAGATGCACAATAAATTTGGATAAAGAATAATACTAATTTAATCAATTGTAGATGACCAACATAGGACAGAGCATGATCTATCCAACTCTTAGTCTTAATAATAATTCGATCCATTAAAACCTTACAACCTGATGCCTTAAGCCCAATAGAAATGATAGAAACTCCAAGATATTTGATAGGTAACTCACCCTCTGAAAAACCAAAGACCTGAACAAGCTGAGCTTTGACATGTGAGGCCATCGCACCAATAAAAATATTGCTCTTCTCAATCAGCCCTGATAAATCATGAAATTTTGCAAGGCAGTGACCTATTAAAGATAACAAATCCCAGTCAGTCCTACTGAAGATCAATATAGATCATCAGCATAATACAAGTGAGTAAGTTTCAACTTCTCATATCGCCAATGGAATTTGGAACTTTTGTTCACTACCATGTTACATATAAGACCTGAAAACACCTCTATTTCAAGCACAAAAGATAAGGAGACATAAGATCACCTTGCCTTAAACCACGACCACCAGGAAAAAAACCATGTAGCTCCTTATTAAAAGAAATAGAAAATTTGGTGGAGGTAATACATTTAAAAATCCAACGGATCATCCTCTCCAAAAAAACCAACAGAATGTAGAATAACAAGAAGGAACTCCCATCTCACTGTAACAAAAGCCTTCATAAGATTAACCTTAAGAGCACACTGTGTATAGCCAATATTTCTATGGTAATTCCTTAACAACTCTTAGGAGATCAAAATATTGTCACAAATGTGTCAACCTTTGATAAAAACTGTTTGTTGATGACCAATAATATCTAGAAGGACTATTTTGATTCTATTCAATAGCATTTTAGCAATACATTTATAAATGGTATTGCAACATGAAATAGGTCGAAAGTCTTTAACCCTAGTAAGATTAGTAACCTTAGAGAAAAGAGCTATGGTTGTAGCATTTAATTGTTTGAGAAGGTATCCAGAGAAAAAAAAAAAAAAGAGCTAATTGCCTTCACTACATCCTTACCCATTATGTTCTAATTCTTGTTGAAAAAAGAGGTTGAAAAACCATCAAGACCTGGGGCCTTATTATTTTTTAAAGAAAAGAAAGTGCACTTAATTTCCTCATGCAAAACATCAAGCTACATGTCCTTCATCTGATTTCGAGAGACACCTACAGTTAGAGCATCATGAATAGCTGCATCATCAAGAGAAAGCTGACTGGGAGACTTAGCGAAGAAATTGGAGAAATAAGTAACAACTACATTGTGAACTGTTTCAACTCCTTCTACCTGAGTACCGTTTTTGTCACAAATTGAGACCACTTTGCTATGACTATGTTGGTGCTTGACAACTAAATTATAGCCATTGAACTCTAGATTTTTGTCAAAGAAAGCTTTCCTCAGCCCTAATTAAATTCGCATATTTTTTTACAGCCAATGACTCCATTTCACATAACCAAATATTAACAGGAGAAGATTGAAGTAAGGATTGAATTTTTAACATTTTAGCTTTTGCAGTAATAACCCTTTTAAACAAACAAGAATACACTTCTTTGTTGAACCTTTGGAGCTTTTTCTTAAGCCTCTTTAATTTCATGCAAAGCTAATACATTGGTTTACCCTTCACAGGAGCCTGTTAAACTCGTTTAACTAGTGAAAGAAAATTCGGGTGATCCATCTAATAATCAAAGAATTTAAAAGGCACTCGTTGCTGAGGTAAAGAAGCAACTTTGATAACACACGGAGAATGATATGAAAGACTAGCTAGAAGAAAATTTGCTGCAGCACCTAGATAAGAGGTTTCCCACTCTAAATTGATTAAAGCTCTATCAAGCTTGCGCAAAATAGATGCCTCACTTTGCCCATTAAACCAAGTAAAAAAGCTGTCGCTATAAGATAGATCATTCAGCCGTGCATTGGTAATACAATTTACAAAATCATCCTTCCTAGAAGCACAATCATGAAACCCACCAACAGCTTCTTTTTAACCTCAAATGGCATTGAAATCACTTAAGAGTAACCAAGGCAAGTTTTCAAACTTGAAAGACTGACAAATAATTTCATTTCAGAGTGAAACCCCGATGACTATAATCATTATCACCATAAACAAATGATACCACACATCTCCATCCATCTATAATAGAAGTTACTTCATAATGGACTATCTGATTAGAAGATTGAATAACAGTAACATTCTCATATCTTAAGGATTCCAACAAACCCAAATGTGACCAATAGGAGAAGCGCCATAGTCGTAAAAAATAAGTCAATCCCTTTGAATAAATCTGAAAACTATATCTTTGTTGTTCTCTTTCACTTTGGTTTCCACAATCCCATACAAAGACAACCTCTCATCTCGAATAATTTTTTTAACTAAACAATGCTTTATAGAGTCATTAAGACCTCTTATATTCCAACAACCAAAAAATATAATAATTAAAAGGGAAAGGCAAACCTCAAAAAAGACTAGCACCATTTTCCCATTTTAAGGGATCGCTTCTTTTTATTCTTCCCACTTGATCCCTTATTCTTCTTTTCTAAAGAATCTTTAGCATTACGTGCTAAGGGATTCATACCATCTACTTTTCATCATATATAGGTGTACACTCTCCTTTTTTTAACATTTGAAGATAAATGCAACTGAGAAGTAGTTTTTGGTATTTTTATATTAAGTGAAATTGGCAACTTACTTGAAAGAGAAGAAAGACTAGTTGTGACAGCCACTATATTTTTTTCCACACTTTCATCCTTCAATATATTGTTCACCATTACATTCTTCAAAACTTCAGTCATGCTATCACTTACCAAACCTGAAACATTCTTTGGTTCCTTCCTCTTAACAACTTTCTATCCACTCGCCCTCTTTAGAAAAAGATAGTTCAACTAAAGTATTATCAACAATAGCTTTGTTTATATCAATATTAGGGTTATGAGTCTCTACCTATACTTTCTGTGATTTCATCTCTTGTTCTTGTTCTTGGTTAGGACATTAACCACTAAAGTGACCAAAAATTTTACAAGTATTGCATTTGACAGGCAACCATTCATATTCAACCTTGACCATTGTCCACTTCCCATTGGAAGAATAAAAATTAAAATCACAAATAATCTTTTCACTTGCATTAATTTCCACACAAACTCGAGCAAAGCTTAAACACTTTCTTGATAAAGTAACTCAGTCAACATGCAAAGGCTTTCCAACTCTACTAGCCATGAAACTTAAGCCTTCCATAGTCCAATATTCAATCGGTACATTGTATAATCTAACCCATAGTGGAACTGATTGCAATTTTTCCTTAGAAAGGGAAAGATTAAGTTGCCATTTCTTAGGAACTAAAGGACGAGAGGCCATATGCCAAGGTGCACGTTCCATAATAGCACATGCATAAGCAACACTATCAAATTTAAAGAAATAGAAACCACTATTAGAAGATAGAATTTCTTGTAAACCATCCTTATCCCAAATCTTGTGAGCGATAAAATTAACTGTCAAAAATGGAAGTTTCTTTCCTATAAAATATCCAACAAGTATGCTCTTCCAGATTTCACACCTCTCTTGAGCAACTTCACTAAGAGGTATCACCTTAACACGACCATTTGTTTTGATAGGGGTAATATAATGTAAGGCTAATGATTATTGGCCATATAAAGTTTCATCATTTTGGCCCTTAATTGCATGTGCATAAGAGGGAAACTCCAAACTTATTTCGTCCACGTTAGTTTTTGTCTTTTTAGAAGAATTTAAAGCAATTACTTTTGCCACATTAAAAGCATTAAATGCACCCACATTTTCCTTTGGACAATCATCACTTACCATCATAAGAGAGCCAATTAAATCACTAGATTTTGAAAGATTTGAATCTCCAGTCAATTTAGGAAACTCCTTATTTGAAATAGGGCAATTAATAAGTGAATCATGTAATGATAGAATCACATTTAATGCCATACTATCAATAGATGGATTTGAATCTTTAACCATAAATGGTTGCCCAAGGTTCCCATAGCCTTCTATAGTATCCTTCACAATGCCACCATGTTCTCCACCACTCATGCTGTCACTTCCACCACTTCTTCCAGTAGCCGACCCAACAGGAAAAAAAGATGCCATCAGAGGGGATTTTGATGAAGCCATGTCACTCCCACAGCTTCCTGCTACATCCTTAGCAATTTCACCACGTTCTTCACTAATTATGCCATCTCTTCCACCACTTCTTCCAGCAGCTGACACAAGGGCCATTGACCAAGAACCGCCTCATGGCTCATAAGACACAAAGTTGGATCTCACAACAGGAAAAAAAAGATGCATTGCAGACGATTTTGACAAAGCCATGTCACTAATCACTTTAACAAAAGAGGAGCTATTTGCATCACCAACATGAAAAGCATTCCCTTCACAATGATTCAACCTCATATTATCTTCATCATAAGTATCCATGGACACAAACAACCAAAAATATAGCAATAAATCAAGAAAAAAATAGAAAAGAAGAAAGAAAAAAAAACAATAAATCTTAATCACCAAGGAAGATGATAAAGAAGGAAGAAGAAAAAAAAAAAAAAGGAGAGAAAATTTATTGTTCATGGCCATCTCAAAATGGTGATATTTTAAAGCATTTTATATAATTGTTAGCAAAAATTGTGATGTTTCAAAGTACATTTTATCATTTTTGGTAAAAATGAAGATTCTTCAAGGCATTTACAGCATTTTTTTCATTAAACATTGATGTTTTAAAGCATTTTGGTGCATTTTTAGTGAAAATTGTATAGATTTAAAGCATGTTATATCATTTTTTTTTATCAAATCGAATATGCTTTAATGCTATTTGTGGCATTTTTAATAAAAAAAAAAACTAATGCTTTCAAGCATTTTATTATATTTTTGCCAGAAATGGTGGTGTTTTGAAGTACATTATATCATTTTCAGCAAAAACAGAGATTCTTTAAGGCACTTTATAACATTTTTTTCATTAAACGTTGATATTTTAAAACATTTTATTTCACTTTCGGTGAAAATTTTGATAATTTAAAATATGTTATATAATTTTTGATCAAATCGAATATGTTTTAAAGTAATTTGTACTATTTTCATGCATTGTTAAAGAAATCAGTGATATTTTAAAGCATTTTATATCATTATTGGCAAAAATTGTAATATTTCAAAACATGCTATATCGTTTTTAACTAAAACAGAGATTTTTTTAAGGCATTTTATAGTATTTTTGTAGTGACCATTACTTTGATATATATATATATATATATATATATATATTACGCTTTTGAAATCCCAAAAGTTCGAAATTTTCTTTTAAAAGAAATATAGGTTCTAAAGTTTACTTGTCATCAAGACTGATAATTTAAAAAATTGACCATATAAATAATGAATGGCCAAATAAATAGTGTCATTTAACTGAATAAATAGTATTTTTTTTAAAAAAAAAATTTGCAATATTTCACTTATATAATTTGAGTTTCACTACCTGCAAGAAGAAATTTGGCACTTCCAATATCATGTTTTTCAACTACTACCACCATTCAAGGATGTGCATCTAAATATCAAATAATATATATTTAATAAACTAATTTTTTTTAACATATATTTATCTCAAAATGGTTTGTTAATAATATATAAATATTTATATATGTAAATTTACAAAAAAACCAAAATTATAAGTCCATGCCCCTTTTTTTTTCCTTGCATGCTATGCCTTATATGTACTTCCAAGCTCTGAGAATTTTCTCTTACTTGAAAAATAATAAAATCCATAGGGGTGAGCAATCAAAATTGACCAATAAGGTAAATATAATTTTCAGATAACGACTTTTTTACTTTAAGTCAATTCATATGCCCATATGTGGTATATTTGCTTACTCATAAGTATATTCATACATAAATAAACATAAGCAATTATGCACATATATTGATAATCACACAATTATGCACCATAATATACCAATTTGGGAAACTTTCACATTTTTGTAACACCTTCAAATTTTTATACTCTTAAAACTTTGTCATGGAGTTATAATATAGTATTTTTGAGAGTTTCGATAAGAGAGAGAGTTGACCGGTATTCGAGACAGCGTACTGTATAAGCAAAAAATACAGTATTTTATTATCGGTACCAGAAATTTGACGACGGAAGCTAAAAGCTGTAATTTTCGCCGCGCGTGCCCGACTATATAAGCGGAAACGGGTCGGAAAACTCGAAAAACAAATTTCATTTTTTTTCCTCTATTTTCTTTCTCTTCTCTCTCTCCTCCCCACGGTTCTCTCTCCTGTGAACAATGACTTTCATCACCGGATCTCGGATCACCTCACCACCGGCGAGTGGAGGACCGCCAGACCGTCGCGAGTGCAACGCTGCCAACCCCGCCCCGATCGCCGCTGCCACGCGCCCTCACGCGCCGCCCGAAGCTCTGCTTACGTGAACTTTGACCGGCGATTCACGGCGGTCCACGGCGAGTTGACCGACACCTCTGGCGCGTCTGGCACTGTCTCGCCGCCCTCTTCACGGTGGTGTGCCCCGTTCCGGCATTGGGTCACCGGATTCCGGCGTGGGATGGCTGATCGGGAAGGGGTGTTTCCGGTAAGATTTCTGGCGACTGGTGCAGCTCCGGTGGAATCTGAACCGACCAGTGTGCTCTCCGACACTCGTACTCCAACGCGGTATGTTTAGATCTCAATTTGAAATGAGTTTCGAGGATAATTTTAGGGTCCAAAGTAGGTTCCTTAACATCTGAAATTTTAGGATGATTGGTGATTTTGAAGGCTTTAATTTGTGTTTTGTGGTATATGGACACCATGAACAGCATCCTCACATCGCAAGGGTCGCGATGGTATGTTCCGTTTGCAAAACAGAAACTGAAATTTTGTGGGTTGAATAGTGACTGTGAATAGTCCTGATGAACAGTAACTTGCACGTTTTTTGAGAAAAATTCTGTAGCGTACAGAGGAGTATTTCGAACGCGTATACCTTCTCCAGGACAGTTTTTCATCATTCATATAGGCATTGGGTGCCCGAAGGTAAGATAATATAATATTTAAATTGTGAAAAAATTGGTTTTAATATTTATAATGTTTATAATTGCATGAATATACATCAT
Source organism: Khaya senegalensis (assembly GCA_032402905.1). Taxonomy (NCBI): domain Eukaryota; kingdom Viridiplantae; phylum Streptophyta; class Magnoliopsida; order Sapindales; family Meliaceae; genus Khaya; species Khaya senegalensis. Next base: position 4,375,574 of record CP135552.1, on the reverse strand, counting down.
AATAATGAGTTAAATTGTAGAAAAGTCCCATTGACGAGGGATGAGCATGATTGTGCAATTAGAAGTGTTAATATCCGTGTGTTAGATATATATATATATATAGTTATAAGCGTAATACCATTACCGTCGATCTGCAGTGCTAGATTAGGTATTCTAAAATACCTATACAGCATTGTATATCCCATGTTTGTATTTACATATATTTATATGGTAGGAACGCTTATATATACATACATAATTATGCTCTTATGATGGAATGATTGAGTAGATGCCGCATTCGATGTTTTGTAATGCTATTCGAATTAACATGTGTGCATATGTTAGTATATTATAATTACTGTGTCGTAGTAAGGTAATGAGTATATTTTTACTTGTGATGACGTGTTGGGATTGCGTGTAATGACACAATATATGATAACCGAATAAAATATGTTCTGCGAATTGTATTAATAGTGGTATAGGGCAACCATATGTCTGAATTGTAATATATTTCTGTGTTTTATCTTGATTGTCTTATGGTTTATTTATATGTCAGAGTGAAATATGTTTTTATAACTAAGTACTACTAGCCTTACGACAAACCCAAACGTATGAAGTCCTTTTAGAATATAAGGACTAATGAATGTGTTGCATAGGTAATTATATTACCTATCATGAAATTTCTAAAAGGCTGCTTGATTAATGTAGGCAAAATGGTCATGTTGTTATGACTGAGTCGACTATGAATAAATCTGTGTGGATAACTGATATAATTTGGGATAATTATGGATCGGTAGTTTTTCCGTTACCCTAGTAAAGCCGCTCAGGATGGAGCAATAACATTATAGTAAGACTGTGGTGCCCTTCAAGGTATGTTGAACCCATAGCAGCTCCAGATCAATAATAAGACTGTGGCGCCCTTCGAGGTATGTTGAACCCACAGCAGCTCCGGACTGATAATAAGACTGTGGTGCCTTTAAGGTATGTTGAACCCATAGTAATTGAGAAATAATAATAAAAGCTATAGTGCCCGCGGGGTATGTTGAACCCATAATTGGTAGCGGCTATTTTCTATAACGTCCTTAAGTACGTGTAACCCCTAACGGAACTAATTATACTGTTGGTTTAAGGAACCCGGTATAGGCAAATGACCATTGTATGCATATATTGAAGTGTACGGTGGATATCATGACCACGATTCATAATTTACTTAATTATGACAAATCTATAAGGAAATGAATCCATGTGTCTATTAGATTCAAACTGTATGGTAGAATACTTCTATCTGCTAACAGTTGCTTGTGTTAGTGTGAATTGCAATGAGGCAGTAACATGTTGTGTTTTATTTGGTATGGGGACTGTCATGGTTTTATTGTGCAGGTAGGGCAGCTTATAGGTATAGACAAACTCTTGCCGAATTTCTATAAGAAATACTATTCATTTAGCTATTCATGACATCCCTTTGTATTCTGGTTTTCATATGAAGAGGTGGGTCTAGGATTACCTTTTATTGCAGTCACAATCGGGTTTTCATTATGGCTATAAATGGCGGAAATGGTTGAAGTCTAAATACACTTTGATAGGTCTCAATTATTTAAGAGAGAACTTAACTTTGTAGAAACAGGAAGCTAGTATCAGCTTGAAAATGGAAAGTTAAGAGTTAAATAAGATAATGGGTTAGGCAATATCTAGATCGCGTCACTTCTAGTATATAGAATCTTGTCTAGCTCACCGGTATGCTTATGAAACAAAAAGAATATGGGTGAATTCATAATAGATTGAAGATCATGTGAGAAGTTTGAGGATATTGTTGAAAAGGTGTATTGGATGTATTGCGGGTCATTTGATTTATTAGTTTACACGTTTATAAGTGTGTTTATGAATTTACATTGTTATCATCTGTACACGTTAACGAACGACTAGGGTTAAAGTGATATGTGTCTTTATAATAGTATAGTCAAGGGTTAATGTAGGTGAAAGAATTCCTAGTATGGGATAAAGAATGGAGGACGTGTATTTGTGATCATAGTATAACTGTCAGGTTGTCTTGCTTCAGTGAAAATAAAGAGATAATATGAATGTATGATAACATAGACTGGTAATGAACCAGTATTGAGATAATTGTGATACGTGGATCGGATATGTATGTTCTATCTCCCTCAGCTGGGCTTGTAAGTCAGTTTCTAATGGAGGTGTGACGTTAAGACTGTGGTACCCTGAGGGGTAGGTGGAATCCACAGTTGTCCACTAAATGGCCAGTGGCTTAGAGCAACAACCATGATCTATACTGTTCTTTAGTATAATCGATCATTTGTAAACGCAATAAAATATCTATCACCAACCTTTCAGGAGTGAAAATGGCATACAGAAACAGTGTTATCGTTCTACTAATACCCTCGGTTGTATCTATATTTAGGTGTTTGAAATATCTGTATCCTATGTGGGTATTGATTGTGTGCCTAAGATATTTTGGCTATCTCAGGCCGAGTTTGTGACTGATACTATGTGGTTATACCGGCTTCTAAGCAGTTCCTCTGTATGGGGCCGCGGCATTAGTCGTTATTTATACGAATAACTATGTAATGATTTTATATGATCATGTAGGTATTCGTTGATAAGAATAGAAATAGAATTTAAACGGACACAGGTGATAACGTGATTCATTTAGAAAATATATTGATTGAGATTGCATTATCTGTATATGGTATATCATGAGGAGTGTTACTCTGATTGAGATATTTATACCGAATTCATAGATGATATAATGCTTAGAATTCAAGAGGAGATGATATGATATCTTGTGTACATTATTGAGCATATGCTTGTTGGAACATGTACATTGATATGTGGGCATGCATTTACTTGTGTGTGTGGAATTGCGTGAAATGGCTAAAATAAGTAGGGATTCAGGTAACATGCTTCTTCCTTTATTTAAGTATTGTATTATCTTACAGAGCCATGTGGTGTGCTCATCCCTTTGTGGGATTATTATTTTCAGGTAAATACAGTTGCGGTGGCGGTTTCGGAAAGTGCAGTTGAGGCAAAGATTTTCAGACAGGGCATAGTATATCTAAGGTTTAGGCCATTGTTATGTAATTTCCTTTCTGTATACTCTGAAGTATTAATTTCATTAAAATGCATAACAATTCTTTAGAAAAAAAAAAAATAATGCTATTTTAGTTGTTACTATTTATGTGGTTACTTTCTATAAACTCTTTTGAACAAATGAAAACTTCGCTTCACTGTAAGAAAGCGTTAATTTTTGTCTTTTCGATAATTTCAATATACTATATGCCACATGAATAGAAATGAAAGGAAGGGGGTGTTACAATTTTTCATTGAAATACCATTCATTTTTATTTTCTTTTTTTCTTTCTTTCTATGATTAATTATGGCTAATGTATTTTTAATCAGTGACCACATCATACTTTCACAATCCTCATCTCCCTGATATTGTCCACATAAGACCATATCTAGTATACTATAGGATTCCCATACCCATTTAAAAGAAAATATAATAATAATTTTTAAATAAGTATATAAAAAAACACTAAATTTTTTTTTTCATTATCAAAGCAAACATTCATCTTATATACTTATTTACAACATATACAATATATCAAAAATACGATTTATAACAAAAGTATAATTATTACAGCGTCAAAATCTAGTATGCTCAATTCTCTTGACAGGTCACTGTTCTGAGGGTTTGCCCGGTTCTACTGCCCTACTAGTTATACCTGAAAATTATTTCAATCACAGAGTGAGTAATTTAAAATTACTCAGTAAGAACTATAAAACCCAATAAAATAATTTAACAAACTATAATATTCCAACCATACAAATAATAACTAATCAGGACAATAATATATTCCGTATATCCAACGTTACATAATAACCAATTAGGACTAACCATCTTAACTACGCAATTAACAATTCAATGAGGATATTACGAATAATCATAGTATAGTACCACTTTTCTTTGTACATTTTCTACTCCATCTATTCTAATTATACTATCCTATTCTCTTTTCATTTGATCAGTCATTCTTAGGCAAACTATGGATCATGACCACGTTATTTATCTTACACACCAATACATGAATAAGTTTGGCACAATTATAATGCTACCATGGGTTCATCATGCCCTTAAGGGCGCCATGGCGAACTGCCGCTTCCTACCATGGATTCAATGTGCCCAAAGGCGTCATGGAAGACTGCCGTGGTTTCTCACGTACAATTTCGGACATCACAAGGACGACTCTGAGTTCCATGTGTCCCAAGGAGTGTCACAATAAATAATAAATCATTATTCCATTTTGTCCTAAGCGACTCTGCCAGTGTGTAAGAAAATTCCGAAATCATATCTTAAGAATATTGGCCATTTACACATTTTTCCACAATTCATCATATGCTCATATTACCTATTTACCATTTACTATTACTCAAAGGCTTTTTAGTAAGTTATTAAAATTCTAATAATCACGTATACAACATTTTATAATTTCTTCCCAATATAAAATAATTTATACCTATCGCTGCCTTTCAATACCTACCCATTTATGTACTACCAAATTAATTATAAAAATAATATTTCTAATAATAACAATAACCAATTCATATATATGTATATATATATATATATATCTATTTATATATATATACTTCTAATCCATTTACGATATATATATATATATATATACACACATACACTCACGCACACATATACGTACATACCTATATTAAGGTATTCCTACATTAAACATACATCGTCGGAAAGGTATTTTAAAATACCTTTTTAGACAATGGATGTTGGCGGACTAAGGCGTGACTATTAGGAATATTAATCATTAATTTTTTTTTTCACAATTATATATATATACATACACACACACACACATATACACAAACAATTCTACACACATAGTTAATCAACCACTTAAAACACTTCCAAATTTCACACCCGTACCCATTCTCCGGCAATGAGATTTTCTTTTATATATATATACACACATATTTAATCAACCATTTTAAACATTTCTAAATTAATATAATTTAACATTAAATATACAATACCCAAAATTGACTATTTTGCCCTTTTTCTATTTTTTTTTCCATTTTACACATCTATACTAATTCTTACCAATTTCATTTATTTCCAATATAATTATTAACACATAAACACATCAAAAATATCATAATTTAACACTTATAAACAATAACCTGAAATGGACCATTTTGCCCTTTTTTTTCTATTTTTTTTCTATTTTTCACATCGAAACTAATTCCTACTAATTTCATCTATTCCCAAACACATTTATACACATTAAAATCAAGCATTTAAATACTCTATAAATAGTGACCGAATATGTCCAATTATGCACAAACTAAATTTTTTCTTATTTATACAATTCTATCCACTTCAATATGTTTTACAAATACTCAATTTCACAAATTAGGCATCAATTCTACAAAACCCCTAAATTACAAAATTAGGGTTTAGGGTTCTTACCTCAAATCCAAATATGATGGTTATTGCACCAAATCCAAGTTAAAAAAAAAACCAAAAATACCATTTAATCCATAAAACTATTATTTAAATAATTTTTTTTAACAACTGTAAAACCTAAAACTTAATAAAATCAAGAAATTTTATCGTCAAATTAAAGCTTTCGTCGCGTAGAACAAATTTTCCTTCTGCGGTAACGCGATTAAACGGATGGATTAAGAGATTTTACTTTATTTCTTTTCAAAAAGTTGAAAGAGAAAGAAATGGGAGCTCTCGGGAAGGAGAAGAGAAAAAGGTGAATTTGTTTTAATTTTGAAAAGTCAACCAATTTTTTCCACATTCATATTTTTAAAAATTATACTATTGCCCAATAATTTTTCAAAACTTTCATTTGACTCCTAAGAAAATTATGAGGCTACCTAAGCTATTTTCATATTCTTTCACTTTAGTCCATCAGATTTTAGTGACACGAAATTCGAAAATTTCTTATAAAATAATCATTTTGCCCCTAGGGAAGAAAATTGGTCATTTTGGTCATTTTCTTCTCTTTTCTAAGGGTATTCTTGTCTAAATTCGATTTTGTTTCTTTCTACATACTTCTAACAATATTTCTAACATTATTAGAAATTTAGATTTCAATATGACCTTTATGACATTGGTAAATTGACCATTTTACCCTTTTCGACAAAATTATCATTTTATTTATTTATTTTTTGGTAAATTAGTGATTCTTACCATTTTAAAATTATCCAACCTATATTTTTCTTCAGTAATAACTAAAATATAACCCTTAACTCAATCGTTTCATTTGATCTATCAACGCTCATTCAAAATGATAGTTTTGCCCTTTACTGTTATTTTGACCCATTTTTTTTTTGCTAAAATTGCTCTAACTAGAGTTTCAAAAATTTTTTTATATATTTCACAGCCCAAAATTCAAAATATATTACAAAAATAATAATACTAAGGTTTCAGAGGAATATCTAGATTTGAGAATGTTACATATATAGTAACAAGATCCAGTCTATGGTTACACAGACCAACCTCGTTGATCCCTCGGATAAGATCTAGCCTACGGTTACTCAGACTAACCTATAAACCATCCAAATAAAGCCTAGCCTGGTCACTTAGAATAATCTGTGACTCTTTTTTGTTATCGCATTAACCTTTATTATGAATATATGATAAATATATAGAATATGCAACCATTTATTCAAGCTTATTCATAAAACTTATTCGTCACAATATTTAAACTAAATATTTCACATTTTCATCTACGATCTATCATGGCTAGAACGTACAACATTGTAAATATATTTTGGAATACCTAATTTAACATTATATGTTAGCAAGGTACAAATATCTTTTATTAGAATTTAACTAATAGTATTATACAATATTCTGCCATCCTCGAATTTTAAACATGTAACCGCCATTTATTTATCAAAATTTTTATAATACAATTCAATAGGACCAAATTATCTACATAACAATTCCATACAAAATTCTACTCACTTTATACTCCAACCACATTTTCATATAAATAATCAATTCAAAATATAATACATAAATAATTTTTTCCTTCTCATCCTCATTTGGCCAAATTTCCCATTCATGATACATAGCTTTATTGTACCATTTTGTAACACCACAAATTTAGGTAAGCTTTCGAACTCCCACTTAATTTATTTCTAGAATTTATGGAATTGAAGTAATAAAGGTAAAACCTAGGTTAAATTCCATAAAAAGAAAGAAATTGGCAATATCTTTTAAGGGTAAAATGGTTATTATGCTATGATGAGATGGGCAAAATAGACATCGAATGAGATTTTAAGTTGTAAAATTGAATAAGTAACATTGAAAAAAAAGGATAGAGTAATTAACTCTAAAATCGCAAAAAAAAAAAAAAAAATTGCTATTGTGTCGAAAAAGGATAATTTTTCTGAAAAGAACAAAATTAACAAATCAAAAAAGTTATGAATGGTAGAATGAGAATCTAACCACTCTAAAACCATTCATGTTATCAGTTTTAGGAATACATTTGTCTTCTATATATATGTATATATATATATATATATTATATTAATAAAAGAAAGAGTTTTTTATTCACAAATATATACTATTTTCTTTATTTAGTCATGTATATAAGTAATGTATATTTGTGAATTATCCAAATAATTTATTTAATAGTTAAATGATATTATTAAAATTGTTTCTTACATAAGTGATATCGATTGGGTAACGGTATTGCATGGTAAGCATACTGAATGCATTTGATGAATATCATAAGATGATATTAGTATGAGTAATGTGATGGTCATGTTATTAGAGCATTAGTATGAAATCAATAGTTTGAGAACTATTTATTTGAACATGATCATATAACGATAAATCACATGATATTACATGTAGTCAATAATTTTTCATGTATTTGTACTAGTGTGCGATGTTATCCTTTCACCTAATGCATCACTGACGAATCCGGTGTAGATGCTCTTGGTTTATATAGTGAATAAGTACGAGATTAATCATGTCTTGTATGATAAAGTCAGTTTGGTCACGTGTTGTTTGTATTTAAAAATGTATGATGGTCAAAACAGGATCTCTTGACTTGATCCGAATTTAAGTTCCTAGACAAATATCAATAAATGACTGAAAAAATAAATATCTAGATAGAGTAATCAAATATCACACGAAATAGTTAGTGGTGATGAGTTCAACACATATAGATCGATGATTCGTAATTTTATCAGTAAAGGATTTTAACGTACCATGAACCCTAAATTGATTGAAATTAGATAACAGAAGAATTTTACTCACACAATATGTACAATTGAGATAAGAAATGATGACGTATGACTTCATTGTGGATTAGGGATTATGGCACATTACTAGATATTAATCATAATCGTTAAATAATTGAAGAAATCAATAAACCTGAAAAGTTTGGAATAAGATCATGGCTATTATACAATGAATTCACATGGTCGCACCAATAATCAAAGTCAATGAGAAGCATTTGAGAATAATAATATTATTAGAAATAAAAGTTAGCACCTTTGAAATAATATTTAGGTCGAAATAAATATATATAATCATTATATATATTTAGGAATTCTTTGAAATATTTAAAAAAATTTTCTTTGGATTTGCATTGAAATTGATAATATTGATTATTAAACAATTTAAATAAAAATGTGTAATTATAGAATAATTACACATTAGCCCATGAATATATACTTAATTATACTTTGATTAAAAGTTAGCCAAATGTTTGTATTTAAGTCCAAGAATTTAAATATATAAAATAAAAATTATGGGATAATGACCATTATGTCCATGACACATATTCATCCTTTAATCAAAAGTGGAGGCATATGTGAAAAATCATGGTTATGTTTAAGTATATATATGGCTAACTTTACCAATAATGAATGGAATGAATTTTGCCAAAAGCCTTAGAATCCTCCCAAGTTGGCCAAGCTTCTCCATGTCTATTTAATGGTGCATATTGTGGAAACTTCACACAATTGAAGATTTTCCATCATCCTTCATCATCAAGTAAGTAGCCAAAACTCATCTAAAATTTGTCATTTATGCGTATAAGTGAAAATGGCCATGTGTTTGTGAAAATATTTCAATAAATATATAGTTTGATTTTATGCATGTTATGAGCATTTCAATCCAACACCAAATGGGTAGAATTCCTATAATTCTTCACTTTTGTTGCTCATTCCAAATAAGGAGAAGTCATTGTTGTTATTGATGCACTTAGTAGAAGGTATTCTCTACTTATTTTACTTGATGCTAGGTTTATGGGTTTTAATTGATAAAGGATCAATATGTTCATGATAGGGAGATGCTTGATCTAATTCAAAAATGTTTTAAAAGTACCTTCGAAGAGTACATGGTTCATGAGGGTTATTTAAAAAAAAAAAAAGGTTATATGTCCCCAAAAGCCCATATAAGGAGTTGTTGATTAGAGAAGCACATAGAGGCGGATTAGTAGGTCATTTTTGTGTTCACAAGACTTTAGAATTATTAAGGGAGCACTTTTGTTGGCCAAAAATGTTGGGGGATGTTCAAGCCATTATTATGAGCACTTGTCAACGGATTAAAGCACACTTCAAGGCTGGGGTTTATACACTTTTGCCAATTTCGGATCAAATTTGGGAGAATTTAAGCATGGATTTTATGATTGCTCTCCCTATGACTCAAAGAGAAAAAGATTCTATCATGGTGGTGGTGGATCGTTTCTCCAAAATGACCCATTTTATTCCATGTCACAAGATGGATGATGCTTCTGTTGGTATATGCCTTAAATCCAATAATATTTTAGATGTTTGGTACATTTGTATCATGATATTTTAATTTATATATTTTATTTAATTCTTTTATTATTACATATCTATATAAATAAATGTAACAATACCCTTAGAATAACAAATTTAATTAGTTGGATACTATTTTTAAATATTCCTAATCAAGCATTATTATAAATAGGTTAATAATAATGTATGAAGACCAATATATATAGTGACTAATAACAACATGTGTGTGTTATGATATGAGATTTCAAGTCAACACATGGGTACAAGTTAGTGAATTAATGTACAATACATGGTTTCCAACATAGAAAATAATATATTTTTATATTTTCAAATGTCATCTATAATAAAATAGACTATAAAAAAAAATAAATATGTCATAACTCATGTAGAGGGATGTGTATGATCAAGATAGAATTTGTTTCTCCTATATAATGGAAGTGATATCTTAAATCTTTTGATTAAGTGAGATTTTGAAAAATGTATGTAACATTCGAATACATGTAAATTCTAATTTTCATTATTTATTGTCCCTAAAAATATTTTATGAAGTTCGTTGGAAGGAAACCGAGTAAAAATTGCGTAAACGGATCATTTTGTCGGGTAGAGGTAAAATAGTCTTTTTGCTCAAAATTATGGTTAAAATGGGTTTTGATCACAAGAAAAGTTTTAGAACTTCATAAATATCATGTTGGTAAGTTAAATTTCAATTTGGAACGACTTTGGTATATTTTTGTGAAGTCGAAAAAATAAAAGGTAAAAGGGTTAATACACCAAAAGTCAGAAAGACTCCGCCAGAATCCAATCACTTATAATTCTTGTAAGTGTTGTAATAGAATTTTATGAGAAGAGAAAGGGTGAATAATCCTATAATAGCAAAAATCACATTTTTACCCGAAAAGGGCGATTGGGCAATTATGCCGAAACGGACAAAATTGTCATTTTGTAAGGGAGCAAAAGGGTTTAGCAAAAAATCGACCAACTAAAAATATTTTAAATAGTATAAATAAGATATAGGAAAAAAACATAATTAAATTTGCATGTGAATTCCCCTAAAAAGGACGAAAAATAACCAAAATGATACATTTTAATTAATAGGGGTAAAATGGTCTTTTTACAACGAATCTGAATATTCTGTAGGGTTTAAAATTGATGGATTAGAATGAAAGAATCTCAAAATAGTTTAGGTAGTCTCATAATTTTCTTGAATGTTAAATGTTAATTTTAAAAAATTATTAGATAATAGTGCAATTTTCAAAAATATTAAGTTGGATAAGACTTTTTAATTTTTTAAAATTGGATTAATTCATCTTCTTCCTTCTCTCTCTTGCTATGAATCGCTCTCTCCCTTCTTTTTCAATTTTTTTTTTATTTTCTTGAAAAAATCAAGCAAAATCTGATAATATGCCCAATTAAATGTATTATCACAAAAGAAAAAATTATTCTACGCATCAAGAGTTTTAATTTAACGATAAAAGTTATTGATTTCATTAAGTTTCAATTTATGAATTTGTTGAAAAGTGATTTTGATGGTGGTTTTATAGTTTTGAATAGTGATTTATGTTGTTTTACGATATTAGTAAGTTTACTCAAACATTTGGCATACTTTGAAATTAAAGGAATGTAATTTTTTTTTTATGGCATTTGTGATTGGTGTCTGATTTGTGTAGGAACAGATTTGGGATGATATTAAGATGAGATTGGGTATAGGATAATATCTAAAATGATGAGGATTTGAAAATTTCATAAATATTGGTGGAGATGTGCATTCAGCTACTATTTATTGAGCCTCTAAATATTTAATTTTAATATGTTATGATATGTTTTAATGTGTATAGGTGTGTTAGAGAATAAATAAAATTAGTAAAAATTGATTTAGATGTGTAAAATGAAAGAAAATTAAAAAAAGAGCAAAATGGTAAATTTGAATATTGTTTATTATGTCTTAAATGATGGTTTTTCTTTCCTATAATTATGTGTTAATAATTGTATGGTGAAACAATAAAATTAATAGGAATTGATTTGATTGGTTAAAATGGAAGGAAAATAGAAAAATAGTAGAATAAAAATTTGGATTACTATTATGATAACCTTAATTATTATTTTTATGATATGTTTATATATTTAGAAGTTGTGTTGTGAAATATTAGAATTGGTAGCATTTGAGTTGGATGAATAAAAAAAGAAAAATTGAAAAAAGGGAAAAATGATAATTTTGGTTACTAATATGAAAAAAATTCCATTGGCGAAGAATGGGTATGCTTGTGAAGATTTAGAAGTGTTTTGATAAGTTATGTATGTATAATGCTTTATATGGATTGTTGGAATGTATAGATGAATTGTTATTATGACTGTGTGATTAAAGTATGATTAACAGAACTTAAAATAGTTTATAGTATTTTTGGCACTACATATTAATTGTTATAATAATTATAGTAGTTATAATTATTATGTAAATTTTTTTTAATGGTAAATGATGCATTGATATGATTAGTCATTAATATTAGATAATTATGTGATATGTGTATCGTGATGGTAGAAATTATAATGGTGATAGATAAATCCCAATAAATATGACAGACTGAATATTTACAAGTGTATGAGAATATGGAAGTGTTATGAATTTTTAGTTAAGTATCACTATCTGCAGGTGTACTTTGTGAACGAATTTTATATATGCATAGAAATCAAGATTTTAACATTATTTATCATTTCAATGTGTATCGGTGTATATATGTGGTATTCATTGTGCATGGTTTGGGTGTATAATGGTTTCGAAAATGAATGCATGATTTTGGTTTCATATGGTATTCACTGTATGGTTGCATTAGTTATGGATTCGGATATTCAGATGGCCTTCACACATCGCTGGCTTGATTATAGTCAGGTTATATGATCAATCATATGTAAAATATACGCTCAAGCTGATAGACAAATGGTGTGAATGGATGAGGATTGTGTCAATTTACTTTGTGGCCACGATCCATAATTATGATAGTGTAACCAATTAAATATTTGTCGGTAATTTGTCAAAAATGTCATATGATATTAATTCTAAAATACATGTAGACTTATTTATATTTCATATAATAATTATGAACATTGTGTGAATAGTGATACAAATTATGTGGTCGAAGTGTTATTTGTATCATCAGACTATGTTCAAGTTGATATAGGTTTAATGGCCTCTATGCCGTTAATATCGCATAGTGTATATGACAAAGGAACAAATTCTATATTAGAATGTTATGTTTCTTTACTAAACTATTTCACTCACCCTTTATGGATTGTAGTTTTACAAGTAATGTGGCGCAGCAAGATATTGATGCAAGCTCTTCGAGGTGTCAGCAGGGCTAGTGTCTTTGTGATGAGCGTTTTTTTGGTATTAATATGTAATTTTACATATGTATATATATATATATATATGTTGGTACACTGAACTTGTATTTTGGATTACATACTGTGGATTATGTGTATAACCAGGATATTATAAATATCCAATTTTCGTGTGTATGTATATATATATATATATATATTATTTTGACTTAAATTGAATTCATGTTATTTTCTAATACTTAATCCATGATGTGTGTGTGTGTGTGTGTGTGTGTGTGTGTATACATACTTAAATAATTATTATTTTAGATAAGATGCATACTACCAAATGGCATACTACATATTAAAAATAGTTGCGTGTGTATGCGTCAGTACTAAGGACAGTACTTAATAGATGCATTAGGTGAAAATAATAGTATGAGTATAATTAGTAACATACTTAGGTAGTATGTGACTGCATAAATTAGATATAGGTGTGTACGTGTATGTAAGAGTATACCATATTAGTACACCGTTAAGTTATCCATTATATTAGTGCATAACCTCTAGTATACTGTGAAACTCGGATATTAGTAAACCATAATCTTTATTATCACTTATTCTTGGAAATGTTTTATGAAGTTATTAGAAGGAGACCAAGTGAAAATTGATTAAACAAGTCATTTTGTTGGGTAGAAAAAAATAATTTTTTCACTCAAAATTAAGGTCAAAGTGAGTTTTGATCACATAAAAAGTCTTAAAAGTTCATAAATATCATATTGATAAGTTTAATTTCAATTCGAGACGCGGTTGGTATATTTTTACAAAGTCAAAAACAGAAAGGATAAAATTATCATTTTGATAAAGTTTTGATTGACCAAACCAAATGTTGAGGATATAAATTAGTATGATAGAGTGTGTTAGGAGGAAAGATAGATTTTATAACCTTAAGAATGCCAAAATTACTATTTTGGACAAAAAGGGACAATTTTACTAAAAAGGACAAAATAGTCATTACGTCAAGGGTCAAAAGGATTCTAGCAGATTTTGATCATCTAGAATTTGGATGTGAATTTCTCTAAAAATGATGAAAAAAGATCAAAATAACTAATTTTCTTTATTAGGGATAAAATTATCTTTTTACAAGAAATTAGAAGAAAAAGTGATAATTAAAATTGATGGACTAAAGTGAAAGAATATAAAAATAATTTGAGTAGTCTCATAATATTCTTGAGAGTTAAATACAAGTTTTGAAAAGTTATTGAGTAATAGTATAATTTTTAAAAAATATAAATTTAGATAAGATTGTTTGACTTTTTAAAATTAAAGTAAATCAACTTTTTCTCTTTTCCTTTGCTGTGAGTTACTCATTTCTTTCCCTTTCAATTTTTAGAACAAAAAAAATCAAATAAAATCGCACAATCCGCTTGATTAAACGCGTTACTGCAGAAAAAAAAAATTGTTCTACTCATCGAGAGCTTTAATTTAATGATAAAAGTTATTGATTTCACTAAATTTTAATTTATAAATTTGTTAAAAAGTGGTTTTGATGGTGGTTTATGGTTTTAAATGGTGATTTAGGTGGTTTTATAGTATTAGGGGGTTTACTCAAGTATTTGGCATATTTTGAAAGTAAGAAAATGTAATTTTTTTTTTTTTTTTTTGTGAAATTTGTGATTGGTGGTTAATTTGTGTATGAATGAATTTGGGGATGGTGTTCAGACGAGATTAGGTTTAGGATAATATATAAAATGAAAAAAAATTAGAAAAAGGGGCAAAATGATAAATTTATTTACTATTTATTGAGCCTCTAAATGATGAATTTTAATGTGCTATGGTATGTTTTAATGTGTATAGAAGTATTTGAAAGCGAATAAAATTAGTAGGAATTGATTTGGATGGACAAAATGAAAAATAGTGAAGGAAGGGTAAAATACTAATTTTAGTTATTATTGCGGAAATTTAAAAGTGTTTTGATGTGTTATATATGTATAATGCTTTATATGGTTATTGGAATGTATAAAGGAATTATTATTATGATCGTATGATTGGAACGTGATTAACAGAATCTAGAATAGGTTGTAGTATTCTTGATGTTGCATGTTAGTTGTCATAATAATTATAGCAGTTATAATTATTATGTAAATTTTCTATATTAGTAAATAATACGTTGATATGGTTATCCATTAATATTTGATAGTTATGCAATATATTTATCGTGATGGCAGAAATTGTAATTGTGATGAATAAATCCTAGTAAATATGGTAGACTGAATATTTGCGAGTGTATGTGATTATGAAAGTGTTATGAATTTTTGATTAAGTATCACTATCTGCAAGTGCATTATGCATTCATTATGTTAATGAATTTCATGTGTATGAAAATCGAGATGTGAACACTATTTATCATTTCAGTATATATAGGTGTGTATATGTGGTATTCATTATGCATGGTTTGAGTGTAAAATAGTTTTCGAAAAAAAATGAATGCATGACTTTGGGTCATGTGGTATTAATTGTATGGCTACATTAGTTATGAATTCGGATATTCAGATACCCTTCACACCTACTGGCTTTATTATAATCAAATTATATGATCGATTATATGTAAAATATACGCTCAACCCGTTAAACGAGTGGTGTGAATGGATGAGGATTGGCCGGATTTACTTTGTGGCCACAATCCATACCTGTGTTAGCATGACCGGTCATATATTTGTCGATAATTTATTGAAAATATCATGTGATATTGATTTCAAAATGTATGTAGACTTATTTGCATTTTATACAGTATCTATGAGTATTATATGGATAGTGATACATAGTATATGGTCAGAGTGTGTTTATATCGTTAAATTATGTTAAAGCGATATGGGTTTAATAACTTCTACGCCATCAGTATCGTATAGCATATATGGCAGAGAAACAAATTCTGTACTATAATATTATATTTTCTTACTGAGTTATTTCGCTCACCCTTTGTGGATTGTGATTTTTACCGGTAATGTGGCGCCGTAAGATATGGATGTGAACTCTTCGAGGCATCAGCAGGGCTAGTATTTTGATGATAAGGGTACTTTTGGTGTTAATACATAATTATGCATATGTATATATATATATATATATATATATATATATATGTTGGTACAGTGAACTTGTACTTTTGGGTTACAGACTATAAACTATGTGTGTAACCAATATATTATACATATCAAATTTTTGTGTATATATATATATATATATATAAATTATTTTGGCTATAAATATGTTTTTTAACTTAAATTAAATTTAGGTTGTTTCCTAATACCTAATCCATGATATATATATATATATATATATACATGATTATTGGTTTTAGATAAAATGCGTACTACCAAGTGGCATGCTGCATTCTAAAAGTAGTTACGTGTGCATGTATCAGTACTAAGGACAGTACTCATTATGAGCATTGGGTGAAAATAATGGTATGAGTATAATTAGATATAAGTGTATGCGTGTGTAAGGGTATACCATATAAGTGTACTGTTGGGTTATCTATTATATCAATGCAAAACCTCTAGCACGCACTCTATCAATATTGCCGAATGTTTTATTTAAAATAAATTATGTTTTAATTAATGGTAATGTGTGGCTATATATATATTTTTATATTTAAAAAAAAAATTTTTGATTGTATTTTGTGTGGTTGATTTTAAATATAGAGATGTTACATATACGCTTTATGAATATTGATGAATATTTTATTTTAAATATTCATCACAACAAAAGTATTTATCATTTATATCTTTATGTTTTAAAAAAAAGAATTTACCAGATTTTATATTGTGTAATTGATATTAGATTTAGGTGTGTTACAGTATGGCTATACTCAAATAAATTAATATGTGATATTGACTTCATTTGATAGAATAAGTTTTCTCAAAATATTAAAAAAAATATAATTGAACTATACAAAAATGACATATTCCATATTTCGTGTTCAATTAAGATATCTAAGATAAAAAGATTGAATTACATGATACTATTGGTTATAAATAAGGTGATAATTACTAGCATTCTCATCATTTTGATAGTCATAATGTGTTATTAGACATCATTTATTACTTGTAATACTAAAATTAGATTTTAGTGTTTTTACCAATATTACAAGAATTTATTAAGTCGCATATTAAGATTAAGAATATAATATATATATATATATATATATAAAATCCTAAATAGGTTTAGAATTCATTGAGCTATCTAAATTTTAATTTTGACTAAACCTATTATGTACAAATTGGATTAAATTTATTAGTACCTATTTTATTAAATAAATTGAGTTTTTTAAAAAAAAAATTTAACTAAATAATTTAAGTCAAAATTGAAAAGTTAAAATAATAATATATAAATATATGATATTTACGTTTTTAAGAGTGTGTATAAGGTTTGTTTTTGTGTCTTTACTCTTGAGAAAAGCATAATGCACAAAATATCATGTATTCAAATCATAGGCATTAGCACTTTAATTAAATTTTCGATTATGTGGATACCATAAAAACACAGAGGTAATTGTTCTGTGTTCTTAGTTTGACAAGGATCGTCAGCTAAAGGTATGTACATATTTATGGCATTGAATTATATACATAAGTTAACACTAGGATTTGCCGCATTGACCTTAAAAAACAAACAGTTTATTTTCTGTAATTTCATTCATGTGTATACTGGTTTGCTTACAGCTTCTAAGGTGATAGATTTGTTCGTTAGAGAGATTATTCGACTTTATGGTGCTCTAAGAACTATAGTGTCGGATTAAGATAAAAAGTTTCTCAGTCACTTTTGGAAGAGCTTATGGGATAATATTGACACTATACTTCTCTTAAGTGCTTCTCACCATCCTCAAACTGATTGTTATAGTGAAAGGGCAAATGAATAAAGATGGAATTTTGAACTTATTTGATTTTGAATCTTATGAAGTATGTGAATCTTATTTATTAGGCAAGATGACTAAGGTTCCTTTTATTGGTCATAGTGAAAAGGTAAGTGAATTATTAGGCCTTATACATAGTAATATATGTGGGCTTTTCAACATGCAAGCTAAAGGAGGATATCAATCCTTCGTTTTATTGCATTTTTGGAGAAAATGATGATGCTTTAAAGCACATCACATCATGTTTGGTAAAAATAAAGATGTTTTAAAGTAACTTGTAGCATTTTTAAAAAAGACAGTGATGTTTTAAAGCATTTTATTGCATTTTAGGCAGAAATGATGATATTTTAAAGCATGTTATATCATTTTCGACAAAAATGAAGATGCTTTAAGGCACTGGATTGCATTTTTTTCATTAAATGTTAATGTTCTAAAGCATTTTAGTGCACTTTTGGTAAAAATTGTGATAATTTAAAGTATGCTCGATCATTTTCAATCAAATCGGATATGTTTAATGCAATTTGTAGCATTTTTTAAGAAGACAGTGATGTTTTAAAGTATTTTGTTGCATTTTTTTAAAAGAAATTATGAAGTTTTATAGTACATTATACCATTTTTGGCAAAAATAGAAGTGCTTCAAGACACTTTACAAGAATTTTTCATTAAACATTTATGTTCTAAAGTATTTTGGTGTGCTTTCAGCAAATTTGTGAAGATTTAGAGCATATCATATCATTTTTGATCAAATCAGATATGTTTTAATGGAACTTGTAGCATTTTTAAAGAAAATGGTAATGTATTAAAATATTTTACTATATTTTAGGTAGAAATGGTGATGTTTTAAAGTATGTTATATCATTTTCAACGAAAATGAATGTTAAAGATGAAGAGATTAAGATTGAAGATTGAAAGAATAAAGAAAAGCCCAAATAACTTTGTGGCTAGTCTATGGATGCCCACATCAAACCTAAAACCCATTTCAAGTGTTTTAAAAGCTAGTCACTAAAGGACAAAATAACAACTAGTTTTTGTTAGTCACTAAAAGACAAACATAACAACTAATTTTTTGAATTTGAAAGATGTATTGTTATATGTTACACCTAGTTGTTGGAAAAGTAAAGTAAACTTGTATCTAGCCATTAGGATGTTGTATATATAAACCCATCATATGTAATTATTGGAAGATTGAATAAAAAGCTATTTTTTTTTTCTCTCTTGCTATATCTTCTATCTACTTGTATTTTCACTTGGTTTTTTGTTGAATCTTTGAAATCTTGAGCTAAACACTTAAATTTATTTAATCAACATGGTATTAGAGCTTGGCCACATCTAGAGAAGTTCTTTTTCATCATCTTTCTCTTTTTTTCTCTCTCTTGGTTGTGTGTTCAATCTCCATTGTGCAAGGCCAAGTTGTTAAAATTGGAATGGCAGCACAAGAGGGAAGTAGTTCCACCAAGGGAGAAAGCTTTTTCAAAGTTGATTTCGACTACAAAATCACCGCCAAGCTTACTACCTTCCCCCTCAATTGAAGAAATTATTCTACATGGGTGACAAATGCTATAAGGGCCTTATTGGGCATGAGAGTTCTTGGATTTGTTGATGGAGAAATTAATCAACCTAAAATGGGAGATAAAGAACATGTCGAATGGAGATATGTTGATAATCTCATCATCACTTGGATTATCAACTCTATTGATCAATCCCTGGTTGGTGCCTTCAATAAAGCCAAAACTGCCAAAAACCTTTGGAATGCACTTGCTAGAAGGTTCGGGAATCAAGGGAATCTCTTGAAAGTCTATGAGTTGATGGAAATCATCACAAATGCCAAGATGAATGTGAGTGATTTCCTTTCCTACTCCAATAAAATCAAGGAAGCATGGGATGAATTGGAATGTTTAAGGCCGATTACCACCAATGAGGAAGAATTAGAGAAAAGGGCCAATAAAGATCTTGTTGGTTTCCTCTTGGCAGGATTGGGACCTAGTTTTGGAGACCTTAGAAATCAAATTCTAAGGAATAAAGAGATGCCACCATATGATGATGTGGTGAATATTGTGGATAAGAAATTGATGGCTAGAGAAGCATTTGATAGAGATGAGCCTAAAACTGAGAAAGGTGCATTTGTGCAAGCAAAAGAAGAAGCAATGGTAACTCAAGGATTGAAAGAGAGCAAAACCATGAAGTGTGAAAGATGTGGAAGGCTAGAACACATCAAAAGAAATTGTAGGTTTTATGATCATTGTGGAAAGTTTGGGCACAACAAGGATAGGTGTTTTGAGCTTCATTCTCACTTGAGGAAGGAGAATAAAGCCAAAGTTTCACAAGAATTACAACACGCATCAGAGATAGACTTGTCCACAAACCTCATTGAACAATTTACAAAGTTTCTTTAATCTCAAAGGTTGAGCACCTCTCAAGGTTTGATCTCTAATTTATCTTCAAATATTGATCATTGGGTTATAGACTCGGGTGCTACAAATAATATGTTTAGAAGTAAAAATTTAGCTTCTAAAATTGAGGCTATAGGAAAGGATAAATTGGTGAGTATAGCTAATGGTAAAAATATACCAATTAGTGGCTTAGGACACTTGAACATTTTGTCTAAGCATACTAAAGGTCTTTATATGCCATGCTTCTCTTCAAATTTGTTGTCTGTAAGTAGAATTACTAAAGATTTATATTGTTATGTCATATTTGAACCTAATAAAGTAACTTTTTAGGACATTAAGACCGGTCAACTGATTGGTGAGGGAAGAGAGAAAAATGGACTTTATATTTTGGAAGATTCAAGCAAGGCTTTTAAAGTAAATAGCGGCAAAATCCAAGAACTTTGGCATGCTAGATTAGGGCATCCTTCTAGTCATATTTTGCAAAAATTAGTTTATAATTTAAAAATTTAATAAAATCAAAGATTGTAGTTCTTGTATCTTAGGAAAACAAGTTAAGATACCTTTTGTACAATCTCATCATGAATATAATGATTTATTTGCCTTGGTACATTCTGATTTATGGACTTCTCCTACTCTATCTCATAAAGGCTTCAAATATTTTGTAACTTTTATAGATCACAAATCTAGGTATACATGGATTTATCTAATTAAAAAGAAATCTGAAACTTTTGAATTTTTTAGAAAATTTGTAATATTGATTGAAAATCAATTTGATAAAAAGGTTAAAGTGTTGAGAACTGATAATGGAGGAGAGTATGTGAATAACTTGTTTAAGGAATTTTTAGTAAGTAAAGGAATTGTTCACCAAACCACTTGTCCTTACACTCCGGAACAAAATGGCGTGGCTGAACGTAAAAATAGGCATATTTTAGAGGTCGCAAGAACTATGATGTTCTATCACAATGTGCCTAGAGAATTTTAAGGGGAAGCCGTTCTCACGGCCACACATCTTATTAATCGAACTCCATCTATGGTCTTGAAAGGAAAGACGCCCATCGAGATTATAAAGATGAGGTATTGTGTGATATTATTCCAATAGATGCTTGTCATGTGTTATTGGGCCATCCTTGACAATTTGAGAAGGAGGTTAAATATGATGGTAGAAAGAACCCTTATTCCTTTAAATTTGAGGATAAATTAATTACTTTAGCTCCCTTAAAGCCTTCCCAAGCAAATCCACATTTTCAAAGGCTAGAGACTAAACAAAACAATATATTATTATATGGGGCTAAAATTGAGAAGAGTCTTAGAATGAGTGAGCCAATTTATGCTTTGCTTGTGATTGAGAAATAGGAAGTTCAAGAGACTAAACAACTTCACCCCATAATTCAGCCCTTGTTAAGTGATTATAGAGATGTGTTTCCTGATGATTTACCCATTAGGTTGCCACCACTTAGAGGAATAGAGCACCAAGTTGATTTAATTCCCGGGGCTCAACTTCTTAATAGGGCAGCCTATAGATGCAATCCTATAGAAGCTAAGGAGCTGCAAAGACAAGTGAGGAGTTGATTTCAAAAGGTTTTATTCAAAAAAGCATGAGTCCAAGCTCAGTTCCAGCCTTGTTAGTACCAAAGAAAGATGGTTCATTTCGCATGTGTGTTGATAGTAGGGCGATCAATAATATAACCATCAAATATCGATACACCATTTGATGGGCTCCATCATGGAAATGAAGTTGTTGCAATCCAAGAAGAGCCATACAAAGGACCAGTTACTAGAGTAAGAGCCAAGCTTGTTACTTTACTCACCTACATGGAGGGAAATTGATTTGCTGATTGAGTTTAATTTCAGCCAATTAGGATGATGATTTGTGGTCAATGAACTTCAATAAATAAGGTGGCTAATAACTTAAATGTTTAATTAATGATGTATTAATTATGATTTTAGTAATTAGGTTTTTAATTAATTAGTCTTAGTTTTTCAATTAGGCATTAAATGCACAAATCTTCCAAGGCAAGCTTGCTGGTTCTCTAATGGAAGGCATGTTATTGTAATGGATTTTGAGTTTATGAATGAAGAAGTATTTTGCTGAGTTGCATCCAATTCTTATTTAAACAAATTCTTTGTTTAGTGGTGAATTCTTATTAATTCTTATCACTTTTCCTTCTTTTTATTTTAGAATGTGGCAAATCATCCTAGTAATCTTGTTTGTGACGATCTAATCTTATCAAACTTGATTAACTAATGTCAATTTTTTTATTTTGATTCTTGAGACTGATTTAGATAGATCTCTATTTCCTCATCCTAAACTTCTATAAGCCATCCATATCACATTACCACTTCAAAATCTACATAACCTTTCAATTTCCTTAAAACACCTATAAAGAACTAGAAATCTATCTCAGTTATGAATTTCCATCTACTCAACAACTAAACCATATCCCAGCACCTCTTTCCATCCATAAAACACCAAAAAGAAAATATACCCATAAATCTTGATTCATCATTTAAAGATCATTGAGGCATATCAGTTGGTATTAGAGTCTCTTTGAATTAAGAAACTCATTCACTTGAAATTTTCAGTAAGAATCATGTATAGAGAAGGAGAAACTCCCAGTGTTCCAAGAGGATTGAGTTTGGATCAAGTTAAGATCTTAGCACTTGACCGTCAACAAGCAGAAATGAAGGAGCAAATTGACCGTTTAATTCAAGCCATGAAGAGGAATACCATTCAGCAACAACCCAGAAGACGTGAATGATGAGAGCAACAAGCACTTAGGAGGCCTAATTATTATGAAGAAGATGAGCTTGATGAGCCAGGAATAAATGATGAAGTTGAGGAGAAACCATGGCAGAGAAGAAATACCAAGGATGATGGAATTGATGTTAAGTTGAAGATTCCGCCATTTCGAGGAACAAGTTCACCCGAGGAGTACTTAGAATGGGTGCAAAAAGTAGAGAAGGTATTTGAGTATTATGATTATTCTGAACCAAGGAAGTGCAAGTTGGCCGCTCTTGAATTTATTGATTATGCCAATTTATGGTGGAAAAATGAGAAAGTCAGGCGAAGAAGGGAAGGTTTTTGTTAGAATACTACAAACAAGAAATATACTTTAAGATTCAGTGTTTAAGGCAAGGGGGCATGTGTGTAGAATACTATGTTAAAGAGTATGAGATGTTTATGATGAGATGTAACTTGCAAGAACCAGAAGAACTAACCATTGCAAGGTTCCTTGGAGGGCTAAAATATGAAATTTCAAGTAGGGTAGAATTACAACCATATGTTTCTTTGCAAGATGTGATTAAACTTGCTATCAAGGTGGAGAGACAACTAATGAAGGGAGTGTACAGATCTTGTTCTACCAAAAACACCAATTCAACATCTACTTATCCGACTTCCATTTCAAAGAAAATAGCAAACTCAGTGGAAAAAAGTGGTCCTAGCAAGTCAACAGTAGCCATGGATAAAGGAAAAGAGAAAATGGCAGTAACAATTCCTCCAAAACGGAGCCAAGACATCAAATGCTTGAAATGCCCTGGACATGGGCATATCACTTCCGAATGTCCAAATAGGAGGGTAATAGTACTTAGGGACTCACAAGAAGAATTGGAGAGTGAAGATAAGGTTACAGAAGAAGAGGGAGTGGAAGATAGTGAGGAAGAAGAGGTAGAACATGCTGAAATTGGAGAAATGCTTATAGTTCATCGCACCATGACTACACAAGCAAAAGAGGAAGATGAGTAACGTGAGAATATCTTTCATACAAGGTGTGTAATTCAAAATAAGGTGTGTGGAGTTATAATTGATGGAGGTAGTTGTACAAATGTAACTTCTACTACTTTGATTGAAAAATTAAATTTAACTACCTCAAAACATCCCCAACCTTATATATTGCAGTGGCTAAATAACAATAGTGATGTGAAGGTTACTCGGCAAGTTTTGGTGCCTTTTTCAATTGGTAGATACAAAGATGAAGTATTATGTGATGTAGTCCCTATGGATGCAAGTCATCTCTTACTTGGAAGACCTTGGCAGTATGATAGAAGAGCCTTCTATGATGGTTATAAGAATACATATTCCTTTGTTAAGGATGGCAGAAAGATTGTGTTAACACCTTTTAATCCATAACAAATTCAGAAAGATAAAATTGAGTTTGAGAAGAAAAAGAAAGAGAGTTTGTTTGTTAACAAAGAAGTAGTAAAGTAAGTTTTGTTTGATAAAGAGCCAATCTTTATTCTGGTGGTCAAAAAAGCAACTCAAAATGGAGATGTTACTCTTCCAACTCAAGTGGAAGCAATTTTAAAGGAGTTTGCTAATGTATTTCCAGAAGAATTACTGAAGGGGTTACCACCAATCAGAGGAATTGAGCACCAAATAGATGTTATACTAGAAGCAACTCTGCCAAATCGATCAACCTATAGAAGCAATCCGGGAGAGACTAAAAAGTTGCAAAAGCAAGTTTCTGAGCTGATTAATAAGAGATATGTTAGGGAATCCATGAGTCTTTGTTTTGTACCGACTTTGTTGATGCCAAAAAAGGATGGAGCCATGAAGATGTGTGTGGATAGTAGGGCAATCAACAAGATTACGATAAAATATCGCTATCCTATCCTTAGACTTGATGATATGCTTGATGAGTTAAATGGTGCTGTTATATTTTCTAAACTAGATCTCAAAAGTGGTTATCATTATATTAGGATGAAAAAAGAGGATGAATGGAAAATCGCTTTTAAAACTAAATTTGGATTATATCAATGGATGGTTATGCCATTTGGTTTATCTAATGCACCAAGCACCTTTATGAGATTGATGAATCATGTGCTTAGAAACTTTATTGGTGATTTTGTTGTTGTTTATTTTGATGATATTCTAATTTACAATGGATGTTTAGAAACACGTATAATTCATTTGAGAAAGGTGTTTGAAGTGCTGAGAGAAGAGACATTATATGGCAACTTGAAGAAATGTCATTTTTGCCAAGATCATGTAGTCTTTCGTGGTTATGTGGTGTCAAAGCATGGTGTTGGTATTGATGAAGAAAAGGTGAAGGTTATTAAAGAGTGGCCTATTCCAAGTAGTGTTGCTGAAGTGAAAAGTTTCCATGGGTTAGCTTTTTTTTTATAGAAGGTTGGTGAAGAATTTTAGTACTTTGCTTGCTCCAATTACTAAAATTATTAAAAAAGAAAAGGCTTTTGAATGGAATAAAGAAACATAAAGGAGTTTTGAGTTGATTAAAGAGAAGTTGACAACTACACCAATTTTAACTTTACCTGATTTCACCAAAACTTTTGAATTGGAATGTGATGCATCTAGTGTGGGAATTGGGGCTGTTCTTCTGCAAAAGGGGCGTCTACTAGCATACTTTAGTCAAAAGTTGAGTGGTGCACAATTAAATTACTCAACCTATGACCAAGAGTTTTTTGCTTTAATTAGAGCTTTGGAGACATGGCAACATTATTTACTGCCCAAGTTATTTGTTATTCACACTGATCATGAGTCCTTGAAGCATTTAAAAGGGCAAAACAAGCTGAACCGAAGACATGCCAAATGGGTGGAATTCTTAGAGTCTTTTTCTTATACAATCAAATACAAGAAAGGAAATGTCAATATTGTGGCTGACGCACTATCTCAGAGGTACTCTTTAATTTCCATGTTAAATATTAAACTAATGGGTTTTAAGATGTTTGTAGATCAGTATAAAGATGACCCAAAGTTTGCATCAATATATGAGGAGTGTAAGAAAGGAGCCATGCAAGGATTCTATCAATATGATGACTATTTATTCAAGCAAGGTAGACTATGCATCCCAAATTGTTCAATCTGTGAGCACTTAGTGAGGGAAACTCATGATGGAGGTTTAGCTGGTCATTTTGGAGAAAAGAAGATATTAGAGGCATTTAAGGAACACTTTTATTGGCCAGCCATGATTAAAAATGTTAAAAGAGTCATAGAAAGATGTGTGATATGCAAGAAAGCCAAGAGCAAGGAGATATCACAAAAGTTATACATTGGCATTACATGTACCAAACTAACCGTAGGAAGATCTAGGCATGGATTTTGTGCTTGGTTTGCCTAAAACGCAGGGGGGAAAAGATTCAGTTATGATAGTTGTTGACAGATTTTCCAAGATGTCTCATTTTATTCCTTTCCACAAGACGAATGATGCTCAACATGTCACTGATTTATTCTTTAAGGAGATTGTTCGATTGCATGGGATTCCAAAAGTATTGTTTCAGATCGTGATGCCAAATTCTTGAGTTACTTTGGGAAGAATTTATGGAAAAGACTTGGAACAAAACTACTCTTTCGCACAACATGCCATCCTCAAATTGATGGATAAACTGAAGTGGTAAATCGAACCCTTTCTTTTTTACTTCGTATTGTTGTTAACAAGAATTTGAAAAACTGGGATGAATGTTTACCATTTGTTGAGTTTGCTTATTATAAAAGTGTGCATAGTGGAACAAAGCATTTACCATTTAAGATAGTTTATGGATTTAATCTTACAATTTCTCTTGATTTGTTGCTGCTACCTATTGAAGAGAGAATTAACCTTGATGGGAAAAAAAGGCTTAATTTGTCAAATCTCTGCATGAGAGTGTGAAGAAGCAAATTGAAAAGAAAAATGAAGAATATGCACAGTTAGCAAACAAAAGGAGAAAAAGAATTCAATTTGCACAAGGAAATTTAGTTTGGATTCATCTACGCAAGGAAAGGTTTCCAACACAAAGAAAATCCAAATTAATGCCGAGGGCTGATGGTCATTTTAGAGTTGTTGAGAAGGTGAATGATAATGCTTATAAGATAAAATTGCTTGCAGATTATAATGTTTCTGCTACATTCAATGTAAGGGACCTTTCTCCTTACTTAGAAGATGATTTCAAAGACACTGAGGAGAAAGATTTTTGAGGGCAAATCCAATTCAACAAGGGGGAGATGATGTGCTCCATCATGGAAATGAAGTTGTTGTAATCCACGAAGAGCCATGCATGGGACCAGTTGCTAGAGCAAGTGCCAAGTTTTTTACTTTACTTACCTGCATGGAGGGAAATTGATTTGTTGATTAAGTTTAATTTCAGCCAATTAGGATAATGATTTGTGGTCAATGAACTTCAATAAATAAGGTGGCTAATAACTTAAATGTTTAATTAATGATGTATTAATTATGATTTTAGTAATTAGATTTTTAATTAATTAGTCTTAGTTTTCCAATTAAGCATTAAATGCACAAATCTTCCAAGGCAAGCTTACTAGTTCTATAATGAAAGGTATGTTATTGTAATGGATTTTGAGTTTATGAATGAAGAAGTATTCTGCTGAGTTGCATTCAATTCTTATCTAAACAAATTCTTTGTTTAGTGGTGAATTTTTATCGATTCTTATCACTCTTCCTTCTTTCTATCTTAGAGTGTGGTAAATCATCCTAATAATATTGTTTGTGGCGATCTAATCTTATCAAACTTGATTCACTAGTGTTAATTTCTTTATTTTGATTCTTAAGACTGATTTAGATCTCTATTTCCTCATCCTAAACTTCCATAAGCCATCCATATTACATTACCACTTCAAAATTGTACATAACCTTTCAGCTTCCTTAAAACACCTCTAAAGAACTAGAAATCTACCTCAGTTATGAATTTCCATCTACTCAACAACTAAACTATATCCCAGCATCTCTTTCCATCCACAAAACACCAAAAAGAAAATATACCCATAAATCTTGATTCATCATTTAAAGATCCTTGAGGCATATCAGTTGGTATAAGAGCCTCTTTGAATCAAGAAACTTATTCACTTGAAATTTTCAGCAAGAATCATGTCTAGAGAAGGAGAAACTCTCAGTGTTCCAAGAGGATTGAGTTTGAATCAAGCTAAGATCTTAGCACTTGAATGCTAGTAAGCAGAAATGAAGGAGCAAATTGATAGTTTAATTCAAGCTATAGAAAGGAATACCATTCAGCAACAACCCAGAAGACGTGAACGATAAGAGTAACAAGCACCTAGGAGGC
The DNA here is from genome assembly GCA_032402905.1 of Khaya senegalensis. NCBI lineage: Eukaryota > Viridiplantae > Streptophyta > Magnoliopsida > Sapindales > Meliaceae > Khaya > Khaya senegalensis. The sequence goes on along the minus strand of CP135552.1, from coordinate 4,347,134 downwards.
TTGATTATTATGAAGAAGATGAGCTTGATGAGCTTGGAATAGATGATGAAGTTGAGGAGAGACCATGGCAGAGAAGAAATACCAGGGATGATGGAATTGATATTAAGTTGAAGATTCTGTCATTTTGAGGAACAAGTTCACCCGAGGAGTACTTAAAATGGGTGCAAAAAGTAGAGAAGGTATTTGAGTATTATGATTATTCTGAACCAAGGAAGTGCAAGTTGGTTGCTCTTGAATTTATTGATTATGCCAATTTATGGTTGGAAAATGAGAAAGTCAGGCAAAGAGGGAAAGGTTTAGATGAGGTTACGAATTTCCATCTACTCAACAACTAAACCATATCCCAGCACCTCTTTCCATCCACAAAATACCAAAAAGAAAATATACCCATAAATCTTGATTCATCATTTGAAGATCGTTGAGGCATATCACCATTCCTCGATTAGATGACATGCTTGACGAGCTACATGGGGCTGTGATTTTTTCAAAAATTGACTTAAGGAGTGGATACCATCATATTAGAATGAGGGAAAGGGATGAATGGAAGACAACTTTCAAGACTAAGCATGGGTTATATGAATGGTTAGTTATGCCATTCGGACTTTCCAATGCTTCAAGTATATTTATGAGGTTGATGAATGAAGTTCTCAAGCCTTTTATTGGCTGATTTGTGGTAGTTTACTTTGATGACATTTTGGTGTATAGCTAAAGCAATGGGCACATGTTAATCATTTGTGACAGGTTTTTAAAATTTTGAGAGCTCAAAAGTTGTATGCTAAACTTGAGAAGTGTGTGTTCCTTGTTGATCGTGTGGTGTTTCTTGGTTATATAATTTCTAAAGATAGTATTATGGTGGAATGAATCTAAGGTGGAAGCCATTAAGTCATGGCCTAAGCCTAAGTCCATCACAGAAGTTCGAAACTTTCATGAACTTGCCTTTTTTTATAGAAGGTTTGTTCTTCATTTTAGTAGCATTATGGCTCCCATAACTGAATGTATGAAGAATGTGCTTTTGAATGGACCAGTTTGGCTAAGGAGGCTTTTGAAGTGATCAAGCAAAAGTTGTGTGAAGCCCTTATTCTAACCCTACCAGATTTTGATAAGTTATTTGAGGTGGAGTGTGATGCAAGTAGAGTGGGAATCAGTGCTGTTTTTACTTAATGCAAACGACCTCTTACTTATTTTAGTGAGAAGGTAAACGATACAAAACGGAGGTATTCTACCTATGACAAGGAGTTTTATGCTATTGTGAATGCACTTAATCATTGGAGTCACTATCTTAGACACAAACAATTTGTTTTGCATTCAGACCACCAAGCCTTGAAGTATCTCCATGGGTAATACAAGATTAGTCCTCGACATGCCAAATGGGTAGAATTCTTATAATCCTTCATTTTTGTTTCCCATTATAAACAAGGGAAAGTTAATATTGTTGCTGATTTACTTAGTAGAAGGTATTCTTTACTTGTTTTACTTGATGCAAGGGTTATGGATTTTCAATTGAAAACGGATCAATATGTTCATGATAGGGAGATGTATGATCTGATTTAAAAATGTTCTAAGGGTGCCTTTGAAGAGTACACAGTTCAGCAGGGTTTTTTATTTGAAGAAATAGGTTATGTGTCCCCAAGAGCTCATATAGAGAGTTATTGATTAGAGAAGCACATGGAGGTGGGTTGGCAGGTCATTTTGGTGTTCACAAGACCTTAAAATTGCTAAAAGAGCACTTTTATTGGCAAAAAATATTGGGGAATGTTCAGGCCATTATTGCGAGTTGTGGCACTTGTTAACGGGCTAAAGCACACTTCAAGGCTAGACCTTATACACCTTTGCCAATTTTAGATCATATTTGGGAGGATTTGAATATGCATTTTGTAGTTGCTTTCCCTAGGACTCAAAGAGGGAAAGATTCTATCATGGTGGTAATGGACCATTTCTCCAAGATGGCCCATTTCATTCTATGTCACAAGACAGATGATGCTTCTAAGGTGGCAGATTTATTCTTTTGAGAGATTGTTTGACTTTATGGTGTTTCAAGAACTATAGTGTTAGATTAGGATACAAAGTTTCTGAGTCATTTTTGGAAGAGCTTATGGGGTAAGATTGGTAATAAACTTTTCTTTAGTACTTCTTACCATCCTCAAATTGATGGTCAAACAGAAGTTACTAATCACACATTAGGTAATCTCTTGAGATGTATGGTTAGTCGGCACTTGAGAGATTGGGATTTGAAATTAGTACAAGCTGAGTTTATTTATAATCATTCAGTAAGCACTATTACAGATCACTCCCCTTTTGAGGTTGTTTATGGTGTTAATCTTCTCACTTTTATTGATCTTACCTCACCACCAATAGACTTTCAAGTTTCCAAGGATGTCAATAAGAAGATCAAGATGATGAAGAAGTTTCATGAAGAAATTAAGAAGAAAATTAAGAAAGCTAATGAAGACTGCAAAAGAAGAGCAAACAAGCATAAGAAATCTTTGGTTTTTTAACCTGGAGACTTAGTTTGGCTACATTTGCAAAAAGAAAGATTTCCTTCTAAGAGAAAAAACAAGATCGCCCCTAGAGTAGATGGACCTTTTGAGATCATTGTGAGAGTAGGTGATAATGCATACAAGGTGGTCTTACCAAATGAGTTGGGTGGAGTTTCGGCTACATTTATTGTGGGAGATCTTTCGCCATACTTGGAGGATGAAAATCTTTTGAATTTGAGGACAAATTCTCTCCAACCTGGGGAGGATGATATGAATCAATGAGTCAAATCCATAAACACTTTAACTCATCAAACCCAACTATATTCAAATACCAAAATCCAATTTGATTAAACTCTCAATTTTTTTTTAGCCCATTCAGCCCAAACCCTGTTTAAAGACTCAAGTTATTCCCTTGATTTAACCATGATCACTTGGACCAATAATACCTCACTTGCTTAATTGCCACATCACTCACATGAAGCAAATCAAGAAAATATCTATTTGGGGGAAAAAATAGAAAATTGGCAAGTTTAAGAAAATTTAAGTTAATTAGCATTTTATTTTATTAGTTTATCTATTTTATGTCACTTTAAAAGTTCTAGCAATTAAACTCAAATCATTTCCAAGATCTAAGAATACATTTACGGAGGATAAGAGACTAATTACAAAAGTTGCAGTATTAGGCCAAGACAATTTCTATACCAACAAAGCATTTGTGTCCATTTTCCATTTTAAGATTATCTTATATGTTAAGTAATTGTCATTGCTTTTGATCTTAGAAAATGTATTAATGTTATTTTATTTTGTATTAGACCTTTTATAAAGGTCTCCAATGCTTTGTAAATGGGAGTTTTTCTGTTGGAAAAGTAAAAATTGAACATTGAACTTATTCTGCAAGTTTAAACAAACCTTTACCCTAAATTTTCTTGTTGCTGGAATTTAGGTAGTGGTTTCCTTGGTTGGTGGCTTTACCTTTATGTCTTGGATCAATCTTAGCCATTTTGATTCTTTTATCTTCGTTTGATTCACACTTTACTCACCTGTAGGCATTGCTGGAATTTGTTAAAGATCCACATCAATAAAGCTATGGCATCTACTACTAGTGAATTGGTTTAGATAAAATCATTAGTGGAAGACTTAAGCTTCTCAATTGAAACACCTATGGACATGTATTGTGATAAGAAGGCGGCAACATATATTGCATCTAATCCGATGTTCCATGAGAGGACCAAGCACATTGAAGTTGATTGTCACTTTAAAAAAGAAAAGTAATTGAGCAAAGTGATCAACATGCCTTATGTGATGAGTGAAGATCAACTAGCAGATATATTCACCAAACTATGTACTCATCAATAACTTCTCAAGGTGAGTTCTAAGTTGAACTTGTTTAATTTATACAAGTCCAACTTGAGGAGGAGTGTTGAAGATGAAGAGATTGAGAGTGAAGTTTCAAAGAACAAAGAAAAACCCAAATAACTCTTTGGGTAGTCTATAGATGCCCACATCAAGCCCAAAACTCATTTCAAGTGTTTAAAAAACTAATCACTAAAAAACAAAATAACAACTTGTTTCTACTAGTCACTATAGACAAAATAATAACTAGTTTTCTGAATTTGAAAGATGTGTTGTTATATGTTGTACCTAATTATTGGAAAAGTAAAGCAAGTTTGTACTTAATCATTAGGATGTTGTATATATAAACTCAAGATGTGTAAATATTTGAAGATGAAAAAATAAGAAAAAAGCTATTCATTTTCTCTCTTGATATATTTTCTGTCTACTTGTATTTTCACTTTTTGTTGAATCTTTGAAATCATGAGCTAAAGACACTCAAATTCATTTAATCAATAATTTTTACAAAATATGACTAGGAGGATGCCCTAATCTAGCATGCCAAAGTTCTTGCACTTTGCCGCTATTTACTTTAAAAGCTTTGCTTGAATCTTCTAAAATATAAAGTCTATTTTTCTCTCTTCCCTCACCGATTAGTTGACCAGCCTTGATGTCTTCAAAAGTTACTTTATTATGTTCAAATATGACATAACAATCTAAATCTTTAATAATTCTACTTACGGACAACAAATTTGAAAAGAAGTATGGCATATAAATACCTTTAGTATGCTTAGACAAAATATTCAAGAGTCCTAAGTCACAAATTGATATATCTTTGCTATTAACTATACTCAACCATTTATCCTTTCCTATATACTCAATTTTAGAAGCTAAATTTTTACTTCTAGACATGTGATTTGTAGCACCCGAGTTTATAACCCAATGATTAATATTTAAAGATAAATTAGAGATCAAACTTTGAGAGTTGCTCAGCCTTTGAGATTGAAGAAACTTTGTAAATTGCTCAATGAGGTTTGTGGACAAGTCTATCTCTGCTGTGTGTTGCAATTCTTGTGAAACTTTGGCTTTATTCTCCTTTCTCAAGTGAGGATGAAGTTCAAAACACTATCCTTGTTATAACTAAACTTTCCACAATGATCACAAAACCTACAATTTCTTTTAATGTGTCCTAGCCTTCCACATCTTTCACACTTCATGGTTTTGCTCTCTTTCAACCCTTAAGTTACCATTGCTTCTTCCTTTGCATGCACAAATGCATATTTCAACCCTTGGCTCATCTCTATCAAATGCTTCTCTAGCCATCAATTCCTTATCCACAATATTCACCACATCATCATACGGTGGCATCTTCTTATTCCTTAGAATTTAATTTCTAAGGTCTCCAAAACTAGGCCTCAATCTTGCCAAGAGGAAACAAACAAAATCTTCATTGGCCCTTTTTTTCAATTCTTCATCATTGGTGGTAATCAACCTCAAACACTCCAATTCATCCCATCCTTCTTTAATTTTGTTGGAGTAAGAAAGGAAATTATTCCCATTCATCTTAGCATTTGTGATGATTTCTTTTAACTCAGATTTTTAAGAGATTTCCTTGATTCTTGAACCTTCTACCAAGTGCATTCCAAAGGTCTTTAGCGGTTTTGGCTTTGTTGAAGGCACTAACTAAGGGTTGATCAATGGAATTGACAATCCAAGTGATGATGAGATTATCAACATATCTCCATTTGGCATATTCTTTATCTCCCACCTTAGGTTGATTAATTTCTACATCAACAAATTCAAGAACCCCCATGCCCCAATAAGGCCTTTATAGCATTTGTCACCCATGTAGAATAATTCCTTCCATTGAGGGAGAAGGTAGTAAGCTTGGTGGTGATTTTGTAGTTAGAATCAACGTTGAAAAAGCTCTCTCCCTTAGTACAATTACTTCCCTCTTGTGTTACCATTCCAATTTCAACAACTTGGCTTTGCACAATGGAGATTGAACATACAACCAAGATAGAGGAAAAAAAGAGAAAGATGATAAAAAAGAACTTCCCTAGAAGTGGCCAAGCTCTGATACCATGTTGATTAAATAAAGTTAAGTGTTTAGCTCAAAATTTTAAATATTCAATAAAAATCAAGTGAAAATACAAGTAGATAGAAAATATAGTAAGAGAAAATGAATAGCTTTTTTTTTTTTTTTCTTATTCAATCTTCAAATATTAACACATCTTGGGTTTATATATACAATATCCTAACAGTTAGATACAAACTTACTTTACTTTTCTAACAACTAAGTACAACATATAATAACAATATCTTTTAAATTCAAAAAACTAGTTGTTATTTTGTCCTTTAGTGACTAGTTTTTTAAACATTTGAAATGAGTTTTGAGCTTAATGTGGGCATCCATAGATTAAGCTAAAGAGTTATTTGAAGTTTTCTTTGTTCTTTAAATCTTCATTCTTAATCTCTTCATCTTCAACAGTTTTAAAGCAAGTTATATCCTTTAAGACAAAGACAGAGACTCTTCACAGCACTTTACAGCATTTTCTCATTAAAAATTAATGTTTTAAAGTATTTTTGTGCACTTTTGACGTAAGTTTTGAAGATTTAAAACTCGTTATATTATCTTCAATCAAATTGAATATTTTTTAATGCAATTTGTAGTGTTTTTAAATAAAAAAGTGATGTTTTAATGCATTTTATTGCATGTTTGCCAGAAATGGTGATGTTTTGAAGTATGTTATACTGTTTTTGGCAAAAATGAAGATTCTTCAACGTACTTTAGAGCATTTTCTCATTAAATATTGAAGTTTTAAAGCATTCTGGTATACGTTTGTCAAAAATTTTGAAGATTTGAAGCACATGATATCGTTTTTGGTCAAATTTAATATTTTTTAATGTTATTTGTAGCCTTTTCTTTTTAAAAAGTGATGTTTCAATGCATTTTTGGTAGAAATTGCTACAGTTATAGCACGTTATATTGTTTTTGACAAAAACGGAGATTCGTCATGGTGCTTTACAACATTCTTTCATTAAATGTTGATGTTTTAAAGCATTTTTGTGCACTTTTGACATAAAGTTTGCAGATTTAAAGCTCGTTATATCATTTTTTGGTCAAATCAAATATGTTTTAATGCAATTTCTAGAGTTTTTAAACAAAAAAGAGATGTTTTAAAGCATTTTGGTACACTTTCAGCAAAAATTTTGAAGATTTAAAGCACATTATATCATTTTCGATAAAATCAGATATGTTTTAAAATAAGTAGTACAATTTCATGCATTTTTAAAGAAAATGATTATGTTTTTAAAGCATTTTATATTATTATTGGCAAAGATTGTAATGTTTTAAAGCATATTATATCCTTTATGGCAAAAACGGTGATTCTTCACTGCACTTTACAACATTTTCTCATTAAACGTTGATGTCTTACAGCATTTTAGTGCACTTTCAACACAAATTTTGAACATTTAGAGCTCTTTATATAATTTTCGATCAAGTCATATATGTTTTAAAATAAATTGTGCCATTTTCATCCATTTTTAAAGCAAATGGTGATGTTTTTAAAGCATTTTATATCATCATTGGCAAAGATTGTGATGTTTTAATGTGCGTTATTGTTGAAGATGAAGAGATTGAGAATGAAGATTCAAAGAATAAAAAAAAAGCCCAAATAACTTTTTGGCTAGTCTATAGATGCCCACATCAAACCCAAAGCCTATTTCAAGTATTTAAAAAGCCATCAAGGGTAACATATCATGCCAATATACCTTGTATTCTATGCAGCATGCTCTTAACATATCCTCTAATATCTAATTAATTATCTTAGTTTGTCCATCAGTTTGAGGGTTATATGCAGTACTAAATGTAAGGTGAGTACTTAAAGCTTTCTGTAAGCTCCCCCAGAAGGCTGATATAAATCTGAATTCTTGTCCGACACAATGGTCTTAAGCACTCCATGCAGCCTCACTATTTCTTTAATATAAATCTTAGCCAATTGATCAGATGTAGTGTTATCCTTTACAGGAATAAAATGGGCTGTCTTAGTTAAGTGATCCACTATCACTCATATGGCATTAAACCCTTTTTGAACTCGAGGACAACCAACCACAAAATCCTTGGATATATCCTTACTAGATATATGTTATACATACTAGATATTTATCCTTTATTAAAAGTGAGAATAATTTTGTAAAAGTATAAAAAAAAAACTTACTTTACTAAACCCTAGCTTCTCTCTCTTGTGTTCGGCCAAGCTTTTCCCTTACCCTTGGTTGGTGTAAATTGTAACATTTTCATACTTTTGAGGATATTCTTTTTATCACCTAGTCAAACAAGTAAGAAATAAATTCATCCTTTGTTGATATTTTGCGTATATGTTGATATATGTAATGTTGTCATTCCACGTATTGTCAAAATGCATGAATGGTTCATGTTTGTAATATCATAAATTATTTCTTAAAAAATTGCTAAAATTATATCGAAAACATCACTATATCTACTAATATATGCTCTAAAATGTCATAAATCATCACCAAACTTGTTATCCTATTGTAAAATATTGTAAAGCTTGCCAAAAGTGCTTTAAAATGTTCTAAATTGCTGTCGTATTCACCATAAAGCATTACCATTTGCACTAAATACACTTTAAAACATCCTCATATTGGCCCAAAGCATTACAAATTAATTTAAAATATCATTGTCTGTTTCAAAATCACTAAAAATGTTTCTAAAATGTTATCATTTTTGCCAAATACAATCTAAAATGCTATTAAACATCACCATTAATGCTGAAAACATGCTAAAATGATATAAAACTACTTCATGCTCACTAGGAACACTACATTTTAGTTTAAATCATTGGCGCCCATGCCAAAATCCAAAAACTATCTTTTAAAACATTGTTATATTAATTAAATATGCTCTAAAATGTCATAAAATGCCATTGTTTGCACTAAAGATACACTAAAATATTATAAAATGTCTTTGAATTGTCTAGAAAGGCTACATTTTAATGTCAAATGCCATCTTCTATGTTGAAATAGATAAGGATATCTCTAAAACATTGTCGTACTTGCTGATTGTAACACCCCCTTCCCTTCATTTCTAATCATGTGGCATATAGTACATTGAAATTTTCGAAAAGACAAAAAAACCAACACTTTCTTATAGTGAAGCGAAGTTTTCATTTGTTCAAAAGAGTTTATAAAAAGTAACCACATAAATAGTATTATTTTTTTTTTTCTAAAGAATTGTTATGCATTTTAATGAAATTAATACTTCAGAGTATACAGAAAAGGAATTACATAACAATGGCCTAAACCTTAGATATACTATGCCCCGTTCTAAAATCTTTGTCTCAACTGCACTTTCTGAAACCGCTACCGCAATATCGTAATCACCTGAAAATAATAATTCCACAAAGAGGTGAGCACACCACATGGCTCAGTAAGATAATACAATACTTAAATAAAGGAATGAGCATGTTACCTGAATCCCTACTTATTTTGGCCATTTCACGCAACTTCACACACACAAGTAAATGCATGTCCACATATCAATGTACATGTTCTAACAAGCATATGCTCAATAATGTACACAAGATATCATATCATTTCCTCTAGAACTCTAAGCACTATATCATCTATGAATTTGGTATAAATATCTCCATCAGAATAACACTCCTCATGATATACCATCCACAGATAATGCAATCTCAATTAATATATTTTCTAGATGAATCACATTATCACCTGTGTCCGTTTAGATTCTATTTCTATTCTTATCAACGAACACCTACGTGATCATATAAAATCATTACATAGTGATTCGTATAAATAACGACTAATGCCGCAATCCTATACAAAGGAACTGCTTAGAAGCCGGTATAACCACACAGTATCAATCACACACTCGGCCTGAGATAGCCAAAATATCTTAGGCACCCAATCAATACCCACATAGGATACAAATATTTCAAACACCTAAATATAGATACAACCGAGGGTATTAGTAAAAACAATAACACTGTTTCTGTATGCTATTTCCACTTTCGAAAGATTGGTGATAGGAATTTTATTGCGTTTACAAGTGATTGATTATGCTTAGAAACATCATGGATCATGGTTGTTGCTTTAAGCCACTGGGCCATTTGGAGGACAGCTATGGATTCCACCTACCCCTCAGGGTACCACAGTCTTATTGTCACACCTCCATTGGAAACTGGCTTACAAGCCCAGCTGAGGGAGATGGAACATACATATCCGATCAACGTATCACAATTATCTCAATACTGGTTCATTACCAGTCTATGTTATCATACATTCATATTATCTCTTTATTTTCACTAAAGTAAGACAACCTGACAGTTATACTATAATCACATATACACGTCCTCCATTCTTTATCCCATACTAGGAATTCTTTCGCCTACATTAAACCTTGACTACACTATTATAGGGTCACATATCAATTTAATCCTAGTCGTTCGCTAAAATATACGATTGATAACAATGTCAACTCATAAACACACTTATAAACGTGTAAACTAATAAATCAAATGACCCGCAATACATCCAATACACCTTTTCAACAATATCCTCAAACTTTCACATGATCTTTAATATATTACGGATTCACCCATATTCTTTTCGTTTTACAAGCATACCGGTGAGCTAGACAAGATTCTATATACTAGAAGTGGGGTAGCCTATTTATTGCCTTACTCATTATCTTATTTAAATACTAATTCCCCTTATTCAAGCTGATGCTAACTCTCTGTTTCTGCAAGCTTAAGTTCTCTCTCAAAGAATTGACACTTGCCAAGGTGTAATCAGACTTCAACCATTTCTGCCATTTACAGTCATAACAAAAACCTGATTGTGACTGTAATTAAAGTTAATATTAAACCCACCTCTACATATGAAAACTAGAATACAAAGGAAAGTCATGAATAACTATATGAATAGTATTTCTTATAGAAATTCGGCAAGAGTTTGCCTATACATATAAGCTGCCCTACCTGCACAATAAAACCATGACAGTCCCCGTACCAAATAAAACACAACGTGTTACTGCCTCATTGCAATTCACAGTAACACAAGCAACTCTTAGCAGATAGAAGTATTCTACCATACAGTTTGAATCATAAACACACGGATTCATTTCCTTATAGATTTGTCATAATTAAGTAAATTATGAATCGTGGACATGATATCCACCGTACACTTCAATATATGTATACAATGGTCATTTGCCCACACCGGGTTCCTCAGACCAACAGGATAATTAGTTCTACCATGGGTTGCACATACCCAAGGACGCTATGGAAAACAACCGCTGCCAGTCATGGGTTCAACATACCTCGCGGGCACTATGGTTTTTTATTATCACTTCTCAATTGCTGTGGGTTCAACATACCTCGAAAGGCACCACAGTCTTACTATCAATACGGAGCTGCTATTGGTTCAACATACCTCAAAGGGCACCACAGTCTTATTATCAATCCGGAGCTGCTGTGGGTTCAACATACCTCGAAGGGCACCACAGTCTTATTATCAATCCAGAGCTGCTGTGGGTTCAACATACCTCAAAGGGTACCACAGTCTTATTATAAAGATACTGCTCAGTCATAAGCGGCTTTACTAGGGTAACGGAAAACTACCGTTCCAAAATTATCCCAATTATACCAGTTATCCACACAGATTTATTCATAGGCGACTCAGTCATAACAACATGACCATTTTGCCTACATTAATCAAGCAATATTTTAGTAATTTCATAATAGATAATATAATTACATATGCAACACATTTATTAATCCTTATATTCTAAAAGGACTTCATACGTATGGATTTGTCGTAAGGCTAGTAGTACTTAGTAATAAAAACATATTCCACTCTGGCATATAAGTAAACCATAAGACAATCAAGATAAAACACATAAATATATTACAATTCAAACACATGAATACACTATACCACTATTATTACAATTTTCCAGAAACATACTTTAATTGGTTATCATATATTGCGTCATTACACGCAATCCCAACATGTCATCACAAGTAAAAATATACTCATTACCTTACTACGGCACAGTAATTATAATATACTAACGTATGCACCCATGTTAATTCGAATAGCATTGCAAAACATCGAATGCAACATCTACTCAATCATTCCATCATAAGGGCATAATTACGTATGTATATACAAGGGTTCCTACCATATAAATATATGTAAATACAAACATGGGACATACAATGCCGTATAGGTATTTTAAAATACCCAATCTAGCACTGCAGGTCGACGGTAATGGTATTATGCTTATAACTATATATATATATATGTATAACAAACGAATATTAACACTTCTAATTGCACAATCATGCCCATTCCCCGTCAATGAGACTTTTTTACAATTTAACAAATTACTATGATGTACATTCATGCAATTATAAATATTATAAATATTAAAAACCTATTTTTTCTCAATTTAAATATTATATTATCTTACCTCCGGGCACCCAGTGCCTATATGAATGATACAAAACTGTCCCGAAGAGGGTATACGCATTCAAAATACTCCTCCGTACGCTACGGGTTTTTCCTCGAAAAACGTGCAAGTTAATGTTCACTGGGCACTATTTACGAATACTATTCAACCCACAAAATTTCGGTTTCCGTTTCACGAACGGAATACACCATCGCAATCCTTGCGATGTCGGGATGCTGTCCATGGTGTCCATATGCCACAAAACACAAATTAAAGCCTTCAAAATCACTAATCATCCTAAAATTTCAGTTTTCAAGGTACTTACTTTGGACCCTAAAATCATCATCGAAACTCATTCCAAATTGAGATCTAAACATATCGCATCGAAGTACGAGTGTCGGAGAGTACACTGGTCGGTTTGGATTCCATCGGAGCTACACCAATCGCCGGAAATCTTACCGAAAATACCCCTTCCCGATCAGCCTTCCCACGTCGGAATCTGGTGACCAAATGTCGGAACGGGGCATACCACCGTGAAGAGGGTGGCGAGACAGTGCCAGACGCGCCGGAGGTGTCGATCAACTCGCCGTGAATCGCCGGTCAAAGTTCACATCGGCGAAACTTTCGGCGGCGCGTGGCAGCGGCGATCGGGGCGGGGTTGGCGGCGTTGCACTCGCGATGGCCTGGCGGTCCTCCACTCACCGGTGGTGAGGTGATCTGAGGTCCGGTGATGAAAATCACTGTTCACAGGAGAGAGAACCGTGGGGAGGAGAGAGAGAAGAGAGAGAAAATGGAGGAAAAAGTGAATTTTGTTTTTCCGAGTTTTTCGACCCCTTCCCGCTTATATAGTCAGGCACGTAGGATGAAAATTACAGCTTTCCGCTTCGGTCGTCAAATTTCTGATATCGATAATGAAATACTATATTTTCTGCTTATACAGTATGCTGTCTTGAATACCGGTCAACTCTCTCTCTTATCAAAACTCTCAAAAATACTGTATTATAACTCCATGACAAGGTTTTAAGAGTATAAAAATTTCAAGATGTTACACTGATTATGCCCTAAAATGCCAATAAACATTGCCACTTATGCTTCAACATTATAAAATGTCTTTATATTGGCCCAAAAGGCTGTATTTTGATTGAAAATACCAACTTTTATATTGAAATCATTAAAAATGTTTCTAAAACGTTGTTGTATTAATGAAATGCCTTCTAAAATGTCATAAAACATTACCATTTGCACCAAAAACAGATTACAATATTATAAAACATCATCATCTATGCCAAAATCGAAAACAAATATTTCTAAAAAAGTTACCTTATTTATCAAATATTCTTTAAAACATAATAAAACATCTTCATTCACACCAAAAATATGATGCAATGATTTAAAACATCATCATTTGTGTCAAAATTGCTAAAATATTTTATAAAATGTCACCATATTTATCAACTGTGGCCTAAAATACCACAAAACGTACCGTTTGCACTAAAAATATACTAAATTATTATAAAACATCATTGTACTGGCCAAAAAGGCTATATTTTAATTTAAAACATCACTGCCTATGTCAAAATTGCTAAAATTATTTTTCAAATGTCATTTTACCTATAAAAATTTCCTTCAAAATACCATAAAATGTCACCAAATCTGCTATACTATTTTAAAATATTGTTGCGCTCATCAAAAGTGCTTTAGAATATTCTAGAATGTCGCCATTTTGTACCAAATAAGATCTAAAATGCATTAAAACATTACCATTTGCACCAAAAGTACCTTGAAACATCTTAAAATATCTTCATATTGGCAAAAAATTAAATAAGTTAATTTCAAATATTATTGTTTGTGCCAAAATTGGTAAAAATATTTCTAAAACGTTACTACGTTCTCCAAATATAATCTAAAATGTCATTAAACATCATTGTTTATGCCAAAATCAAACTAAAAGGTTATAAAACGTTTTTGTACTTGCCAAGAAGGCTCATTTTAGTTTAAATCATCTTCCTCTATGCCAAAATAGCTAAAAATATTTTTTAAAACATTGTTGTGTTAGCCAAATATGCCTTAAAGTGCCATAAAACACCACCATTTACTCCAAAAATACACTAAAATATTATAAAATGCCTTCATATTGGCCTAAAAGGCTACATTTTAATTAAAAAATCATCATCTCTACTGAAAAATGCAAAAATAGATCTAAAACATTACCATGTTTACTAAATATGCTCTAAGATGCTAGTAAAACGTCACTATTTAACCACAAACATTATCATATATGCAAAAATGGTTAAAAATATTTCTAAAACGTTGTCGTCTTAACCAAATATGCCTTAAAATGCCATAAAGCATCATCGTTTGCACTAAGAATATGCTAAAATATTATAAAATGTGTTCATATTGGCCAAAAAGGCTATATTTTGGTTTAAAACATCATCGTCGATGTTAAAATTGCCCAAATCATTTTTAAAACATCACCATATCTACCAAATATGCTAAAATGTTATGAAATATCTTTGTATTGGCTAAAAGGGCTATATTTTGAGATAAAACATCCGCATCTAAGCTAAAATTGATAAAAATATTTCTAAAACAGTTACCTTATTTATCAAATATTCTTTAAAACAAAGTTAAAAAATCTTTGTTCACACAAAAAAACGTGATAGAATGATTTAAAATATCATCATATGTGTCAAAATCGCTAAAATTATTTCTAAAACGTCACCACATTTACCAACTTTTCTTTAAAATGCCATAAAATGCCACCAAACTCCCAATACTATTTTAAAATATTGTCGCACTTGTCAAAAGTGCCTTAAAATATTTTAGAATAGCATTGTATTTACCAAATAACATCACTTTTGTGCTAAAATAGACAAAAATATATCTTAAACATTACCATACTTGCTAAATATGCTCTAAAATGCTAGTAAATGTTGACTTTTACACCAATAAGATTATAAAATGTCATCATTTTGGTAAAAAAATGTTGTGTTTTGATTAAAAACATCATTGTCCGTACCAAAATCGTTAAAAATGTTTCTAAAACATTGTCATGTTAACAAAATGTGCCTTAAAATACCATAAAATGTCACTGTTTGTATTAAAAATATACTAAATTATTGTAAAACATCATTGTATTGGTCAAAAAGGCTATATTTTGATTTAAAACATCATCATCTATGTCAAAATTGCTAAAATTATTTTTAAAACATCACTGTATCTATCAAATTTCCTCTCAAATATCATAAAACATCACCAAACCCATTATACTATTTTAAAATATTGCCACGCTAGATAAAAGTGCTTTAAAATGTTCTAAAATGTCATCGTTTTATATCAAATAAGATCTAAAATACCATAAAACATTACCATTCGCACTAAAAGCACTCTAACATGTCCTAAAATGTCTTTGTATTGGTTAAAAATGCTACGAAATAATTTAAAATATCATTATCTGTGCTAAAATCGATAAAAATGTCTTTAAAACATTACATTGTTCACCAAATATGATTTAAAATGTCATTGAACGTCACCATTTATACCAAACTTATGCTAAAATGTTATAACATTTCTTTATATTTGCCAACAAATACTATTTTAATTTAAATCATCATCGTGTAACATCTTGAAAATTATATACTCTTAAAATCTTATCATGTAGTTGTGTTACAGTATTTTCGAGAGTTTTGAAGAGAGAGAGAGAGTTGGCCTGTATTCGTGACAGTACACTATGTGAACGAACAATATAGTATTTTATTAGTGGTATCGAAAATCTGGCGACGGAAGTGAAAAAATATAATTTTTCATCATACATGCACGACTATATAAGCAGGAAGGGGTTGGAAAATTTGACAACACAACCTCACTTTTTTCCTCCATTTTCTCTCTCTTTCTCTCTCCTCCCCACATTTCTCTCTCTTATGAATAGTGATTTTCTTTACCGAAGCTCAGATCATCTCACTGCCAGCGAGTGGAAGACCACCGAGCCATCGCGAGTGCAACACCGCCAACCTCACCACCATCGTCGTCGCCACGCACCCTCACGCGCTGCCGTAGTCCTTGTTAGTGTGAACTTTAACCGTCGATTCACAGCGGTGCACGGCAAGTTGACCATCACCGCCGGCGCATCTCGCACCGTCTCGTTGCTCTCTTTACGGTGGTGTGCCCAGATCCGACATCCGGCCACCGAATTCCAGCGAGGGATGGCTAATCGATGAGCTGTCTTTCTGGCAAGATTTCTGGCGATCGGTGCAATTTTGATGGAATCCAAATCGATCAATGTGGTTTCCGACACTCGTACTTTAACGCGGTATGTTTAGATCTTAATTTGGATTGTGTTCCGATGATGATTTGAGGGTCCAAAGTAGGTACCTTCAAATCTAAAAATCTGTGTTTTGTGACATATGAATACTATAAATAGTATCCTAAAATCGTAAAGATCACGATGGTAAGTTCCGTTCGTAAAACAAAAACTAAAATTTTATGGGTTAAATAGTACTTATGAATAGTATTTATAAACAGTAAGTAATTAGCACATTTTTCGAAGAGATGCTTGCAGCACGCGGAAGAGTATTTGGGACGTGTATATCCTCTTGGGAATAACTTTTCATCATCCGTAT
The DNA here is from genome assembly GCA_032402905.1 of Khaya senegalensis. NCBI lineage: Eukaryota > Viridiplantae > Streptophyta > Magnoliopsida > Sapindales > Meliaceae > Khaya > Khaya senegalensis. Next base: position 4,330,200 of record CP135552.1, on the reverse strand, counting down.
AAGTACCGGGTACCCGGAGGTAAGATAATATAATAATTAAATTGTGAAAAATTATATTTTAATATTTATAATGCCTATAATTATATGAATATACATCATTACATTGGTTTCAATTGTAAAAAAGTCTCATTGATGGGGAATGGGCATGATTGTGCAATTAGAAGTGTTATTATGTGCATTATAAAATATATATATATAGTTATAAGCGTAATACTATTCTCGTCAACCTACAATGCTATATTAAGTATTCTAAAATACTTATACCGCATTGTATGTCCCATGTTTGTGTATATATAATTATATGGTAAATACGCTTGTATATACATATGTAATTATGCCCGTGTGATTGGATGATTGAGCACATGTTGCACTTGATGTTTTGTAATGCTGTTCGGATGAACATGTGCGTATATGTTAGTGTGTTGTAATTATTATACTGTAGCAAGGTATTGAGTATAGTTTAACTTGTGATGATATATTGGGATTGCGTGTAATGATACAATATATAATAATCGATTAGAATATATTTCCGTGAATTTGTATTGATAAGTGAAATGGTGTACCCATGTGCTTGGATTAGAATATATTTATGTACCTTATCTTGATAGTGTTATGGTGTATTTATATACCAGAGTAGAATATATTTTCATGACTTAGTACTGCTAGTCTTACGATAAACTCAAGCGTATGAAGTCCTTTTATAAGATAAAGACTAGTAAATGTGTTTCATAAGTAATTATATTGTCCATTATGAAATTATTAACTTACATTTTGATTAATGTGGGCAAAATAGTTATTTTATCATAATTAAGTTGATTAAAAATAAATTTGTGTGGATAAGTAGTATAATTGAGATAATTATGGATTGATAGTTTTTTTCGTTAAATTAGTAGAGCCGCTTAAGACGGAGCAATGTCATTATAATAAAACTATGGTGCCCTTCGGGGTATATTGAACCCACAGCAATTGAGAAATGATAATAAAACCATAGTGTCTGAGGGATATGTTAAACCCATGGTAGGAAGCGGTTGTTCTCCATGGCATCTTTGGGTACATGCAACCCATGGTAGAACTATTTATCCTGTCGGTTTGAGGGACCCCGAAGTGGGCGAAGGACCATTATTTATATATATATATAATATTGGATTGTATGGTGAATAGCATGACCACAATCCATAATTTACTTAATTATGACTAGTCTATAATAAAATGAATTTGTGTGCATTCTACATTCAAACTGCATGATAGAATATTTTTATCTACTAAGAGTTGCTTGTGTTTGTGTGAATAGCGATGATGTAGTAATACGCTGTGTTTCATTTAAAATTAGGACTATCCTAATTTTCCTATGCATGTAAGGTAGCTTATATATATATATATATATATATATAAGCGAACCATTGCCAAAGTTCTATGAGAAATACTATTCATACAACCATTTGTGACCTTTCCTTTATGTTATAGTTTTCATATGTAGAGGAGGGTCTAGGGTTACCCTTATTTGTAATCATAATCGGATTTTGTTATGATTGTGAATTGCGGTAATGGTTGAAATCCAATTACACCTTGACAAGTTCCAGTTCCTTGAAAGAGAACTTAATCATGCAGAAAAAAAAGGCCAACATCAGCTTGAAAAAGAGAATTAGAATTTAAATAAGCTAATGGGTTAGGCAATATCTAGGCTGCCTCACTTCAAATACATAGTCTTGTATAGCCACCGATATGCTTGTGAAATGAAAAGAATACATGTGAGTCCGTAATGAATTAAAGATCATGTGAGATGTTTGAGGATATTGTTGAAAAGGCACATTGTGTATATTGCAGGTCATTCAATATATTAGTCTACATGTTTATACGTGTGGTAGAGAATACGGTAAGGATATAATAGCGTAGAAAATGTTATGAGATAGTGTAGGAATGATATTATGAGTTTACGTTTGTTATTATTATTGTACCTTAGCGGATGACTAGGATTGGATTGATATATACCCTATAATGGTATAGTTATGGTCTATGCAGATGAAAGAATCCCTAGTATGGAACACGAAATTATAGACATATATTGTGATTATGGTACAACTGTCAGGTTGCCTTGATACAGTAAGAGTAAAGTGAGATTTTATGAATGTGTGATAAAATAGACTGATAATGAATCAGAATTGAGAGGATGGGGATATGTGGATCAGACATGTATGTTCCCTCGCACCTAGTTTGGCTTATAAGCCATCTTATAATTGAGATATGATATTAAGACTGTGGTACCCTGGAGGGTAGGTTGAATCCACAACCATCCTTCAATTGGCCCTATAGACTAGAGTAACAACCATGATCCAAGATGTCTCTAAGTATGATCGATCACTTGTAAATGCAATGAATTACTAGTATTAACCTTCCAAGAGTGGAAAGAGTATAGAGGAGAAGTGTTATCGTTCTTATTAATACCCTCGCTTGTGTGTATATATATATATATATATATGATTGGGATGTTTTTGTCTTATGTGGATATTGATTGTGTGCTTATGATAGTATGATTATCTTGGATCGAGTGCGTGGTTGAAATTATGTGGTCATACTGGATCCCGATCAGTATCTCTTTATGTAGCTGAGACATTTAGTTGATATCTATGCATATATCCATGTATTAATTTTATATGGTCATGTAGATATTCATTGATGAGGATAGGAATAAGAATTAAATGAATACAGGTGATGAAGCTATTTATTTAGAATGCATATTGTTTGAGACTGCATAGCAGGTGGTATGGTATGTTATGAAGAGTATTACTCTGATTGAGACTATTTATACAAAATTCATAACTGAGATAGTGCTTAGAGTTCTGGATAATATGGCATGATATCTTATGTACATTATTGAGCATACGCATATCTGTAGATGTACATTGATAAATTGACATGCATTTAATTATATGTGTGTGATTGTATGAAATGGCTAAGATAAGTAGAGATTCAGATAACAAGCTCCTTCCATCATTTAAGTATTATAGTATCTTACTGAGTAATGTAGTGTGCTTACCTCTTTGTGGGAACATTACTTTTCAGGTGATTATGGTACAGCAATGACGGTTTCGGAGAGTGCAATCAAGGCAATGATTTTCTGACAGAGGCATAATATATCTGAGGTTTAACCCATTATTATATATATTTTTTTTCTGCGCAATTTGAAGTAGTATTTCTTTTAAACTACATAACAATTCTTTAAAATCTATATAATATTATTTTAATTGGTACTATTTATGTAGTTATTTTTCATAAACCATTTCGACAACTTCAATACACTATATGTCACATGAATAGGAATGAAACGAAGGGGGTGTTACACATCTTCTATGCTAAAATCACTAAAAATATTTTCTAAAACATTGCCATATTTGCCAATATGCTATAAAGTGCCATGAAAGGGCATTGTTTGCTCTAAAATTACAATAAAATATTATAAAATGTCTTTGTGTTGGCCAGAAAGGTTACATTTTGATTTAAAATATCATCGTTTGTGCAAAAACAAATAAAAATATATATAAAACACATTATCATATTTGCCAAATCTGCTTTAAAATGCTAATAAACATAACTGCTTACACCAAAAATAATATGCCGAAATAAAGAAAAAATATGTCTAAAATGTTACCATATTCACCAAATATGCTCTAAAATGCTAGTAAACATCACCGTTTAAAACAAAAATATAATAAAATATTATAAAACATTTTCATATTGGCCAAAAAGGTAGTTTTTTAATTTAAAACATAAATCATATATGCTAAAATCATTGAAAATGTTGATTATAAGAATTTGAGTATGTTTAGCTCATGTTTCAAAAATTCAACAAAGAACCAAGTGAAATATAAGTAAAAGGAACTGATTTAAGTGTAATAGTGAATTACTTTCATTAGAAAAAAATATTACACCTCTTGGGCTTATATATACAACATTTTAATTGTTAGGTACAAGTTTATTTTACTTTTCTAGCAACTAAATATAACATATAACAACACATCTTTTAAATTCAAAAAAATAGTTTAGTGATTAACTTTTCCAAACACTTTAAATGGACTTTGGATTTGATATGGGCATCCAAAGACCATCTAAAAGAGTTATTTGGGCTTTTCTTTACTCATCACATAAGGTATGTTGATCACTTTGCTTAAATACTTTTCCTTTGTGAAGTGACAATCGTCTTTAATGTGCTTGGTCTTTTTATAGAACACTGAATTAGGTGTAATGTGTGATGCCACCTTGTTATCACAATACATGTCTCTAGGTGTTTTAATCGAGAAGCCTAAGTCTTCCACTAATGATATTACTCAAATTAATTCATTAATAGTAAATGCCATGGCATTATACTTGGCTTTCGCATTTGATCTTGTAACTACACTTTGCTTCTTGCTTTTTCAAGTCACTAAATTTCTCCTATAAATGTGCAATAACTATTGTTAGCTTGTCTATTCTTGAAGTTACTAGCCTAATTCACATTTGTGTAGGCACATATCTTGTGGTGGCCATTTCTTCTCATCAAGATTCATTACCCCAATGTTCTCTTTAGATACCTTAAGATTCTGTTCATCATTTTCATGTGTATATTCTTTGAGTGTGACATGCGTTGACTTACATGTTGCATAAAAAAAACAATGTTAAGTCATGTAATGGTTAAGAATATAAGCTCACTTATAAGCTTTTGGTAAAACTTGATGTCCTTATATGGCTCCTGCTTGTCATGTTCTTTTTCATTCTTTTTTATCCTATTTCTTCTTTCTTAAAGCTTCCATAGGTGTTAGAGCCAATTTTACTTCATGTTTTCTTGTTCAACTTAACAAATTGAGAATATACTTTTTTTGGGATAAAAATAGCCATTATTAAAATAACCTATTTCTATACCTAGAAAGTATTGTAAGTTCCCAAAATCTTTTAACATTAAATATATACTTCAAATATGCTTTAATGCTTTTAATGCCATAATCAGTGATGATAATATCATGCATGTAAATAGAACAATAGTAGATCCCTCACTTGAGTGCTTAATGAATAAGAAGTAATCAACACCACTTACTCTAAAATTTTAAGACACAATGCATTATGCAATTTATTATACCATGCTCTTGGTGATTGCTTTAATTCATATATGACTTTCTTTAATTTGCAAACATATGTATTAAGAACCCTAATATCATACCCTTAAGGTAGATTTATATACCTTTTCCTCTAACTCTCCTTGCAAGAAAGCATTTACATCCATTTAATGTAAATCCTAATTATAATTAGTCGTTAAGAAGAGTAATACCTTAATGGTGTTTATTTTAATAACTAATGTAAAGGTTTCTATATAGTCTAAGCCATAAATTTAGGTAAAGCCTTTAACTACTAAAATAGCCTTATGTTTGTCTAAGGTTCAATCACTAATTCTCATGTGTTATTTTTAACTAAAGTATTTAATTCCTTTTTTATGGCTTGCTTCCACACCAATGATTTTTGAGCTTACTTAAAGTTATTAGGATCTTTAATAACATCTAATTTAGTTAAAAAGTGCCTAAAACTCTCATTTACATTTCTTAAGGTGTAGTATTGGTCAAGAAGGTGTGTTGTTATTTTATTACAATAGAAAAATACTATATTCTTCATCCATTATGGTGAAAGTTGCTTAAGTCTTTGAGATCTTTTAAGTGAAGGATTTTAGCCATGAGTAGGTGTAACATGCTTCTTTTCATTTTATGTACTAATAAATGACCAAGGTGAATCTTCTCTTACTTTACTAGGTGATCTAAGTGAATGTGTGTCTCAACTTTCTTAATTTGTTTCACCTTCATTAGAGTTTGCATCTTGTGTTTTTGCTCTATCACTACTCAAATCTTAGCTATTGTTATAATTTATATCTCTAAATGGTGGTACATACTTGTGTATTATAGCTAAAGAAAGTGAATTATCCATTTCACCTTTTTCATTACTATTCCTATCAAAATATGATTCATTTTCTATCAATGTAGCATTCTTAGAAATATACTTATACTTAGTCAAAGGATTATAGCACCTATAACATTTAGTATCTACATAATAACTTAAAAAGATGCATTTAAAACTCCTTGCACTTAATTTATCTCTTGAATGACTTGGAATGTGTAAATAGCATACATATTTAAAAATCCTAAGATAAGACAAGTTCAATTGTTTATTACAGGTAATTTTCATTGGTATTTTTCCTTTGAAGACTTTAGAAAGAGTTCAGTTGATAAGATATGTGGTCGTGAGAATAACTTGTCCTCAAAACTCTTCAAGCATAATGTGATAGAATATCATAGTTATTGCCACCTCTAAAATATGCCTATTATTATGTTTAGCCACTCTGTTTCTTTCTAAAGTGTAAAGGTAAGTAATTTAGTGAACAATTCTTATACTTACTAAAAGCTCTTTAAACAATTTCTTCTTATTAAATTGATTTTCAATCAATATTACGAACTCTCTAAAATACTAAAAAGTCTATTTTATTTTAATTAGATAAATCCATGCATACTTAAACTTATATCTATAAAAGTTACAAAATATTTGAAGCCCTTATGTGATAGAGTATGATAGGTTAATGAATCATAATATATCAAAGCAAATAAATCCTTATATTTATCTTGACATTGTACAAAAGATATCTTAGTTTGTTTTCCTAAGATACAAGAACTATAATTTTTGATGTCATTAAACTTTAAATTCAAAACTAATTTTTGTAAACTATGACTAGATGGATGTTATAAACTAGCATATCAAAGTTCTTGGACTTCTCTATCACTATTTACTTTATGAGTCATGCCTAAATCTTTCAAAACTTAAAGTCCATTTTTCTCTCTTCCTTCACCAATCATTTGTTTGGTCTTGGTGTCTTAAAAAATTACTTTATTAGGTTTAAATATGACATAAAAATCTAAATCTTTAGTAACTTGACTTACAGACAACCAGTTTGAAGAGAATATAATCCCAAGATCAATATTCAAAGATAAGCCAGAGATCAAACCATGAGATTGAAGAAACTTTGCAAATTGCTCAATATAGTTTATGCTCTAGATTTAGGGGTTTGATGATTCCATGACCTACACTTGATTAGGAATCGACAATAGAGGGACTTTACTATATGCAAATGTGACTATATGGGTTTATTCGAAAATATATTATATATGTTATGAGGGTCATAATATCTTGCTAGAGATCATTCATGATCATTAAGATCTTTGGTTAGAATAAGTTGTATCAAAATAATACGAAAGAGTTCATATTAGCTCATATCAAGTTCACAGTGAATCCAAGGGGTCACATACAATAACTAGCTAGACGGCGATAAACAAATAAATGTCATTAAATTAGTTAATGACATTTAGTATTAATGAATACTAAATTATATCAATAAATTGATCAAAAGGCAATTTTACTCTTTAAATGTAAAGAATAAATTCTTTAATAATAAGGCATTAGCACTTATGTAACATCCTAAAAATTCAAATATTTAATGGACCTCTTATTACAATCATATTGAAATGTATGTGATAAAAGTGCTAGATTAGAGGAAAAATATAGAAGAGAAGTTTTAGAAACCCGTTAGAATGAAAATTGAGCGAAAACGGGGTGCTATTAGCAAAAAAAGGCAAAATCATTATTTTGATAAAGTTTTGATTAACCAAGTTAGAAATTAAGGATGTAAATTAATATAATAGAGTGTGTTAGAAGAAAATATAGATTTTATAATCCTAGAAATATCAAAATTACTATTTTAGACAAAAAAAGATAATTTTGCTAACAATGGCGAAATAGTTATTATGCCAAGAATCGGAGGAACTCTGCCAGATTTTAATCATCTAGAATTCTTGTAAATATTGTAAATAAGAAGTAGAAAAAAGTAGAATCGAATTTAGAGGCGATTTGATAAGGAAAACGCCGAAAACGGGCGTAAATGATACTTTTTAAGCCATAAGGGTAAAATGGTTATTTCATATAAAATTTTTGAATTCCGTGTCACTGAAATTTGATGGACTAAAATAAAAAAAAAAATTTAAAATGGCCTTGGTTCTTTCATAAATTATGTTATGACTTGAATAAAATTTTAAAAAGTTTAGGGACCAAATACAATTTTAAAAAGTTTGTGAAAAATATCATTATTTATTGAATTTTGAATTTATTCAAAAAGAATAAATTGATCACCAAGGTAAACTCTTTCTTTTTACATAATTTGTGCATGATTTCATGGTAGAAAATTTTATGGATTTTGAGCTTGATGAGCTTTAATGGTGAAAGTCTGAAGTTAATGGCTTGATTAAGGTAAGAAACATTAAACCCTTATTTTTTCTAATTTAGAATTTTATGGATTGGTGATAATTGAATAATTTAAAATAGGTATGATATGAAATTGGTGTAATCTAATTGATTGATGATGTTATTTGCATTATAAAGAAAAAGATTTAATGTGTAAACTTTGAAAAATTCGGCCATGTGAAGAATGGTTGCTTTGAATTGTATTTTTGGTGGTTTAGTTATTAATTGATATAAATGAGCATGGAGGATAAAGATTTAAAGGTTAATGTTGAAAAAATTTTGATTCTAAGGGCAAGCATATAATCGGCCACTTTAAAGTTTTAGTACTAAATTATTTTATTTTATATTTAATATCTATCCTTGGTTGTATGTATGTTGTGAATATTTGAGAGTAAAAAGAAATTAATTGGAAAGGATAAAATGGAAGAAATTGAAAAAATATGTAATGAGAAAGGTTCGACCTTTATGCTTAGAAGTGTGGTATGTTGGTTTTTGACATATTTTGTATTGTATATATGTGCAGAAATATATTAGGAAATAAATGAAATTGCTAGGGAATGATTTATATGTGTAAAATAGAATAAATTTAAAAAAGGGACAAAATTGTCCATTTTGAGTACTATTTATCGATATCTAAAAATGATAAAATTTGATAGGTTCTTATGTTAGAAATTTTATGGTGAAGCAATGGGATTAATCGGAATTGATTTGGTTTAGGAAATGATAAGATACATGTGAAAAGAGCGAAATGATAATTTTAACCCTAAGTACCGATTATGAGTTGTATTGAAAGTAATTATGTATAGTCGAATGTCTTTTAAGAATATAGAGAAAAAGCGAGTGAATGTGGTAAGGAATCATAATTTTTTTAATAAAAAATACGTGTATGTATATATATATATATATTTATATTTATATAAGTGAATATTTATGATTATAAATTTGATACTAACTACGCCAAATATTCATCACCACATTAGGTATTCTAAAATAACTTATCGGCGTTGGGTATTTTAATTAGAATGATTGATTCAACAATTATATTATTATTATCCTTATTATTATTTTTATTGTTATTGTTATTATTATTATTATTCTTGTTATTATTATTATTATTATTCTTATTATTATTAACATGACTGTTATTAATATTGACGTGGTTATAATCATTATTTTTATTAATTAATTGATTGTACGTGTATGTGGACACGTTACGAATTTAGTAGCTTGCATGTTTTTTTGTTATGGTAGCGAAATTGATGGATTTATCATAATGCCCTTGGGTATAGTTAGGGTTGAGATTTATAATAATGAGTCAATGGTTAAATAAAATAAATAATTGAATGGTTATGATAACTATGGATCAATAATGAATTCCCTCACACTTCAATTGTACTGTTAAGTCAGCTTGTAAAATAATTTTATTTTAATTGTGGCCATAACTAGGAAGACGTGGCTTTAGTATGAGCCCTGGCTGGGGTAGCGCGGCCAAATCTCACCTGTGCCCGAGTATGGGAGTGAGACCGTAATATAGACCTCCTAAATGGCGCCCAAGGGGTATGTTGAACTCATGGGAGGATTTATACATAAGTCGACAGAAAAAGTGGGTGTATAGAATGAGAATTGTGCCAAAGTTATGGTCACGATCTATAGTTACCTTAATTATGACTGGTTCATAATAAAATAAATTAAAATTAGAATCAAAATCAGAATCACCCTAATTATGATTGGTCAAATAGAAATGAAATAGAATAATAAAACTGGAATGAATAGAGTGGAAAGGGTATACAAGAAAAAAGATTTAGAAGGTAAATAGAATACTTTTGTGTATTAAATCTATTGATAGATTGTATGCATAGTTATTAAAATCGCAGCACGTTGTGATTATCTGGTATTGGGAGTGTTTTAATTTTCTTTGCAGGTTGTGTAGTCCATATGTATTGGCGAACTCTTGTAGAATTTTTATAAGAGTTACTATTTATTTGGTTAAGTGATACTATTTATATGGTCAATTATTATTCATATGGTCATTTGTGTCGATTCATTAGTAAGAGTATTATTTTAATGAATACCTTAAGATGAATAGGCACTAGGTAAAATTCTATCCAAACTGATTATTAATTATTGTGCTTGGGACGTGATATTTACTAAATTGCCAGTTAAGATTTTGTGTTTTTTATTGAGTAATTTTACATTACTCACTCCATTAGTGAACATTATTTTTCAGGTAAAGTTAGTAGAGTGGTGGATCCATAGACCACCTTTGAGACATTTTATATTACTCACCCTATTAGTGAACATTATTTTTCAGGTAAGGTTAGCAAAGTGGTGGATCCATAGAATATCTCTAAGACTGGATTGGTGTAGACGAAAGCATACTATTATTTGTAATAGGTTTCAATTTGCTTTCTAAAAAAAAATATTTATAATACGAAAACGTATACATTGAAATCGTAATAAAAAAAAAAAATTCAAAGGAAGTTATATTTTATCATCATTATTTTCTAATAATTAAAATATAATTTACAGTATTAATAAATATTTCAAAAAATATATTTAATTGCTCATATCACATAGTGTTACTTATATTTAACAGAATCATGATTGTGTATACACTCAAAACATACTAATTTAGATAGTTTAATATATCGACCGTTATCGATTTGAATCATAATCATAATACTTCAAACAAAAGAGCCAAAATATTTTATTTCAATTAATCATATAAAAATCATTTATAACATGATGGCTTACATTAATTTACTAACAAAACATTTAATATATTTCACAATCAAATAATGACTTTTATAAATAATTGATAAAATATTCTTTTAAAAAAAATAATTTATAAGAATTTATAATATAAATACTTTTATGGAATAATTAATTATTTCACAAACATTAAAGTCAAATAATCATATCATAAAATATTTTATAAACATAATACAAAAACAATCTAATAAATATTAAGAATGGAATTGATTGCCTTGATCCAAATCTAAGCATTTAACTATCTCTAAAGTACATTTGAAGATTTTGAGCCTCCTATAATAATGAAATATCTTATCAAAATACTTAACATAATACATAGATAAATATATCAAAATTTTGTATGCTTATACTACTCACTTACGATACCTAAGCAAAACTATTAACAAATCTAGAAATTTAACTCCCAATCTACAATTTGAATCAAGTTAAAATTTTACAAATTTTCTAGGCACATCTAAAAATATCATATATAAAATTTTCATAATATTTCGAGTTCAAAAAAAAAAATTTTAAATAATAAATATTTAGAAAAATAGTAAGTTGTCACGGCATTTTAGAAATACACAAGGCTTAATAGAAAATTCATAAATATTAAAATACATTTTTAAAAATTATGAAATTTATTCATAAAATAGTAAATATGTATACAAAGTACCATAAAAATTTTTATAATTATTAAAGCCCATTGATATTTGAAAATAATAAAAAATTCAAAAAATATAAATCTATTTAGAATATTCCATAATTAAAATTCACTTAAACTAAAATTCATAAATATTTAAATACAATTCTAAAAATTTTTAATTTTATATAATACTTAGTAAATCAACATATAAAATTTGATAATTTTTAAAAGTTGTTTGATACTTCAAATAATTTATAATATACAGTAAAAGTATAAAATACAGAAAATTTTAGATTTAAAAACCTAACTTTAAAATTTTGTATTAAATTAAATTTAAATTCATTTTCTGTGAAATAAAATTTTGCAGTCTCATTAATATATAAAAATTCATATTCTGAAAATAGTAGTAAGCATACCTATCAGAATTTAGGTCTAAAATTTTTTGTAGATAATATGCTTAGAAAATTAACATAAAATTCTAATACAGTCAATTTATTAATTTAATATCAAGAATTCTATTTAACCTAACTAAAACATGTGAAATGAAATTAAAAAATAACAATTTTAAATAAGCTAAATTATGTAATAATTCATAACATCAGTACAAGAATTGTATTTAATATAAACTAAAATATGTAATAGCTAATCTCAATAAAATTAAAGAAAACAATAATTCATAACATTAAACAAGCAATTCTATTTAATCTAGATTAAAAAATATAAAAACAACAATTAAAACAAATAATAATTCATAAAAAAATGACTAAATTCGTACCTCTGTTGATGTAACACCTTGAAATTTTTATACTCTTAAAACCTTGTCATGGAGTTATAATATAGTATTTTTGAGAGTTTCGATAAGAGAGAGAGTTGACCGGTATTCGAGACAGCGTACTGTATAAGCAGAAAATACAGTATTTCATTACCGGTAACAGAAATTTGACGACGGAAGCGAAAAACTGTAATTTTCGTCACGCATTCTCGACTATATAAGCGGGAAGGGGTCGGAAAACTCGGAAAATAAATTTCACTTTTTTCCTCCATTTTCTCTCTCTTCTCTCTCTCCTCCCCACGGTTCTCTCTCCTGTGAACAGTGACTTTCGTCACCGGACCTCGGATCACCTCACCACCGGCGAGTGGAGGACCGCCGGACCGCCGCGAATGCAATGCCGCCAACCCCGCCCCGATCGCCGCTGCCACGCGCCCTCACGCGCCGCCCAAAGTTCCGCCGACGTAAACTTTGACCGGCGATTCACGGCAGACGGCGGCGAGTTGACAGACACCTCCGGCGCGTCTGGCACCGTCTCGCCGCCCTCTTCACGGTGGTGTGCCCCGTTCCGGCATTTGGTCATCGGATTCCGGCGTGGGAAGGCTGATCGGGAAGGGGTGTTTCCGGCAAGATTTCCGGCGACCGGTGTAGCTCCGGTGGAATCTAAACCGACCAGTGTGCTCTCCGACACTCGTACTCTAACGCGGTATGTTTAGATCTCAATTTGGAAAGAGTTTCGATAATGATTTTAGGGTCCAAAGTAGGTTCCTTAACATCTGAAATTTTAGGATGATTGGTGATTTTGAAAGCTTTAATTTGTGTTTTGTGGCATATGGACACCATCAACAGCATCCTGACATCGCAAGTATCGCGATGGTGTATTCCGTTCATGAAACGGAAACCGAAAGTTCGTGGGTTGAATAGTGTCCCATGAATAGTGCTGGTGAACAGTAACTTGCACGTTTTTCGAGAAAAAATCCGTAGCGTACGGAGGAGTATTTCGAACGCGTATACCCTCTCCGAGACAATTTTTCATCATTCGTATAGGCATTAGGTGCCTGAAGGTAAGATAATATAATATTTAAATTGTGGAAAAATTGGTTTTAATATTTATCATGTTTATACTTGCATGAATATACATCATAATGATGAGTTAAATTGTAAAAAAGTCCCATTGATGTGGAATGGGCATGATTGTGCAATTAGAAGTGTTAATATCCTTGTGTTAGATATATATGTATATATATAGTTATAAGCGTAATACCATTACCGTCGACCTGCAGTGCTAGATTAGGTATTCTAAAATACCTATACAGCATTGTATGTCCCATATTTGTATTTACCTATATTTATATGGTAGGAACGCTTATATATACATACGTAATTATGCCCTTATGATGGAATGATTGAGTAGATGCTGCATTCGATGTTTTGCAATACTATTCGAATTAACATATATGCATACGTTAGTATATTATAATTACTGTGCCGTAGTAAGGTAATGAGTATATTTTTACTTGTAATGACGTGTTGGGATTACGTGTAATGACGCAATATATGATAACCGAAAAAAAAATATGTTCTGCGAATTTGTATTAATAGTGGTAGAGGGTATCCATGCGTTTGAATTGTAATATATTTCTGTGTTTTATCTTGATTGTCTTATGGTTTATTTATATGCCAGAGTGAAATATGTTTTCATGACTTAGTACTGCTAGCCTTACAATAAATCCATGCGTGTAAAGTCATTTTAGAAGATAAGTACTAATGAATGTGATTCATAGGTAATTATATTACCTATCATGAAAATTATTAACGTGTTGCTTGATTAATGTAAGCAAAATGGTCATGTTGTCATGACTGAGTCCACTATGAATAAATCTGTGTGGATAACTGGTATAATTGGGATAATTATGAATCGGTAGTTTTTCTATTACCCTAGTAAAGCCGCTTAGGACGGAGCAGCATCATTATAATAAGACTGTGGTGCCCTTCGAGGTATGTTGAACCCACAGCAGCTCCGGATTGATAATAAGACTGTGGTGCCCTTCGAGGTACGTTGAACCCACAGCAGCTCCGGATTGATAATAAGACTGTGGTGCCCTTTGAGGCATGTTGAACCCACAGTAGCTCCGTATTGATAGTAAGACTGTGGTGCCTTTCGAGGTATGTTGAACCCACAACAATTGAGAAATGATAATAAGAATCATGGTGCCCGCAGGGTATGTTGAACCCATGGTTGGAAGCGGCTGTTTTCCATAGCGTCCTTGGGTACGTGCAACCCATGGTAGAACTAATTATCCTGTTGGTCTAAGGAACCCGGTGTGGGCGAATGACCATTGTATACATATATTGAAGTGTACGATGGATATCATGACCACGATTCATAATTTACCTAATTATGACAAATCTATAAGGAAATGAATTCGTGTACCTATTAGATTCAAACTGCATGATAGAATACTTCTATCTGCTAAGAGTTGCTTGTGTTAGTGTGAACTGCAATGAGGCAGTAACACGTTGTGTTTTATTTAGTATGGGGACTGTCCTGGTTTTCTTGTGCAGGTAGGGCAGCTTATATGTATAGGTAAACTCTTGCCGAATTTCTATAAGAAATACTATTCATACAGCTATTCATGACCTCCCTTGGTATTCTGATTTTCATATGTAGCGGAGGGTCTAGGATTACCTTTAATTACAGTCACAATCAGGTTTTTGTTATGACTGTAAATGGCGGAAATGGTTGAAGTCTGATTACACCTTGGCAAGTGTCAATTCTTTGAGAGGAAACCTAAACTTGTAAAAACAGAGAGCTAGCATCAGCTTGAACAAGGAGAATTAGTATTTAAATAAGATAATGAGTAAGGCAATAAATAGGCTACCTCACTTCTAGTATATAGAATCCTGTTTAGCTCACCGATATGTTGGTAAAATGAAAAGAATATGTGTGAATTCATAATAAGATTAAAGATCATGTGAGAAACTTGAGAATATTGTGGAAAAGGCGCATTGGATGTATTACAGGTTATTCGACATATTAGTTTGCACGTTTATTCCTATAGTTGAGAATACGGTAAGAATATGACGGTGCAGAAACTATGTTATGAGTTTACATTGTTATTGTCGGTATACTTAGTGAACGACTAGGATTAGATTGATATGTGTCCTTAGAATAGTATAGTTAATGTTTAATGTAAGTGAAAGAATCTCTAGTATGGGATAAAGAAGGAAAGACGTGTACTTGTAATTATGGTTCAATTGTTCGGTGGTTTTGATTCAGTGAAAATAAAGAGATAATATGAATATATGATAACATAGACTGGTAATGAATCAGTATTGAGATAATTGTGATACGTGGATCGGATATGTATGTTCCATCTCCCTCAGCTGGGCTTGTAAGCCAGTTTCTAATGGAGGTGTGACGTTAAGACTGTGGTACCCTAAAGGGTAGATGGAATCCACAGCTGTCCTCCAAATGGCCCAGTGGCTTAGAGTAATGACTAGGATCCATAATGTTTATAAGTATAATCGATCACTTGTAAACGCAATGAAATTTCTATCACCAACCTTCCGGGAGTGAAAATGACATACAGAAACAGTGTTATTATTTTACAAATACCCTCGGTTGTATCTATATTTAGGAGTTTGAAATATCTGTATCCTATGTGGGTATTGATTGTGTGCCTAGGATATCTTGGCTATCTCGGGCCGAGTGTGTGATTGATACTGTGTGGTTATACCGGCTTCTAAGCAGTTCCTCTGTATGGGGCCGCGGCATTAGTCGTTATTTATACGAATAAGTACGTAATGATTTTATATGATCATGTAGGTGTTCGTTGATAAGAATAGAATTAGAATTTAAACGAACACAGGTGATAGCGTGATTCATTTAGATAATATATTGATTGGGATTGTATTATCTGTATATGGTATATCATGAGGAGTGTTACTCTGATTGAGATATTTATACAGAATTCATAGATGATATAGTGCTTAGAATTCAAGAGAAGATGATATGATATCTTGTGTACATTATTGAGCATATGCTTGTTGGAACATGTACATTGATATGTGGATATGCATTTACTTGTGTGTGTGGAATTGTGTAAAATGGCCAAAATAAGTAGGGATTCAGGTGACATGCTCCTTCATTTATTTAAGTATTGTATTATCTTACTGAGCCATGTGGTGTGCTCACCCCTTTGTGGGATTATTATTTTCAGGTGAATACGGCATAGCGGTAGCGGTTCCGGAAAGTGCAGTTGAGGCAAAGATTTTCGAGTGGGGCATAGTATATTTAAGGTTTAGGCCATTGTTATGTAATTTATTTCTGTGTACTCTGAAGTATTAATTTCATTAAAATGCATAACAATTCTTTAGAAAAAAAAAAAACTATTTTAACTGTTACTATTTATGTGGTTACTTTTTATAAACTCTTTTGAAAAAATGAAAACTTCGCTTCACTAAGAGAAAGCGTTGATTTTTGTCTTTTCGATAATTTCAATGTACTATATGCCACATGAATAGAAATGAAAGGAAGGGGGTGTTACAGTTGATTAAAAGTTTTAGCAATTTGTAAAACTGAAAGAAATTATGTTCTTTTATGCATGAAAAATAGAATAGGGAAAAAAGAAAAAAAGATTGTGTTTATATTTTGCTTGGAAAGAAAATAAAGTAAAATAAAACAAAACAAAATAAAATTTTAATTAATATAATAATAATAATAATACCTTTATTTAAAAAAATCAAAATTATTTCAAAATTTCAATCACTTCTTATCATTATTTATGTTTAAAAATTTTAAAATTTAAAAATTAAATTCAAACAATAAAATCAAATTATATCACATCTTATCATTATTAATGCTTAAACAAAAATTTAAATTTAAAAATAAATAAATAAATTTAAACAATATCTTAATCTAATCAAAAGAATGTATATCACAAAAATACTATAAAATGTCACCATTGGCACCAAAAATATACTAAAATATTATAAAACATCTTTGTATTGGCCAAAAAGGCTATACTTTCATTTAAAACATCATTGTCTATTGAAAATTGTTAAAATTGCTTTGAAAACATCTCCTTATCTACCAAATTTACTCTAAAATGTTGTAAAATATCTTCAAACATACTATACTATTTTAAAATATTGTCATACTCATCAAAAATGCTTTGAAATGTTCTAGAATATCACTATATTTACAAAATAAGATCTAAAATGCCGTAAAACGTTACCATTTGCACCAAAAGCACACTAAAACATTCTCATATTGGCCAAAAAAATGAAAAAAAAAAATACAAAACATATTCATATTGGTGAAAAAGGCTATATTTTAATTTAAAACATAATTATCTATGCCAAAATTACTAAAAGTATTTTTAAAATGTTTTTGTATTAACCAAATATGTCCTCAAATGCCATTGTTTGCACCAAAAATACACTAAAATATTATAAAATACCCTCAAATTTGCCCAAAGGCTACATTTTAATTAAAAATATTATCGTATATGCTAAATTGATAAAAATATATATATAAAACGTTACCATATTTACCAAATATGCTCTAAAACAACAAAAAACGTTGCTACTTACACCAAAGACATTATGAAATATTACAAAATGTCTTTGTATTGGCCAACAAGACAATATTTTAATTTAAAACATTATTGTCTATGCCAAAATCATTAAAAGTGTTTCTAAAACATTGTTGTATTAATCAAATATGCCCTAAAATGCCATAAAACATCATCATTTGTATCAAAAATATGCTAAAATATTAAAAAACATTTTCATATTGGCAAAAAACCTACATTTTGATTTAAAACATCATTGTCTATCTCAAGACGCTAAAATTATTTCAAAAACATCATCGTATCTACTAAATATACACTAAAATGTAGTAAATCGTCACCTTTTGCAAAAAAAAAAAAAAAGGCTAAAATATTATAAAACGTCTTCATATTTGCTAGCAAGGGCTACATTTTAGTTTAAATCATTATCGTGTATACCAAAATCACTAAAAATATTTTCTAAAACATTGTTGTATTAACCAATTATGCCATAAAACGCCACCATTTACACCCAAATGCACTAAAATATTATAAAACTATTAGGATATGGCCTAGAAACTATTCATATTGTCAGCTTTAGAAATATTTTATCTTGTATATATTTATGATTTATAATTAATGAAAGAAAATATTCTTTATTCACTTACATACATTTTTTTTTATTTTATCATGTATTTAAATAAAGTATGTTTGTGAATTGTCTGAATAATTTATTTTATTATTAAATAATATTATTAAAATTATTTCCTACGTAGGTGATATTGAATGTACAATAGTATTGCATAATTAGCATATTGAATATCCTTAGTAAATATTATGAGATAATATTAACGCGAATAACGATAAAAATTAAGTTATTAGGATATTAGTATAGATTAATAGTTAACGAACTATTTTTCAAATATGACCAAATGATGATAAATCACATAGTAAAGTTATAGTTAATGAGTTATCTTATAATTATACTAGTGTGTAATATAATCTTTTGACATAAAACATCATAATCGAATTTGATATGAATGCATATAGTTTATATAGTATATAAGTGTGAGACTAATAACATCTTGTATATTAAAATTGGATTAATCATGTGTTATTTGCATTGTAAGCAAACTAGTATATATACGCAGTAGAAATATACAAAATAAACAGTTTGGTTTTCAAGATCTATGTGACAAACCCTAGTATTATAATATATATATATATATATATAAAATTTAATGCCACAAATGCGTACATACCTCTAATTAGACGACTATAGTCAAACCACGAACATAAATCAATTGCTTCTGTATCTTTATAGTATTTATATGATTGGGAATTTAATTAGAGTGCTAACTCTTATGATTTGAGTGCATAATATTTTGTGCATTATTCTCTTCTCAAAAGTAAAGACATAAAAATAAACTCTAAGCACATCTTTAAAATGTAAATATTATATATTTATATTATTATTTTAGATCTTTAATTTTGACTTAAACTATTTAGTTGGATTTTTTTACAAAGTCCAATTTATTTAGTAAAGTAGGCATTACTAAATTTAGTTTAATTTTTACATAATGGGTTTAGTTAAAATTAATACCCAAATAACTCAATGAATTCTAAAACCATTTAGGATTCTCCATATATATATATATATATATATATATTATTTCTTATCTTTATGTGCTACCTAATATATTCTCGTAATGTTAGTAATAATACTAAAATATAATTTTAGTGTTACAAGTAATAAACAGTGTCTAGTAATACATCATGACTACCCAAGTGATAAAAATATCAGTAGTTTGATATCACCTTATTTATGACCAATGTTATCGTGTAATTTAATTCTTTTGTTTTAAATATCTTAATTGAATACGAAATATAAAATGTGTCATTCATATATAGTTCTATTTTAAGTTTCTTTAGTATTCTAAGTACACTTATTCTATCAAATGAAGTCAATATCACATATTGAATTTTTTAAGTATGGTCATATATTTTCAAAGTCTTACTCAATCAAAAGACCTAAAATAGCACTCCCGTTATATAAGAGGAATAAATTCTATCTTAATTACACATATTTTTCTACACGAGTTATAATATATTTGATTATTTTCTTTATAATCTATCATGTTACAGATAATGTTTGAAAATAACAAAATATATCATTAT